>CM075810.1:46532005-47021445 GCA_037975025.1 Excoecaria agallocha | reverse complement strand
AATTATAATTAACCAATAATTAATAATAATAATAATAATAATAATAATAATAATAATAATAATAATAGTAATTTGATATGACAAAGTTAAGTTCCAGACATAAGCTTAAATATATATGCAAGATATCCATTCCACCAATCTATCATTTACGTCACTAACTATTATTTTTTTCAATTATTTTATATGCTTGCCTATACTCTGTAAGTGTGGATAAGGGATACTGTAGATGCCTGAAGGTATTGATCATGTAGGATACGACAGGTATAAAAACTATAGGATGCCCAAAGTATCAAAACTATAGGACCATACAGATCAAGACTATAGGTCCCAATTTAGGACTAACTACAGGACTCAAACGAGATCAAAACTATAGCAACTGTGATATCACTATATAGGTATGCGTATCTATCCACATCCAAGTTCTATATGCAGTCATTAAATTATTTTTCATATTTTTCATTCCTCATGTTCAATTTATTCCATAACACATATTCATATATTCATGCATGTTCATATACTAACAAAAATTAACACATAGACCTATCAATGCATAAATTAAATCATGTACATATAATTTCTCATGTTTGGTTTACTTTTAATTATAACTCTATGTTCATTCATCTATCACATGTATTTCATAACATGCTATAACCCTATAAATATGTTTAAATTGTTCTAAAAGTGTTCAAGGTCATTCGGGGTAAGTTTTGTAGCATTTTGGGGGTTTAAAAGTTAAGTATAGGTTGGAAAATAGGAGAGTTACAGCTGAGATGAAATTGTTTCGATCGTAAAAATTACTTCTATTCAATCCAGAATGCTTTGTCATGGTTAGGACACAAGTGTCTCAGCTGGGTCAATGTAATCCGCCATAACTCAGTAGACAGACTCCTAGGTTTACCTTGTTCACAAATTTAACCTAGCAAATGTGCTTTTTAGGAAAAAAATTCTTTTAGATAATTATTAATATATGTCTTTAGTTTCTATATCATTAAACATCATATCATTTGGATATCTATAGAGAAAGATATCTTTAATTTAGTCCAAACTATCCCAATTGACAAGGCAGCAACCATCATTGCAATTCAAGCTAAATTTTGAGAATCCTAGAAGAAAAATCAAGTTTAGGTCTCTTCATAATATTTTATATCTATATGTCTAGTTTATTATCCCATTATAATCCCTCTAATTAGAGGTCTATAACTCTAGTTATACTATAAATAAGCTTGATTGGTATAGTGGATCCTATGACAACTTTTCAACCTTAACTTCCTTTCTCCCTAATTCAACTTTTTTACATCGTTAATCCTATGTAACATAATTTCACATCAATTATCAAGTTAACATAACACTTTTATTCAATTATTACACCATAAGCACACATATAACAAGACTAAACTTTTCCATACCTTAATTGCTTAAAAACTCTCTTTAAGCTTTCTCTACTTCCTTCCCCTTAGCTTCACTTGATTATCTAATTGAAAAATCACATCTATTTGTCTCATTTAACACTTCCACACATATTAAATCTCTTAAGGAATAACAAGAGGTAAATAGAGAGAAGAATTATTGAATTTACCTCAATTTCCTCTTAAAATTTGCTCAATTTCTTTATTTTAGCAAAAAAAAGTAGGAGAAAAGTAAGAAATGGAGGAAGAATGAGAGAAAAATTTTAGAAATTTTCATTCCAACCATTCCTATCCATCTCTTATCTCATTACTATCTTTTTTTTTTTACTTTTCTAGAAGTTGCTAGGTGGAATTTTTCTATTGGTCCACTTATTGGACTTAAGAAAATCTCATATAGCTCCTCCAATTTCTCTTAATTCTTGAAATTAACCCATAATACCCTATAAAATATCAATAAAGTCCATGTTTCAAGTCTTTCAATTATACATGTGCATGACTATAGCCAAAATACCGAATCATGCTTCGAATATTTCATTAATACCAGTTAAATCTCGGATCAATCATCAACTTACAAAACCATTATTATTCACTCTACATATACCTATGAACATATCATATTTTTACTAGGATATAGTTTAGGGATTTATTGGAAATCAAAGCAAGTGTTGAGCAAATTTAAGGTAAGTTTAAGAGAATTAGTGCTCTTATCTTTATTTTTTCTTACTCAATTAATTAAGGCTAGAATTGGTAGATGGATATGGTATTGATGAGTGTGTTTTGATGAAGTTAAGTGGAATAATCTAGCAAGAGGAAGGGAAATGAATAAGAGAAGCATTAGAAGAGGATTTTGGCCATTATAGAGGTATAGGACTTCATTTAGTTGTTTTGCATGTATATGGCATGTTTGAATGTGAGAACATATTGATTTGGACATGAAATGGTTGCTGGAATGTGGATTTGGAGTGGTTTTTCATACAAATGCATGGATAAGTTAAGAGAATTGAGATTAGTGAGGATCTATCTTAAGTTCACTTGAACCAGTTCCATTATTTTGGCCATAACTTGGCCTAAAAACCTCCAAATGGGATAATTTTTTTATTATAGATAAAAACTTAAGATATAGTAATAAAAATGTGTAGAAGAGATCAGGACTTGAATCTGGCTTTTAGACTTCAAAATTTGAGATTAAAATGGCTAACTTGATGTTGCCCTGCTTCTGGAGTAGATGCATAAATCATGATTTAGAAGTAAAAATGAATCAACTTTTAATTTTATGAAAATTATAAATATAGAAGAATAATTTTTTAGAAGATAATTTTGCCTAAAAACCTTGTTTACAACATCAGAATAGCTACACCAAATCGGTCGAGGAATCTATTTTTAGGAATCTGGTAATTATGCCATATACTATGATGGAATATGACATGGTATGTACATGATAATCACGCAGCTGAAAAATAATAAAATCGATCATACATACCACGCAATCCATAAACAATAATCGAAAACATGCAATTTTAGGGTTTTTAAAAACTTACAACTTTAGATGCACTTCAAGATTTGATTTTGATGATGACCAGCAACTAAGAAGGACTTATTCACCTTAGATCTTCACCACAAATGCCAAAGGAATAGCCTTTACGCCACTCCTCTCTATGTTCACACACACAATTGCAAGCAAGGCTTAAAATCAAGATTGCTAGCTCTATATTTGAATATTGAGTAATGGTAATGGATTGAAGCTACAAGATTTGATCTTGTACTTTCTTTTAATTGTTATTTCTGCTCAAGAACACAATAGAATAAGGAAGAATCCTTTCTCCTTGTGAAAATCGGCCAAGAGTATGTTAGAGAGAGTTTCACGCCTAGGGTTTTATTTTTCACCAAAAAATATATACATCCTTTATTTTTTAAGAGTTGAATCCGAAATTAACTACCTAAAAGATAGTTAATTCATCCTCCACCACTTCCTTAAATCAAGTGACAAACATTAAATCAAACTCTTTCAAATTTTAAATTCAAATTAATTTGAAATAATCATAAGACATTTAATCAAATAATATCACTTAATAAGGATATTTGCATGTGCCGAAATTCACAAGGAATTTGTCCTTGAATTTCAGCCACTCCATTTCCTATTTAAGTGTTTTACTTTGATTCAAATTCGTTTAGGCTTTAATACTCAATTAACTTAATTAATACAAGATAATTAATTAATTGAAATTAAACCTTCTGGGCCGAATTTCTCTCTCTAATGGACCAAAGTCTATTTAGCAATTTTAATACCCATTGCATACATTAATTTGACTTTAATTAAAAGCCCAAATTAATGCCCAATATTTAATTTAAATATTTTAAGCCCAATGCTTTGTGTGTGATCCTATAGGTCCATTTAATATTGATAATGAATTAATGAATTAATTCAAAGGCTATATATATTCTCTAGCATGATATTGTAACATTCCAAATTAAATGAAAATGCAAATGGCATTTAGTGACCTAATGCAATTTTGCACAGTCCTTTACCCTTAAATATCAGAATTAATATAAGGCATAGAACCAGTTATCCTTATATATACTAATTCCTTTCTTGATATTCCAGTGACATAAAACTCTCAGATAAATAATAATTACTCATTATTTCATCTCGGTATGGCCATACACTTCTTAGTTCATTGATCAAGTGGCTGATGATATTTTTCTCTCTTATCGAGAGGGGTAATTCCTTCACTTCTCTCATGCTATCTAACATGGATTAGTGCATACCCATACTTGTCACCCTGTTACGAGCATGTTAGGTGTATGTCAAAGTACACAGTAATTCATAAAGAGTTTCATAGAGATTTTAGGTCTAAGAACTCCGATGCAAAACTTGCACGTGAGAAACATTTATGACTTATACCATGTAGTGTTCTCATGAATGGATCAAATCCAGATACCATGTTCTAAACATGTATCTATGATCTCTGATTGACACTCTTGTCCTTATGATCCGTAAGATAGAACTCAACTTATCAGAGACAGCATACTAGTCTAAATTCATTTGTTATTCTCATAACAATGACTGACTAGGGATATTTAGAATGAAGTCTTTATTATTTCAAGGTCTTACAACCATGTGCTTCAAACATGATAACTTAAACTGAAATAACATTCTTGGATAGTTTTATCAATTGATATGCACAGGAATACAATAGATAAAACAAGTGCCTCATTTATTAAATTAAATACTTTATAACAACGTATTGGGGTTAGGGCTTACACTAGCATACTATGCATTCTATACCTCAAAATTCATTCAAGATGATTCAACATGGCTGAATTAAAACCAATACAGCCATGTAGCATCTTATTTCAGCCAAATGGTGAGTTTTACTCATTGAAAAGTGACTGAAACTTACTCGAACCCTCTTAGATGTCAATGAAACCTGGTGAACACATGTAATGAGATAAAATATAACTAAACATGCATGATATATGTAAGAAAATATAGGATTGAATAAAATGTCTTAAGGGTAAGTTACATGTTAAAAGTGTTTTCTATGCATTTTCATTATAGATAGACATGTGGCATGTATATTTGAGCATTATGAATAGATTCTTTGAGTGTAATAGAGCACTCAATAACATTTTAAAGCTTTAAAAGATAAATATTTTGCAAGTGAATAAGTAACAATCGAAAATATATTTAGGTAATAATGGAAATAAAATGTATGTAAAGAATGCAAGCATGTATTTATTATTTTTGCATGTATATTTACTTAAATATTTGACATATGTATGTGGATATGCATAATTGATACATGATCATAATTGAGTGTGCATTGACTTGTTAGGATATATGAGTGAATGGTATGTAAAATGAACTAGTGAGTAAAGTCTGTACTTTATGCCTGAATTGTAGATAGTTATGGATAGATAGATATGACTAAAAGGGATAGTGATTGCAACTATTAGTGATGAAACCTCATTGTGCCTAGTATTCCAATACCTATTTGGTATCTAGGGCTTTGAGGCTGCCATGTCTCTAGCGTTTGGTACTGCTTAGTTAATATCTATTGTTTTATACTAATACCAGATTTGGTATCCTTATTCCCATTATCCACCCCCTAATAAAGATTCAGATAATAGAAGGGCTTCTAATTGAATTAAAGTGATAAGAAATTATTAGTGGTGATGTGGAAGCCCAAGGTTAAAAAACTCAAGACCCCTTGAACATATACTTTGATAGCAAAACTAAAATAGAGATAAAAATCATTCCTATTAAACCCCTAAACAATATATGGATGGAAACGCAAATAATTAGGATAATAAGAATAAAAAATGCCATAATCAAAATAATTGATAAGTTAATCTAATTCTTAATGCAATTAAGAAGAAGGAATAAAGCTTTCTTGAAGAGAAATCTCTCAACTCGTTTTCATTCACCAATCTCCCTTTTACACGGCTAAAAGAGAGTATTTATACTATTAACTAGTCCTAAACCCTAAGAAAATGGGTATACATAAGCCCAATAGGTTTAAAATTCCAAATTCTACCTAAAATAGGCTAAAATAACTAGTTAAAATCTAACTGAAGTAAAGTGACAAATTGGGCTTGTTTTAAATTTGCCCAAGTGTCTTACTTAAGAAAACAAGCTTTAATTAAGCTACTTAAGTCACATGACTTTTAATGAAGTCACATATCTCACTTAAATAAAAGCCCAATTGTGTTAAATAGGCCCAAACTAATTATCTATGAATACAAAAATCCTATTATATAAATATCACATGCTATGCACATATCTTCCACTTGCACATACCCTGCACATGACTTGCAAATATCGCACATGACTTGCACATGTTCTTCCAAGGTTTGAATCTTAATTTAGGTTATTTTAAACCCATAAAGCTTCCTTTATCTTCATTTTAGGCTTTTTTGTGGAGCATTGACCCAAAAGCTTGACTATGTACCTTAATCCCATAATTGAAAGTAAAGCATCAAATTTGCCTCATATAAAGTGAAGCATGTCCTAATGATATTTGGATCTTATATTTATATTTTTGAACTCCATTTAGACCCATTTGAATGAAATAAGGTTGCCCCTCTTCAATAGCACAAGATAACCCTCTTAGATCCGTATCATTCGCTCCCTCTTTAAAAAAGATTCGTCCTTAAATCTTGACCATATTCATGTTAAAAATTGAAGCTTTTCAAACTAATTCATCTTTAAAGTTCTCCTTTTGGATTGGTGGAAATAGCATGAAATCCTCCTCATGGACTTTTTCATCTCTACCTTGCATATTAACAACAAAAGAACTAGGCAAAACAAGATTAGTTATAGGTGGATCATGTGGAACTGAACCATTATCCTCTTCCACCTCTAAAATAACCTCATTCACCTTCTCCATCTTCTTAACTATGTTATCCACATCTTTAACTTCACTCAAAACCTTTTTTTTTCTCATCAAGCTCATCAACAATACCCTCTTAATGGTTTTAAGTAATTGCAACATCCTCTACTTTTTTAACCTCACTACTTTCATACTTATGTGTCAAATAATCAAAGAGTTGCTCAAAAGCATCATGTATTCCTTTGGTTGCATCTTTCAGCTCCTTTCTTATTTTGTTTTTCCTCTGCTCGTTGTTTCTAGTCTCTTCTCTCCTCTTTAATTTTAGCCTTATCCTTTCTCTACTTCTCTTATTCTGTTGTTTCTCACAATGATAAATTTTTTTTTCCAAGCATAAATCATATAGTGCTTGATCTAATGAATCAATCTCCTTCTTAAAAATTTGATAGCTTCTAGAGTAGTACTCTCTTCCTTCTTCCAACTTTCCTTCCCATCTTTGGATGCACTCCTCCAAAAATCTAATCTTTCCATTAAGATATTTGAGATACGATATTCCTTAGCTTCTTCTTTCTCCATCTTAATTTCTTCTTTGGTATACACAGCTCCTTATCGTAGAAAAATGTTAGTAAAACAACAAGCCATAATTTTTCACTCCTTAAAAATTGGCTTTTTCCACTCAAAAGTGTTTAATCACTCAAATTAGCCTTTTTTACTCAATTTATTTCTTGATAATTGCACTTTAGAACTAAATAACCAATCAAAATTGCAAATAGCACTTTAGAAACAAGGAAAAAAAAACTAACAATGATAGATAACTCAAAATCTAAAAGGAAGACTCAACAAGTATGAATTTAGCACACAGATAAGAATTATGCACTATGTGACTATGTATAAGTGTTAGAGTATAAGAACAAGCAAATAACTCTCTAATAATGTAAAAGGAACAAAAGCAAGCTTAAAACAAAGAAAGAAGCAACAAGAATTAAGACAATGACAATATGGTTAAAATATGTGAATTTGATCCACTGCAAGGTGAACTAAATATAAAACCTAATTATTCTATCCAAACAAAGCAAGAAAATATCAAAGATACCTAATTACACTAAATATGGCAGATTGCATGAAAAATAAATTAATTTAGAGTCAATTTGCTCACTAGATCAAAGGGTGTAACAAACTTGATTAGTGTGTCAAGTTGTATACAAAATGGTGGCAAAATGATGGCAACAAATGGTAAAATGATATCAAAATGATTCCTAAATGGTAACAAAATGGTGGCAAATGATTGGAAAATGATGGCAAAATATTGAAAAAAAATGGTAACAAAATAATGGCAAATGATTGGAGAATGATAGCAAAATGATGCCAAAATGGTGGCACAAATGATGGCAAATGATACCAAAAATGGTGGCACATATGACGGCAAATGATACCAAAAATGGTTGCACAAATGATGGTATAATGATTGCAAAGTAAAATCCTTTTCTAAGTTGGAATACTAATCAAATGTGGATTAGGATTTTCGAAAACCTAATCCCAAAACAATTAGGATTAATTTTTCCTACTTCTTAAAGGATTCCAACTTGTGTTTAGAATAGGATTAATTGCTATCTCCAATCCTAAAAAAAAAGGATTAACTTTTTCACCTATTAAAGGATGTGGATTTTCTCTTTGACTATTTAATCTATTCTTGCCCAATTGTTTTCGTTTTTTTTTTTGCTTTTCTCTTTTCTGTTATTCTCTTTTTTTTTAATGAATAGTGCCGTGATCAGTGTTTGAACAGTACATGCATAGTAATGATGAATAGTACCTATGAATTTTTTCCTCTTTTTTTGATTTTTTTAAATAAAATAACAACTAATCTAAAGCTACTAAGATTCGATTTTTAAGCTAATGGTGTTCAAAGTTCGAGATTTAATTTCTAAGGCTTTTCAAAGAATTCAAGGCAAAAAAGGTAAAGACCAAGATAGAATAAAATTATACAACGCATACAAAAATCAAAATGCTAACAACACCAAATGACATAAAAGAATTATTTTTTTTAATTTTTTATAGGAATCAAGAAATTGAAAACACAAACCTAACACTAAGATAAATAGGAATTTACCCTAACTTTGTCTCTGATACCAAATGATGTGGAATCCCAAGGCTAAAGAACTTGAAACTCCTTAAACATACACTTTGATAGCAAAACTAAAATAGAGATAAAAACCCTTCCTATTGAACCCCTAAACAAGATATGGATGGAAACGTAGATAATTGGGATAATAAAAATAAAATAATACCACAATCAAAATAATTGATAAGTTAATCTAATTCTTAATACAATTAAAAAGAAAGAACAAAGCTTTCTTGAAGAAAAATCTCTCAACTCATTTTCATTCACCAATCTCCCTTTTACATGGCTAAAAGAGAGTATTTATACTCTTAACTAGTCCTAAACCCTAAGGAAAAAGGTATACATAAGCCTAATATGTTTAAAAGATCAAATCCTACCTAAAATAGGCTAAAACAATTACTTAAAATCCAACTAAAGTAAAGTGATGAATTGGACTTGTTTTAGATTGGCCCAAGTGTCTTACTTAAGAAAATAAGCCTTAATTAAGTTACTTAAGTCACATGACTTTTAATAAAGTCACATGTCTCACTTAAATAAAAGCTCGATTGTGTTAAATAGGCCTAAACTAATTAACCATGAATATAAAAGCCCTATTACATAAATATCACATGCTATGCACATGTCTCCCACTTGCACTTGCCCCGCACATGACTTGCACATGTTCTTCCAAGGCTTGAATTTTAATTTAGGCTATTTTAAACCCATAAGGCTTCCTTTATCTTCACTTTAGGCTTTCCTTTATGGAGCATTAACCTAAAAGCTTGACTATGTATTTTAAACCCATAATTGAAATTAAAGTGCCAAATCTACCTCATATAAATTGGAGCATGCTCCAATAATATTTGAATTTTATATTTATATTTTTGAACTCGATTTAGACCCATTTGAATGACATAAGGTTGCCCATTTTTAATGATACAAGATAGCCCTCTTGGATCTGTATCAAGTGGAAGTATTTTTGAATTAGTGAATCATTGACATTATTAATGCACATTGTTGTTTCTGTGATATTTATACTTAACTAATGCATATGTAATAATGAAATGAAATGAAATTTGTTGAATGTCTTTAGCATTATGTGATGTATGCATTGTTGTATCTTTTATATTTATGACTTCATTAAGAAGTCAATTAGTATTATTTTATTTCCCACTGAGCCATCGATCAGCACGAGTATTTTTCCTATGTATGTGTAATTGTGTAGAAGTGTAGCATTCTTGAAATCAACATTTGTGGGCCACTAGGGGAAAGCTCAAATTTACTTTTGAATATAAACTTTTGTAATGTATAGATGTTAAGCATTTTATATGTATAAGTATATTGGATCCCCACTTAAATGTAATATGAAATATGTTATAAATAATTTTTGATATCATATATAAATGTGCGTATATAAGCACATTTTATGGAAATAACATTTATACTTGAGAAAAATAATCAAGGTGATAAAAGGCATGATCAAATATATAACATAAGAATTTATGAATGTTGTTTAATTGTATTTAACTTGATTTGGAAATAAAATTAATAAGATAATATTGTTCTGAGGTGTTCCACTCTCATATCCTCTTAGGGGGTATAAGGGTACCTAATGCCAGTGTATCAATTGCCAATGGTGTAAGAGTAAATAGCATGGGTGTCTACTCTTAGGTAAAATTTTATTAGTTATGATTTTATTATTGATTTTTGTGTTATTCCTTTGGGTGGTTGTCTTGGGTATAAAATGGTTGCAAACACTTGGGCTGATTGTTTGGGATTTTACTGCACTCACCATGAAATTTTCAATGGAAAGGAAATAAGTTATGTTTCTAGGAGAACATCACCATTTTGGGATTGTCGTACAATTGTGAAGGAATGTGATTTCTAATAACCAATCTTTGGATGCGCTTTTGACAGAACTTGAGGAGTTATTTCATGAACCAATGAGGTTGTCTCCCTTGTAGTGCGACCATCGAATTTGTTTGTTGCCAAAATCAGCCTTGGTTGTTATCCAATCATATCGGTACCTTTATTGGTAAAAGGATGAGATTGAAAGCCAATGTAAATAGATGCTGCAACAAGGAATAATTAGGCATCATAAATTCCTATTTTTTTTCTTTAGTTCTATTAGTTCCAAAATAAGATGGGATTCAGCGCCTATGTGTTGATACAAGGAATTAAAATGTAAAGAAATCAAGGACAAGTTCCCTATTTTGATGGAAAATGAACTTTTGGATGAACTCTATGGTACCAAATACTTTACAAAAATTAGATTTAAAATGGAGTTACTAATAAGTTTGAATGTATCCAAATGATGTGTAGAAGATATACATATGTACCTATCATGGACATTTTGAGTTTCTCGTGATGTCATTTGGTCTCACAAATGCTCTGTCCACCTTTCAAGCACTGATGAATGAGGTATTTAATGCTCACTTGTGCTAATTTGTATCTTTTTCATGACATCTTAATATTCAATTAAACATGGGAAGACCATTTAATTCATATGAGAAAAGTGTTTGCATTACTAGGCTTACAAGCTATTTTTAAAGTAATCTAAATGTTGTTTCGGGTTTACCAAAGTGGTATATTTAGGGCACATAAATTTTGAAGATGGTGTAGGGATTGATATGAGTAAGTTCATGCCATCTTGGATTGGCTACAACCACAATCTACAACTTCACTATGTGGATTCTTGGGATTGACTGGTATTATTGCAAGTTTGTTCAGGATTACAGTCAAATTATTACACTGTTGATAAGTGTACTTAAGAAAAACTCCTTCAGACAAAGTGAGGCACTTGTGGTTGCTTTTGGACAACTTAAGAAGGCATTATCCATAACGCTAGTCTTGTAGTTGTTCGACTTTGATATGAAGTTTATTATTGAATGTTCTACTTTTGAAGGGGGTATTGTGTCGTTTCATAGCAAGAAAGTCATCCAGTTGTATTCTTTTGCAAGCAATTGGTAAACCACCATTAGAAATTGGTTGCTTGTGAGAGAGAACTTATTGGTCTCACCAAGTCAGGACAACACTAGAGACCATACTTATAGGGCCATTCTTTCCTTATATGGACGGGCCATTGTAGCCTTAAATATTTATTGGACCAACATCCTACTGCACCTCCATAACAACATTAGCTTAGCAACCACATGAGTTTTCTTACCTTTGATTTTTGCAGTCGGCAAAATACAACCTTAAGCTTATAATTATATCAATAATAATAATTGCAATTCAAATATTATATACTAATTTATAAATTTATTTTATAATAATACGTAAATGTATTTCATATATGTATATAACAAGATATATTTAGGGTAAAAAAATATTGTATGTTTATCATGAAAGAAACAGTATAGGGTGGTGGGATGCATACATGTTTATATATAATGAAAAGGCAAAACACATCCATTGGTCTTTGAACTTTTAGTTTTTTCTGCATTGGGTCCTTGTACAAAAAAAATCTTACATTGGGTCCGTTTACTTTTTAATTATTTGACATTAAATCCTTGTAGACCGAAAATGCTGGGAGTGAGCAACACGCTCCGTCTATAGCAAGTCATATCAAGGCAAAACATTAGTGGGTCCCATCTAAGCAAATTTAAAATTATTTTTTTGATATATCGAATGCTAAGTTGGAATAAGAGGGAAAAATGGGTTGGTTTGATGGAAAAATAGAACCTGTGAATAAAACCCTAAATCTTTTGTCATCCATTTTGATCGATATCCAAACCATCGAAACGTAGATCCATAACTCTGATTTCATCTATCTCTATGGCAAGCTCTAACGCGAATAACTACAACAGCAATAAACAATGCTTTAGACTGCAGAATTTGAAACTAGTGTGCAAATGCCGTATCAAAGCATTACTTCTCACCTCGAAGTCGTCTGCGAACCCTGCAAGCTTTACTAGAGCTGTGGGTATTAGGTAAAAATTTTACTTTCTTTTGAAATATCTTAGCTTTTCAGATGGTATGGGAGTTAAGAAATTTTATTGAGTTAAGATATTTTAGATGCTTTTCACATTTATTAATGCTTCGTTTGTCTCGTGCTTTTTTCTCTTAGTCGATTTTTTAAAGTTTTGTTTCTTATTTTTGCTGCTTAGTTTGTACCCTTTGGGCGGCTACTAGGGACTTTAGATTTTTTTTTCTCTAGCATTCCGTTGTATCTGTGCTTTGTAACTACTTTTTGGTTCTGTTGTTTTGGTTGGAATAAAACTACATTGATAGTTAATTTTGATTTAGGCACCAAGGTGTAACTTCTTCATGTGGCAAGAGGAATGGATGCTTCAATTGACAGAGGTTATAATAGAGACAATAACAAAGTTTTCTGATGCTATTGTTGATGATAAGATGAAGGAAAATGATGATCAATTTGGAGAATGTACGATGCAGTAGAACTTAGTTAATTTAGAGATGCTTATCAATTAAATGAGGATTGAGACTGTACAATGTACTGACAAGGTTAATGAACTCCAAGTGTTGCTCAGTAGTAGCAGAAGAGAGATTAAATTATTGAAGATGTGTGGTTTTTGAATGTTATTAGCCATGTTGTTGGCAAAACTAGTATATTAGGATAGCATATTGTCTTAATGCTGTCTTCATTTTTGGTTATATTAATTAGTTGTATTGGTCATAACCATGCAATTTGGAAGACTGCATCTTGAACAACGTCTCTTCTGGATATTATATCTAAACTCTTTCTTCTGCTTACTACTTTAATGAAGCTACTGCTCTAATTTTTGCTCTTAACTTAATTGTATAAAACAGCATGTGATTTTCATATGATGCCACTTAAAACAACTTTAACAAACAAGTCTTTGGTCACTGAAGTTTATATTGTAAATGAAATCGTGATTTTCATATGCTGCCACTTAAAATTTGTTTGATAGAGGTCGGGATTGGTAAAGTGTTTTTTCCTTTATAATTATACAGATTTAGATACTAAAAATGGGGATGTAATTAATTTCAAGACAAGAATGCAAAAAATGGGGAAAATATGTTATGGATCTGAATAAATCATTACATTATTTCTCCACTTGCTTCAAAAAGATAAAACTGCTTTTGATATATATATATATATATATATATAACTGCAATTAACAGAGTACACAAATACACGCCATTACATCTAAAATTGCAAAAACATCTGAAATTCCTAATCAACAAAAAACACACCATTACAATAAATGAGAACACAAGCACTTGAATCTGCCAATTTGTAAATAGCTATTAGAACTCAAGCCTAGAACCAGTAGCATCAGTTGGTTGACTAACTAGAATTCTTCGTCCTCTTATTTTTATAACCAACAAGAATTAATCAAGAACACCATCATCATCTAAATTAAAATGAAAATGAAACTACTCACCTGAAGATTTCCTCCTTGAATAAAATTGTATATCTGCAGAATTTTCATGTTCTCTCAATGTATCCTTCAAGGTGTTCCTACTGTCATCTCTATTTCCCTTCCTCTTACTCATGTTTTTTCCTTGATCAAACTACAAAAAATTGAAATGCATTATTGTAAAATGCAAAGAATATGAAATTGTAGTATCATTAATTGAAGTTGTATTATTGTAAAATGTAAAGAATTGAAGTTGTATATTTACCAGTATTGTCATCTCTATTATCATGTAAACTACAGAATTGAAGTTGCATTAAAATGTAAAGAATATGAAATTGCAATACCTCTTTTGGCTTAGTTGGACATTTTCTAAAATTATGCCCAAGTTGATTGCAAATTTTGCATGTCATGATCCTTCCTTTCCTTGACAATTTCACTTTTTTGGTTGGTTCATCCTTGTCCCTCTTCCTTTGTTTTTTTGGCCTTCCTAGTATTTTCTTAAATTTTGGTGGTACAATCGGTTCTTTGTCTCCATTTTCCCAAATTTTTCTTCCTTTAAGTGGCTGCAAAGAATACTGATATGACTTCAAATAAACTTTCTTACTGTACCAACTGCTTACATATTTATTAGGAGTTTGGTTCTCCAAACTATACACCGAGCACACTACATAGGGACATAAAATTCTTGTGAGATCCCACTCTCTACAACTACATGTTTTTGCTTTCAAATCAATTACATGTCTGTTTGTTGTGTTGAAGATTGAGGTAACTTCAAATCCATCTGACCCATTATAATTGCAATACTAATTGTAAGACTCCTCTTTGTTTTTTTCTAAATTTTCCATAACTTTAGGAGATATATCACAAATCCATTTTGTAGTTGCCTCTATCCTTTTTTTCCATAATCGTTGCATAACTTGCCTTTTAATGTCATCAAGCATCATAATTATTAGCTTACACCTACTTTCCAAAATCTACCCATTGAATGTCTCACATAAATTGTTGTCAACAACATCACATTGACTGTCTAATGTGAAGAAATACTTAACCCAATTACTCAATGGATAAAAAATACAGTCTTCAAGTATCCCCTCTCCCAATTTGTCTAATGTGTCCATATTATTCTTTAGTTGAGCTTTATATGTGGAATTTTTCATAAACTAGAATGCAAGTTTCCTCTCTCCCCCTTTCCATTTTTTAGACCATTGTGCATAGATGTGTCTAGCACACATCCTATGATAACAATTGGGCAACTCTTGTTGAATTGCTGCATCTAAGTCCTATTTAATCATCAATTTAATAAATATAAAGCAATGAAATTTAAATGAAACAATAAAGATATAAATATAAAGTTAACAAATATCAAATTAACAACAAATCAAATTAAATACTAACCTTCTGCATGTCAGAAATAATTGCGTAACCAGTCTCATTGCCTAAATCAAGATCATTTCTCAAACATCTAAAGAACCAAGCCTAATTATCTGTATTCTCAACATGTACTACTGCCTATGCTATTGGAAATATTTGATTGTTTCCATCCCTTCTAATTGCACATACGAGTTGTCCTTTGCAAACCTCTTTAAGAAAACATCCATCCACGCCAATCAATGGCCTACAACCAGCCTTCCAACCTTTCTTTAGAGCATCAAAACAAACATAAAATCTTTTAAATACATTCAACCCCTTCTCATTATACTTGTTAGATTCTACAAAACAAGTTATCCACGAATTGCATCTTATAATCTCCTTAACATAGTCATTCAAATCAGAAAATTATTTAGTGAAATCACCTATTAGATAACCGATTACCTTTCCCTTTGTGTTGCTACAAACAGATCAGTTGACATGCAGTTTATACTCAAATCTACAGTTATCTTTTATACCATTGAGTTTAATTTTAGGATTTCCCATGATATGGTCTCTTAGTAGAATAGACAGGAAGTTGTTATTTTCAAGCTTATTGTTACTTACTCTATAACATCTATGTTGACCTATGTATGTTTTGATCCTAAAAGTCTCTTGATTCCTTTTTATGCTAGCAAGAAACTTCCAAGGACATGTTGGCTTACATTCAGCTCTTACCCTTACTTTATCATTTTTTACAAAATGCACACCTAGACCTTTCAAAATCGCATACTTGCTAATTGCATACCTCACTTGTTGAAAATTTTCAAAGTACATACCAATATGAAACACGGGAAATCTAGCATTAGAATCAAACCATACCTTAGAACTAGGCCTTTTTTGTGCATCTTCTACATCAGACTCCGAATAATAACTTCCTAAATCGTCAGAGTCATAGTTCAATGAACTCTTATCCATATCAGATCCATCTTTCTCATCACTTTCAATCTCATCTTCTTCAACAAACTCCACTGCATCTGAACCATTTCCAACTAGATCATTTGTAGCTTCCAAATTAGCATCTTCTGTTGTTTTCTTTCTTATAGATCTAAACTGGTTATACTCTCTGACTTGACCTCTAGCAGCTTGAACCTTTTCCTCTTCATCATCAGTTACTACATTGATGTCAACAAGGAACTCTTGCTCCTCATCTCCTACGTATATTTCCCTCTCCTTGTAAATATCTCTCTTAATAGATTGTTCAACAGGTTGTTCCACGTTTTGTTCCTCTAGGGCATCATGATCTATAAATAATTTAATCCTATCTTGTCCACTCATAATGTTAGCCACATATATAACATCTCTATCATCAGTCAATTGAGTGTAGAACTTTGACTTGGGGTCCCTTACATAAATACCTCCTATTGTAAAATAACCCAATTCCTTTACATAAGACATAAAATTTGGAAAGCTAAGATGGTCCAAATCAAATTCTTTCTCCACTATTGTCTCTGTCCCACCTACATACTCACTCACCCCATCTTTACTTAACCTCAAGTTATCATTATGGTGTATGACAAGTAACAATTTATTACTACTTATCTTGCAGCAACAAACCAACAAAAAAATAAAAAAAAAATTAATAAATACCGAAGTCTTAACATGTGAAAACCCAATAATCTATTTTGTTCCCAATAATCCCAATATGTGAAATCCCAAAAACACCGAGACCCTAACATGTGAAATCCCAATAATACCGAAACCCTAACATATGAAATTCCAATAATCCCAATAGTAATTGGACTGTGAATTTAGATTGTGAAATTACCTATACCCTAAAATATAAATCCCTTCAAGAAAAAGATTAACGAAAAAAATTTGAAAAATTACCTTTACACTTGTAGCCTTTGTTGGTTTAAAAAACCAATTCCACGCAAGTTTATGCCTTTGTTGCAGCCTTTTTTATTTTGCTTTTGTTGCAACCCTATTAAAGATTCTTTTTTCTTCCGATATTCATTAACCTGGCTGCATCGTCGTTCCCATCACTATGTTTTTACTTTTTATGATGCATATCATTTTTTTCATCAAGTTAAAACCCCTGTCTTTTTACTTATGTTTTATGGTCATTTCCTTCAAAAACCCATTTGATTTTTTATTTATTTAATTTTTAATATTGAATTTCTAACTTTAAATTAAATAAAAAAATAATATCGAGGTCCATAGATGGAGCGTGTTGCTCACTCCTAGCATTTTCGGTCTAAAGGGATTAATGTCAAATAATTAAAAAGTAAAGGGACCCAATGTAAGATTTTTTTTGTACAAGGACCCAATGTAAAAAAAAAATAAAAGTTCAAGGACCAATGGATGTATTTTGCCTAAGGAAAATGACATTGTGGCACGTGAAGTGTGAAAATCGAAGAATGCTATTGGGTGCATTACTAGCTACAGGGTGGCAAGTGACCACTTGAATCTGCAACTATAACGTTCTCCTTTAAATAAATACCTAATATAATTTCTTTATTTCTTTTAATGACCTTATAATGTCTGGTTAATTTATTAAAATTTTGACGGCATAACGTCTAATAATTTAAAAATCCCAAAACCTGCAATTATCAAAATACACTGCCTAATTCAATCCTCCTTACACCCAAACTCCATTCAATCAATTCAACACTTCTAAATTTATCAATCACCCACATTCATCATACATCATCACATCTCAAATAGTATGCATATAAAATTTAATTTACATAACCACAACTTAACTTCAATTATGCTTACATAATAATTTACAACTCTTAATTATTTTACATAACCAAAATATATACAACCAAAATTCTTAGGTACATGCCACCAAATTCTGCTTTCTCACTGTAAGTCTCCCTGTACCTGTCCCTACATGCAATCAAATAAAACTACACGCTGACCAACATAGTCGCTCAATGTTGGATGCAATTACATAAAATTTCACTTAACTAAATATTATTAGTTAATTTAACTCAAATTATTATTTGATTTTTAACAAATGCAATTTAATCAATTTACTCAAAGTTCTCACTACAAAATAACAGGCAATTAGCGACGGCAAATTCCGTCGCTAATTGATAAATTTTCGTCGCTAAGTTAATATAGCGACTAAACGACGGATCGTCGCTATTTGGTCGTCGCTGGCATTTTTAGCGACTAAAATAAAAAACAGTCGCTATAATAGCGACGAAAATTCCGTCGCTGCTGAAATATATCTCGTCGCTAATTAACCCCTAAAATCAGTCGCCATTTAATAAGAAAATATTAGCGACCAAATAAATCGTCGCTATTCCTAGTCGGTAAAAAGCTGATACTTTTTGCGATAGTTTGGCGTATTTTTTCCGTCACTAATATTTGTTCCCATTTACTGAATTAGCATATTTTTAGCGACTGCAATGTTGCTAAGTTCGTCGCCAAATGTTAAATTTTATTTTTTTACCTATTTATGAATTTATTTGTAACCATGGATTGATGTTTTATAGATAGCAACTCAAAAGTATATTGCTCCCCGTATACCATTAAACAACACAACACAACAGAAAAAAACAGACTTTAGATTAAAAATTAAAGTCTACTCCATAAAAGGGCAGGCCAATTAGACTCTATTTTATACAAATACTTGGCTAAAATAAACTTTAGATATTCTAATACAAATACTTATTTATTCTAATATAAATGTTGTTGGGGATCAAGTATTTCATCAGCAGTCTTCTCACCTTTAACCCAATGTTTTGCCAACAACTACTTTCTTTCTTTGTTTGCCAACTGCTTCTTTCTTTCATTGGCCAATTGGGCTCTCTCTCTTCTCTTCCTCTCTAGCTGTTACAGGTAATAATAGCCAGAGTAAATATTCATCATATGATTTCTCATTGACAAAAGAAAAAGTTCAAATGCAATTTCACCTATTAGGCTAGCTTCTGGCAGAAACAGAGAGTTACTCTAGTTAATCATATTACACATCAATATACAACAAACAGCAGCATGAATTCATGTGTCATAAAAAATGTCAAATAAAAATCAAACAAAATTAAAATTATTATCTATGCAGCCCCATCAAACTCAAATCATCAAACATTCAATGACAACTAAAGAAATAAAGATAAGCAAACTATAAACAAAAGTAAGAAGCCAATTTCAGATGTAAGGGTTTATAACAGTATAGTTAATATATACAACGAGAGATTATACAGGAAGCAGTCTAGTCATTGATTAATGAAGAAATAAAATTATATGCTAAAATAATTTTACAGTTGAACAAATTTCAATTGCTCTTTTATCTCTCAATTAGCAAAAGTAATGATGTATAACATATCCATCATTTATCACTTGCTCTTTTACCTCTCCATTAGCAGAAGTAAATTACAAACAAACACATATATATAAGTTATTCACAAACCTGATCTAAGTAAGAAAAATAACTCTATTATACCAAATCCACCAAATCACTTTATCAACCCTTTTGGATTTTCAAATTATAATTATATTTCTTATCTCAGGAGAATTCATAGAAATGTTGAATGCATGAAAAACCAATCTAGATACTAGATAACAAGTTCCCTTTTAAGCAGTTGCAATTCATTTCTCACAAATAAACACACTGCCACATCACAATGTCCATGTAAGTAAGAATTTTTCATTATGAAAAACCATCTAGCATTTGAAACATACTGACAGTGTACGATTTGACGTTAACCAAGTGGTTAAACACATGCAGTTTCTTTGTTTAACAAAATAGTAACTAATTATAATTTGATCAATTTAATTAAAATATCCTTACTTTATTATCTGTCTAAAGTATCCAACTTTAATTAAAATAAAGTTCATTTAGTAAATAAAATTAAAATCAAAACTAATTTTGGTAAATAATTAGAATACATAAGAATACTATTGTCTAAAAATTTTTTTCTCATCAATAAATTGAAATACAGTAATATTAGAAAAATAACCCATGACATCATAGCTCATTTAGAAATAGGACAATCACCAATTGCTTTATTTTATTAATAAATTTCTCTAGAACATGAAAAAAATTTACAACCTCTTGATTAGTTCAGAAATCAAGTAATATATCTGATTAAAAGAAATCACTAAAATTAGACTGAAGATAAATGTTAAAATATATCAATACAATTTTTATCATTAATAAAATAAAATAAACAATTTTGACATACACCATACCGCAGAGTATTCTGAATGAATCCATAAATGAACTCCTAAACTTGTCAAGAAAAGTCTATGGATCCATTATACTGACATCTAAACTTGTAAATTTGATTACTTTCAGACATTTGAACCCTGAATTGAACCTTATAGATACTCTAGTTATGTCCAGAGTTATTCAATTTACAAGTTCAAGTGTTTTGGGTGGTTCAATGTTAAGCCTAGAAGTAGACTCCTCATGACTACTTTAGATAATATTAATAAGCCAAATAAATGGTCTAAACTTTGAGATGACCGAGTGAGAGTATAAGTCGTCCACACCCTTTCTCTTGTTGGAGGACTGGCTCTCCATCTTCAGCAGAGAAAACACAAGATGCAACTTCAGTGAGTAGCCTAATGATAATTGTTTAAAGCTATAGAATTTTGAGCTATAGACTTACAGTTAAGTGACTATAATGCAACCAGAAAATTGATACCTAAACATTTACTTGCTAAAGGTTTGATGTTCAATTGTAAAACAAAATGCAGAGAGAAACTAAAGAAGTTAAATAGAATCTAATTATCTTACCTTAATGGAAGCAACATATTGGAACTTAACAACAATGAAGGAAAATTAGAGAAACGGATAAATTACCAAATAGGTCACTCTTCTGGTTTAAATTATCACTAAATAATTAAAAACTCAAAACTGGATCTTAAATTAGCAAAACTACACCAGCAATTATATTATTCCTAATAAATCACACTACAACAAACACTTAATTCAAAGAAACAAAATAATTCTTAACCAAATTTCAAAATTAATTTAATAAATTTCACAGAGGCAATTTTTGTAGTCACATACCATTTGAAGTCAAATTCTTGCATTTTTCCTCATTGTAGTCCATTACTGTGCTCGTCGGAGCCTTGCCAGAGCTTGACCGGAGTTTTGCTGGCGTGAAAACGACCACACCCAAAGGTACCCGACGTCAAGAGGATTCCAGCGGCGGTAGTTACGTGCCCAACGGACTCCGTTTACAGCGTAGATCTACAATGGAAGTCACAGATGCATTTATTGTCGATCTGCTTGGTTCTGGTGGATGACAACCGGAGGAGGGTGCTGCTGGACTTGCCTAACCGCCAGAAGTTTGTCGGTGCTGCTCGACCCACCAGTCGCTGCCGTATGAGGCCGGAAAGGAGTGGCAATTTTGGCCTAGGAGAAGCAATCGGGGAGGGCATTGGATGCCGGAGCTAATGGAGGAACCGACCGTTGGGGAAATACCGGTGATGGAACAACCGCCGTCGATGGAACAGCTGGCGTAATGCCACCGACGAAGCAACCCCACCCCTGTGCTCTTCCAGTTCCCAATCCCCGATCTTCTCTTCCCCTCTCCTTTCCTTTCCCTTTTCATTTAATTTTTTTATCTCTTTTTCTCTTTTCTTTTTGGCCCTGATAGTTCCATCTAGAGGATTCTAGGATTTCTATAATTTCAAGTAAAGCATATATATATATATATATATATATATATATATATATATATATATATATATATATATATATATATATATATATATATATATATATATATATATATATATATATATATATATATTTATTTATTTATTTATTAAGATGGACATTGCGATGTTTTTTAAAAGCTAGCTAATGATCAAAATAGCAGGACTAATTAATTATAAATCAAGTAATTATTAAGATGAGAAAGTGTTTATAAAATAAATAAAATGATTATGGATCCATGGACAACCTTAATTATATTTAATACTGATTAATTTATGGGTTGAAAAAATTCGATGATTTGAAAAATAAACAAGGAATAAATTAAAGAAAAAAATATTTGTTAGGGACTAAAATAGTAAATTGTGGCAAATATAATATGAAAAAAGAAAATATGAAAAGGCCAATTCGTGAAAATATTTGTTTGGCATTGGCATTGGCATTTTTCTTGGTTTATGATCAAAATTTTACAAAATAAAAATAAATTTCAAAATTTTTCATAAATATTTTAAATAAGATAATAAGTTTTATATTACTATTTTACAAATATTTATTTTTATTAATCTTCATAATGTAATTATAATAATTGTAACACATAGTTTATGTTTAAAATTAAATTAAAATAATTATTAAGCATAAATATGCATATAAATTTTTTATTAATATTATAATTTAATCTTAATTGGTAATGATAAATATGTATTTTTATTTTTCATTTATATTATAATGTTTGGAATAATTGAAATTATAAATTTTTGAAAAATAGGCAAATAATATCATATAAAATATTTTTTTAAAAATTATTAAAAATAATTAGCAAACATAAATATGTATGTATATTTTTTATTAATATTATAATTTTGGGTAAAATCAATAAATAAAATTATAAATCTATTTAAAAAATTAAATGAAAATAGATAAATAATATAATATAAAATAAAATAATTTTAGCGACGAGATTTTCGACGTATTTCCGTCGCTATGTTTCTGAAACTTAATTTTCAAAATTGAAAATATAGAAACAATTTTAGCGACAAAATATACTGTCGCTAATCCGTCGCAAAAAAGGCGCCATTCTTTCCCGCCAAATTTAGCGACTGTTTTAAGTGGTTAGTCGCTATTTCGTCGCTAAATTTATGACAAATACATTTCCACGACTAAAATTAGAAATAGTCGCTAATTCGCTGTTTTTTTGTAGTGTCTATTTCTTTCCCTCCATTATTTAGTTTGAATTATTATAATAATAAAATTTTCTATCTTATTTTAACTATTTACTAAACTTTATAAAATTTTTAATTAAGTCCCTAAGTTGACTTTTTCTTTAATTTGACTTCAAATTTGACTCATTTAACTTCGTTTGACTTTTATTTAATTTCTAATATACAAATTACATTTTAATCCTTCAAATTCCTCAAAAATAATAAATTTACATTTTATTCCCTAAACTTTTAATTAATTACGATTTTACCCCTTTTTTCTTCATTAGCCATTTTAACTTCCTTAATCACTCTTTTTGTCTCAAATTACCATTTTACCCTCACTTAATCATGTAATTACTAATTTGCTCTTAATTATTATATTGATATCATTTTTCTTATTATTTGTTTCATATTTATTAATATGGCATAAATTTCATCATAATTACTCTTTTATTCCAGTTTTTATGCAAAATTATTCTTTTGCCCCTAGGTGACATTAGTGGAGAACCACGAACTGGATAAACAGAATGTAAATACGGTGTACCGGAGGAATCCCACCATTAGGTGCGACACCAAAGCCCCAATACTGATGCATATAATAAGCTGGCTATCCTGTCTTATATCTCATGGTCATTTTTTATAACAATTATCTCATATACTTATGGTATCCTACGGAATAAATTTCTATGGCTAGCCATACTATCCAATAGCTGGAATTACCCACTATACACTAAGGATATTATTAAATTTTATCTTATCTTACTTTTCTATGTTATTATTTATTCTTATTACTTTATTTTAATCACATTATGCTCCCAAACTTATTCAAATAAGCTCATTAATTGTGCATTCATCACAGGAAAGCTTTATATCACAAGAATTTAAACAAAATATATTATTTTAATTATAGTTGCTATTTGGCCATCAAAGAATTTCCCACTTACAATTTATTTTTTGTTCCAAATTAATGCCATACATTATTTTGTGTCCATTTCAAGTCACTATATGGTGTTAATTGGTAATTACACATAAAAGTTCACAAGTTTCATCAACTTTTTACATTATGTAACTATGACATAATGTTCTCTAATAATCATTTTTCATTTAACATATTTTCATTTCTCATGCACTAAATTGATTAAATAACATTAAATGCCCAAATTTTAAATAGTTTACATTAAGGTACCTTTAGTACCCTAATTCAGCAACTAAGGTAAGTACTACTTAATATCTATTTTCTTAATTTATTTAAGTCTCTAATTACTTATTTTAGTATAGTATTAATTAATATTAAATTAATTCACTATCTTAAGCCCTATGACATAGTTACATAATAGAAAAATTAGGAAAAATTCAAGTAAATTAATGAAATTAATGGTAATTTGCATCCACTAACCTCCAAATTGCTGGAAAAGAGCTGATTACACCTTCTCCTTTCTTTTATCCTTGTAAACTTGCCTTTCCTCATCTTTTTCTTCTATTAGCCAAAAATTACAAAGGAAGAATCATGAGTTTTTACCATAATATTAAGCCATTTAAAGCTATAAATCAACTCTCCTAATCAATATCTACATGCTCATAAAATTCTCCCACATCTCTCATCTAATTCTCAGAAAATCACAAAATTTCTCTTACTTTCTCTTACCTTTTATCTTAAAGTTCTTGGCCTCCTTTTGATACCAGGTTCTTACTAAGTTAAAGAAGAATAAATTTTGAGTCTAGAGTAAATTTTTGGGTTGGAAATTCAAAGGAATAAGGCTTGGTTAGAAGAAAATGGTGAGATGAGAGAAGAAATGAAGATTTCGGATTTTCAAAAGAAAGGAGGAGAAGATGGTCGAAAATTCTAGAGATTTTCTGATATTTTAGTCCTTATATATGGTGTTTTAAGTGTACCAAATGAGAGGCGTAGATTCAACTTGCAACTATTAAATCTAATGGCTCTAAATAATGCCACATGTCACTCATTCAAGCATGCACACACACCTTACTATCCTAATCTTGTACACACATGATCATGGCTTCATAACAATGACCTCCATGAATTTTCATGGTCAGATTCATGATTTTGACTTCTTAAATGACCCGATTTTGGATTTTCACCTCAAAAATTTAGCTTTTGATCTGAAAGTCAGAATGCTCTAAAATTTTACCCAAAGTATAAAAATATATTCAAGAATATATGGTAAAAATTTCAACTTATTTAGACTTTGTTTCAATATACTTTGAGCTTTGACGGCTTGTGTAGCCCTCCCGAGATCAGAAATTACAGATTTGCCAGAATTGCTATTTTCTAGTTCTCTGAGTGTCACTATACTATTTATAAAAATATGAAGTTAATCATAGATCTCTATGGTCTCCAAAAATTCATTTAAAATTTCTAGTCGATCCTACGCCGACTCAGGAAATTTTTCTTTGTTTACCCTTTTAGAGGCCTATTTGACCTCAATTTGCACTCAAATTGTACCACCGTACTCCATTTACCATATACTTTCATATTTTATATTAAAATCATACTACCTATTGCGTTGCCCATCCTTGGGTTTCTCGGCTTGGGCACGATTAACGGTACATTCTTTTTAAATTTCCTGTTCTACTCAACTCTAATTACTCCAAAACCCAATCTCGGTTAACTATTCACACTTTACACATGTCATGCATGGAAATTGCAAAAATTTGGGGGTGTTACAGTACTCCCCCTCTAAAAAAAAATTCGTTCTAGAAATTTACCTGAGCTGAATAGGTAAGGATATTGCTGTTTCATGGCTTCTTTAGGCTCCCACGTAGCCTCCTCTACGTTATGGTGCCCCTAAAGTATTTTGACCAAGGGGATTTGTTTATTCCATAATTGTCTGATTTCCCAAGCTAAAATTCGTATTGGTTCTTCATCATATGATAAATCAGACCTTAATTGAAGTTCCTCTGGTGAAATGACATGGAAAGGATCTGAACGATATCTTCATAGCATTGACACATGAAATACATCATGGATCTTTTCTAACTCTAATGACAGCTTTAATCTGTAAGCCACTGGTCCCACACATTGTATTACTTCATAAGGACCAATGAATCTAGGACTGAGCTTACCTTTCTTGCCAAATCGAATAACTTTTTGCCAAAGAGATACTTTCAGAAACACCTTGTCTCCCACATTAAACTCTATGTCCTTTCTCTTCAGATTTGCATATGATTTTTGTCGGTCTGTAGCTGCTTTTAAGTTATCTCGGATTAAGTTCACTTTCTCTTCAGTTTCCTTGATCAAATCTGGCCCTACCAAGTTGGTTTCAGTTAATTATGTCCAGCATAGGGGTGTTTTACACTTACTCCCATACAACGCTTCATATGGAGCCATTTTAATACTAAACTGATAGCTGTTGTTGTAAGCAAACTCTGCAAGTGGTAGATACTTCTCCTAACTACCCCCAAATTCTGTCTGTGGATTGCTCCAATATATGTATTACTCGCTCAGACTGGCCATCTGTCTATGGATGGAAAGTAGTGTTATAGTCCAGGCGGATTCCCAATGCTTCCTAAAGCTTTTTCCAAAATCTAGAGGTGAACCGTGGATCCCTATCTGAAATTATAGAAATGGGCACACCATGGAGTCTCACAATCTCATTTAAATAGATTTCTACAAGTCTGGCTAAAGGAAAATCCGACCTCACAGGGAGAAAATGAGTTGATTTAGTCATTCTGTCAACTAACACCCAAATGGAATCATGTTGCTTCCTAGTAAGAGGCAACCTTAACACAAAATCCATAGTGATTCATTCCCACTTCCATTCTGGTATAGTAATGGGATGCAGTAAGCTTGAAGGAACTTGATGCTCGGCTTTTACCCGTTGATAAACCAAACATCTAGTCACAAAATCAACTATTTCTCTCTTCATACTCGGCCACCAAAAAAGTGTCTTAAACTCCTAGTACATTTTGTTATTGCCTGGGTGCATGGCATAATGGCTACTATGTGCTTCAGTCAAAATATTCTTCTTCAGTTCTGTATCATTAGGTAGAAAAATTCTGCCTTTGTAATACAAGCAGTTATCACTACCCAAAGCAAACTCAATACTTTTGCTTACTTGAGTCTGAGGATGAGAAATGATAAAAGCTAATCTGTTATCTTGTCATTGAGCAACTTTCACTTGCTGTAAAAGATTGGACTTCAATTGCATTTTAGCTACTAATGCCCCATCTTGTGCCACATCTAGCTTCACTTTCATTGCTTGTATTGCCATCAAGTATTTTCTACTAAGAGCATCAGCTACCACATTTTCCTTGCCAGGATGATAGTCTATCAAACAATCATAGTCTTTGATAAGCTCCAGCCATCTCCTCTATCTTAAGTTGAGCTCCTTCTGTGTAGGACGATATTTCAAGCTTTTATGGTTGGTATAAATGTAACATTTCTCCCCATAAAGATAGTGTCTCCAAACCTTCAAGGCAAACACGATGGCTGCTAACTCCAAATTATGGGTAGGGGTAGTTCCTTTTGTGTTGTTTTAGCTGCCTGGATGCATAAGCTACAACCTTTCCTTCCTGCATAAGCACACATCCTAACCCATTCCGGGAGGCATCACTATAAACAACAGAAGGTTTACCTGAAGTAGGCTGAGTAAGTACAGGAGCTTTCGTCAACATTCTTTTCAATTCTTTAAAGCTTTCTTGAAATATTTCAGTCCATTCAAATTTGGCATTCTTTTGTAGTAATCTGGTGAGCAGAAAAGCTATCATGGAGAATCCCTTCACGAACTGCCTACAATAACTAGCTAACCCAAGGAAGCTTCGAAGTTCTGGAACATTTTTAGGTGGCTGTCATTCAAGAATAGCTTTAATTTTCCTGGGATCGACCTTGATACCTTCTGTTGACACTACTTGGCCAAGAAAAGCAACTTCATGTAGCCAAAATTCACACTTACTGAACTTAATGAATAGCTTGTCTCTCAAGGTCTGTAACACGATTCTCAAATGTTGATCATGCTCCTCAGGTGTCTTGGAATATACCAAGATGTAATCAATGAATACTACCACGAACTGATCCAAGTAAGGATGAAAGATGCGGTTCATTAAGTCCAAAAATAGCTGGGGCATTGGTGAGGTTGAATGACATGACTATAAATTCATAGTGCCCATACCGTGAACGAAATGCAGTTTTAGGGATGTCTTCCTCTTTCACTCCGAGCTAATAATAGCCTGATCTCAAATCAATCTTGGAGAATGTGCCGACACCTTTTAATTGATCAAAAAAATCATCAATTCTGGGCAATGGATATTTATTTTTGATGGTGACTTTATTCAATTGCTTGTAGTCAATGCAAAGACTGAGAGATCCATCCTTCTTCTTCATAAATAACACTGGGGCTCCCCAGGGAGATACGTTGGGTCAAATGAACCCTTTTTCTAATACCTCATGTAACTGGATCTTTAACTCCTTTAATTTTGCTGGTGCCATGTGATAAGGAGCCATTGCAATAGGTGTTGTACCTGGTAAAACATCAATTGAAAATTCAACTTCCCTCGCTAGTGGCAATCCCGGTAGTTCATCAGGAAATACATCAGGGAAGTCTCGTATGGTAGGTACATCACTAACTTGTAGCTTTTCTGGTTTTGCATTAGTCACAAATACTAAATAAGCTGCACATCCCTTCCAAATGCACCGATGTGCTGTAGTAGCCGAGATGATATTAGATAGGAAGTCAGATCTTTCTCCTACCACTGTAATCTCTTCTTCAACTGGAGTTTTCAAAGTAATTCTTTTGGCACAATAATCAAATATCACTTGATGCTGATGAAGCCAATCCATTCCCAAGATAACATCAAACTTGTGGAATGGAAGTTTAATCAAATTCGCAGGAAAGGTGGCCTGCTAAATCTGGATAGGACAACCCCTATATATCTTGTTCACTACCACACTATGTCCCAATGGGTTGCTTAACAAGATATCTTGTTCTAATGGTGCTCTTTCTAACCCTTTTCCCTGTGCAATTCTTGTATTCAAGTAGGAATATGTAGACCCGGGATCTATTAATGCACAAATAGTATCATCAAATAGGAAAAATTTACCTACAATTACATCCGAGGCTTCCTGATCTTCCCGTGCTCTCACTGCATATGTCTTGGCAGAGAAAGGCTTGTCAGTAGCTGGTGGAGCTGGAGCACTACCCCTAGTGAAAGCAGTTCCATTAGATCCTCCTCTACCTCTACCTCAGGCTGCAGGAGCGACTGATCTGCCTGCGAAAGTTTGAGCAGCTGAAGTAGTGGTTCGTGGTTGTGCCCATAGACAATCTCTCTGAAAATGTTCCCTGGACCCACACCGCATACAAGCACCTGTTAACCTCCAACACTCCCCTGAATAGCGGCCTCCATAATGCTCACATACCGGTGTCTCATATCTAGTTGAACCTTGTCCTCTAGGAATATTACCAACTGATGGCATAGATGGTGTTGGTCGGGAAGCAGTACGCTGACTGGCTGCTGATGTGTCCATAGTCTCCTGAGGGGGAGCTGTAGTGAAACCCCTAGCTCTTTTACTAGAACTGCCTGCACCTCGGGAAAATGGTATTCTCTTTTGTTGAAAACGGGCCTTTCTACTATCTTCTTCCTGCTGGATAGTCTCCATTTTGATAGCAGCATCAACCAATTCTTTCCTGTTTGTATATTCCCTGACAGCTAATACTTTTCTCAAATCATTATGTAATCTTCGTTCAAACAACTGACACATCTTCTCTGGCAAGAATCAAAAATCTCTCATGTAGAAGCTCAATCATTCAAACTCCCGATCATATTCTTGTACAGTCCAGGTGCCTTGGTGGAGTAGCCAAAATGCCTCCGCCATAGCTCTCTGAAACTCTCTAGCCACATATTTATCTCTGAACTGCTGGTAAAAGTAATCCCAAGTGATCTGCTCTGGTGGGATATGGCGCCTAACTGTGTCCCACCATATATACGTCGGACCTTCAAACAGTGCCACTGCCCCTTCCAATTTCTCCTCCGGTGGGCTATGGATAATCTCAAAGTCACCGAACTTTATTAATCCATTCTTCAACTTCTGGAGCTATTATCTGATCCCGACCATGAAAATCTTCTACACCTAACCGTTTAAGTCGCTCCAAAATAGGTTTTTTAGGTGGCGGAGGTGGTGTTTGTTGCTAAGGCTGAGTAGGGGTTACAGCCTGAAATCGCTGAAAAAACTCCGCCATCATCTGCATAAAGTCAACTGGAGCAGAGGGTGGAGGTGCCTGAGTTACTGGTATAGGGGTAGGAGTAGACTATGTAGGCTGCTGAGCTCTAGTGCTTAGAATTGATTCTGGTATTTCTGGACTTGCTGAAGCTTCACTTTCAGCATCACTTGCCAGCTCTGTCAGGATCTAGAAGCCATAACCAACACTGAAATAAACAAGGGACAGGTAAGATTCAAATTCCAAATTTATAACACATTTATGTGGCATGTACATTTATCTAATCATTCATCCCATTATTTTACATATTCTCACACCGATCTTAGGACCGCCTAAAACCGAGCTCTGATACCATTAATGTAATTGTTTCTCCTTTAAATAAATACCTAATATAATTTCTTTATTTCTTTTAATGACCTTATAATTTATGGTTAATTTATTAAAATTTTGGCGGCATAACATCTTATAATTTAAAAATCCCAAAACCTGCAATTGTCAAAATACACTCCCTAATTCAATTCTCCTTATACCCAAACTCCATTCAATCAACTCAACACTTCTAAATTTATCAATTACCCACATTCATCATACATCATCACATCTCAAATAGTATGCATATAAAATTTAATTTACATAACCACAACTTCAATTATGCTTACATAATAATTTACAACTCTTAATTATTTTACATAAATCAAAATATATACAACCAAAATTCTTAGGTACATGCCACCAAATTTTGCTTTTTCACTATAAGTCTCCCTCTACTTGTCCCTGCACACAGTCAAATAAAACTACACGCTGAGCAATATAGTCGCTCGGTATTGGATACAATTACATAAAAGTTCACTTAACTAAATATTATTAGTTAATTTAACTCAAATTATTATTTTATTTTTAACAAATGCAATTTAATCAATTTACTCAAAGTTCTATTTCTTTTCCTCCATTATTTAGTTTGAATTATTATAATAATAAATTTTTCTATCTTATTTTAACTATTTACTAAACTTTATAAAATTTACAATTAAGTCCCTAAGTTGACTTTTTCTTTAATTTAACTTCAAATTTGACTCATTTGACTTCGTTTGACTTTTATTTAATTTCTAATGTACAAATTACATTTTAATCCTTCAAATTCCTCAAAAATGATAAATTTATATTTTAGTCCCTAAACTTTTAATTAATTACGGTTTTATTCCTTTTTTCTTCATTAGCCATTTTAACTTCTTAATCACTCTTTTTGTCTCAAATTACCATTTTACCCTCACTTAATCGTGTAATTACTAATTTGCTCTTAATTATTATATTGATCTCATTTTTCTTATTATTTATTTCATTTTTATTAATATGGCATAAATTTCATCATAATTACTCTTTTATTCCAGTTTTTGTGCAAAATTACTCTTTTGCCCCTAGGTGACACCAGTGGAGAAGCACGAACTGGATAAATAGAACTTAAATACGGTGTACTAGAGGGATCCCACCATTAGGTACGACACCAAAGCCCCAGAACTTATGCATATAATACGCCGGCTATCCTGTCTTATATCTCATAATCATTTTTTATAACAATTATCTCATATACTCATGGTATCCTACGAAATAAATTCCTATGGCTAGTCATACTATCTAAGAGCTGGAATTACCCACTGTACACTAAGGGCATTATTAAATTTTATCTTTTCTTACTTTTTTATGTTATTATTTATTCTTATTACTTTATTTTAATCACATTATGCTCCCAAACTTATTCAAATAAGCTCATTAATTGTGCATTCATCACAGGAAAGCTTTATATCACAAGAATTTAAACAAAACATATTATTTTAAATAGAGTTGTTATTCAACCATCAAAGAATTTCCCACTTACAATTTATTCTTTGTTCAAAATTAATGCCATACAATATTTTGTGTTCATTTCAAGTCACTATATGGTGGTAATTGGTAATTACACATAAACATGCCATCCTACCCAGCCCATTTTCCCTTTTATACTTATTCTCTCTCCTTCATGTTGTAACTAACTCTTGCCACATCAGTTGAGACATGCTCCCCTGCATCTTTCTTCCTCCTCGAATATATCCTCAATAACATAGACCTTGGGTCTTCTCTTCCTTGTTCTTGATCCATCAGCTCTTTATCATTGCCGGCTGGGGGAAAACCAACCTTATCCTTAAGACACAAGTGAGGGAATTGGTATTGGATAATAAACACATCTTTCCAAGTAGCCTCATCTATACTCCCATCTTTCCATTGGACTAACCATTGGGGTACAGATTCCCCATATCTACTGATTGTACAACGTGCCAAAATACATAAAGAAGTAGTAGAGATTACCTCACCGGTTCCAAATCTGCTGGAAAAGAAGGAGAATCCTAGTGTGTACCTATAACTTTTTTCAACAGTGAGACATGGAACACGGGGTGTACTTTGGCACTTGGAGGCAATTCGAGCTGATAAGCAACAGGATCGATTCGTTTGATTATTCGAAAAGGTCCATAATATTGCGGGGCCAATTTGGTGTGGATGTGGGAAGTCAGTGAGGATTGTCGATGAGGCTTCAACTTGACATATACATTATCCCTAACAGTAAACTCCACGTCTCTATATTTGTCCACCACAGACTTCATGTTAGATTGGGCACAAGCTAGATGCAATTTTAATTATCGCAACGCCTCATCCCTATCTAGCAATTCCCTACCCATAGCCTCCACTTGGATTTCCCCCTGCAAAAATTGGAAAAAAGTTAAGCCTTACGCCCATAGACTGCCTCGAAGGGGGTGGTGTTAATGGACATATGAAAAGTGAAATTGTACCAATATTTGGCCCAAGATAGCCAATGAGCCCAAGTTTTCGGTTGAAATTGTACCACACATCAATTGACCACTTCAGTTTGGCCATCAGATTTTGGATGGTAGGCAAAACTGAGATTCAACTAGGTACCTTGGAGTTTAAAGATCTTCTACCAAAAATGACCGACAAACACAGGGTTCCGATCACTAAGAATTGTCTTGGGCAACCCATAGAGACAAATAACTTCCCGCAAAAAGATCTCAACCAATAAATGGGCAGTATAAGGGTGTTTTAATATAATAAAGTGGCCATATTTAGTCAAACTGTCCACTACAATCCAGATTGTGTCGAACCCTTTAGACCGAGGTAACCCCATGATAAAATCCATGGAAATCTCCTCCCATACTTGTTCCAGAATAGATATGGCTTGCAACGGTCCCCTGGTACCGGTGTTAAAGCCTTATATCACTGGCACACATCGCAAGCTCTTACATATCACTGGAAAACCTTGGTCATACCAAACCAATAAAAAAAGAGGCTAACCGTCGATAGATTCTATAATATCCAGAGTGACCACCAATAAGGCCTGCATGAAATTCCTTCAATAGTCGTGGAATCCAAAGGGAATTAGCAGGAATTACAAGCCTATTTTTGTAGAACAATCTATAGTGGCACTTCGTAAAACCTTGTCTAGAGTTGGGATCAACCCTAAAATCATGTAACACCTGCTGGATGTGGGTGTTCTCCTCTTGAACCTAAAGTAGCTCCTGCCCCCTACCCATTTTGGACCAAAAGACACGGTGTGTAGTTTGCCCATTCTACTGGTTAGTCGAGATAAGGTATCAGCTACCCTGTTCTCCTTGCCTGACTGAGTAAACCTCAAATTTGTATCCCATTAACTTTGCTAACAAGTTCTGTTGATCTATAGTCATAATCTGTTGATGGAGGAGCTGGTAAATACTTTGTTGGTCAGTGTAGACTATAAATGGGTGCTTGGGTAAGTAAGGTCACCAATAGAGGATAGCTAGGACAATAGCCATAACCTCTTTCTCGTAGGCCGACTTCAGAAGATTTCTATCCACTACAAAAAAAATTGTCAATTAGCGACTAAATTTAGCGATGGCATTATTTTCATCGCAAATTTAGCGACGGATTTGCGACTGTTTTACAATTTCGTCGCGGGGAGGATATTTTCTATTTTTTTGCGACAAAATAGCGACGGAATGAATAAACAGTCGCTAATTATTGGTGGGAAGTATACGTGCCATTTTTTGCGATGGATTAGCGACGAATATTTCCGTCGCTAAATTTTATAATTTTTTATTCATGAAATTAGTTTCAGAAAATTTAGCGATGGACATTTTAGTCGCTAATTTTGGAGGGAAAATATAACGCCTTTTTTGCGATGGTTTAGCGAAGGAAATTCTTTTGTCGCTAATAGTAATTTGTTACAGTAATACAATTAGTGACGAAGTCTTTAGTCGCTAATCCATCGCAAATAAATTAAGAAATATATTTTTTTTAATTTCACTCACATGATTTATGTATAGTTTTAAGTAATTTTAATATAGACCATATGAAATGAATATTTTATTTTGTAACAGAAAACTAGAAATTATTTTATAAGTTGATAATAATTTTTTATCAATTATACCAAAATCTAAAGTTATTTATTTAGAAAATTTATATTTTTAATAATAATAATAAACTAATTGTTACGATTATTATATATTTGCGTGTTCAAGATTAAAAAAAATAAATATTTATAAAATAGTAATATAAAATTTATTATTTCATTCAAAATAATAATAAAAAAAATTGTAATTAATTTTTATTTTATAAAATTTAAATCAAATATTAAATTATTAGGAATTCTATTGATTTCTTTATCAATTATCCCCAAATATAAACTTATTTATTTAAAAAAATTAATATTTAATAATAATAATAAAGTAATTGTTATAAGTATTATATAGTCATATTATGAAAAATAATAAATATAAATATTTATATAATAATAATATAAAGTTTATTATTTCATTTAAAATGATTATGAAAAATTTATAATTTGTTTTTATTTTGTTAAAATTTTGAGCAAATTTTAAATTATTAAAGAATTTAAAATATATATTTATAAAATACAAATTGAACAGCTTTTATACGAAATAGTGTAAGTAAAGATTCAACGGTTAAATATTTGCCGTTAGATTGGCCTGATTTTTGGTAAGTACGTTTGAAACTCCTTGTTGTTAATTTTGAACGGTAAATATTAGTTTTTAAGGTATGTGAGTTCAATTTTTGTTGCAAAAAAATGCAATTTTCTAGATTTTTTACGTAATGACCAGTTTTGTATACGAAAATGATCAAAAAATCATTTGCCGTTAGATTGGCCTGATTTTTGGTGAGTACGTTCAAAACTCCTTGTTGTTAAGTTTGGATGGTAAAGATTAGTTTTTAAGATCTGTAAGTTCAATTTTGTTTGCAAAAAAGAGGCTATTTTCTAGATTTTTTACATAATTACCAAATTTGTATGTAAAGACGATCGAAAAATCATTTGCCGTTAGATTGGCCTAATTTTTTGTGAGTACGTTCGAAACTCTTTTTTGTTAAATTTGAATGGTGAAGATTAGTTTTTAGGGTCTGTTAGTTTAAGTTTTGTTGCAAAAAAGAGGTTATTTTCTGGATTTTTACGTAATGACCAGTTTTGTATGCGAAAATGATCGGAAAATTATTTGCTGTTAGATTGGCCTGATTTTTGGTGAGTACATTCGAAACTCCTTGTTGTTAATTTTGGATGATGAAGATTAGTTTTTAAGATCTATAAGTTCAGTTTTTGTTGTAAAAAAGAGGCTGTTTTCTGGATTTTTTATATAATGACCAATTTTGTATGTGAAGACAATCGAAAAATCATTTGCCATTAGATTGGCCTGATTTTTGGGGAGTTCGTTCGAAACTCCTTTTTGTTAATTTTGGACGGTGAAGATTAATTTTTAAGGTCTTTAAGTTTAGTTTTTGTTGCAAAAAAAAGGTTATTTTCTGGATTTTTTACATAATGACCAATTTTGTATGTAAAGACGATCGAAAAATCATTTGCCGTTAGATCGGTCTAATTTTTGGTGAGTACGTTGGAAACTCCTTGTTGTTAATTTTGAACGGTAAAGATTAGTTTTTAAGGTTTGTGAGTTCGGTTTTTAAGGTCTGTGACAAATTTTCTTAATTATTATATTTTTTTAATTATTTTTAAAAGATAATACTTTTTTATTCATTATTTCAAAATATAAAGTAATTTATTTAAAAAAATTACATTTTTAATATTAATAATAATAATAAACTAATGATTGCAATATTATATAATAATAAAATAATTACACCGTGAGTGGCACCGGTGAGTCCCCAAGGGCGAGAAAATCATCATGATACCCTCCGTGAGTCTCTTGCTCTCTTCATCTATCTAAAGATATTTCTTTTGCCTATTTAAGTTAACTGTATAAATATGTTGATGGATTATGAATTCACCAGTTTGATTCAAAGATTTTGAAGGATTTGTAAATAATAAGTTATTATATAGATTTTGTAATGCTCTAAAAATTTAAATCGTGCGAGAGTATTTTTTTAACATGTACAAAGTATTTTGATACTAGGTACAAAGGCCGATTTATTAAGAACAAACCATAAGAAAGAATAAATTTTAATTTAATAACTAACAATTATAATATATATATATATATATATATATATATATAAATTTTGAAAATCTCTAGAAAGTCCTAGAGAAAGTGCCATAGTCACATGTTAATGTGGTTAAAAAAAATAGGGAGAGGGGAGCGGGAACGGGAGGGAGAAGGGGGAGCCGATATCGTCATCCTCCTCACCGCCGTCACGGCGTCGATCACCGACAGGGGTCATGACTGTCGCTGCCACTCTCCTCCGTCGCTAGTGCTGTCCCGTCTTCCTCACGGGGTGTCCGTGTTCTCTTTCTCGATTCTCCCACAGTAGCCGAAGTTTCCTCTCCTTTCTCTGGCGAGCCACAAGGGAGGACGACAACTCTGGCAGCATCGATGAATTCCCAGAGAAGAGGTGCTCGTTTCAATGCCTTTCACCGCCCCCAAATCGCCGGCAACAGATAGATCGGTGGAAGGAAGCGATCGGCGATTTAGGGCGGTTTTTGACTAAACAGCGGCTTAAGCGGGCGCGTGGCCACCGGAAGCAAGGTCCGAAGGCCTTGATCTCCATGACGGCAGTGGTGGTATGCCTCCAGTGAAGGTCCGGCAAACCTCCAGTCAGTCTCCGATGAGCACACCAGTGAACAAAATGAAGAATATTTTGCATTTTTCTTTTTCTGGGCTTTCACTCCTAGATAACATTTTGTGCTAACTCTCTTTAGGGTTTTCCTCTATGGCAGTGCTGTCATTTTGGGACAAGCCACTTTCTGTTGATGTTTCTAATAGATTTTGCATTCGCAGCTGAGCTAAGATGAAATTTGCCATATTCTTGCTTTGATTTTCTAAAATTACCTGTGCATCTACTTTTTCTACCATAAATAGAACTTGGGTATTCAATATATTTAGTAAAGCCTATATTTTTTTGTTACAATGGGTTTTAAGACTTCATTCAGTCTACAGGTGTTGTTGGAGGTGCTATTTCTTCTCTTATTCGTGTTCCAACAGAGGTGCTATTCAGTCTATTTTTCATATAAATTACTTGTGATCATCAGGGAGTCACGAAAAATTAGTTGTCTGTAAGGAACTTGGAGCTGATGTATGCATCAATTACAAAACAGAGGACTTTGTTGCACGGGTGAAGGAAGAAACTGGTGGTAAAGGTATATGATACTCCTGGACTTTGGTGCACTATAATGGGACCGGGTAAAATATTATGGAGATGGTTATTCATATTTGTATCATTATCTGTAATTATTATTGATATATCCCTTGGACTTAGCTATCTAGGGTACTTTCTGCTTTAATGATCATCCTTTTATTTAATGGTTATCGGTCATTTTTGAAATTGTCTATTGCTTTGATGGATCTTAGAAGGATATTAAATTAGGGGGTAATCCTCTGGAATGTGTTAGGGATAGGAGTAGAAGAATTAAACGATCTGAGGCAATCTAAAATGATTTGCTCATTCATATGTTTTGGCTGAATGAGCCATTCCCCTTTTTTGTTTTAGCTAGCTTTATTTTTGAAGGGTTAAAAGAAATCTTAAGTGTGATTGCTGGACATATTTAAACTTTAAAAGTGCAAAAGCTTTTTGACATTGCTACCAAACTACTCTATTTATGTTTATGTGGACAGATGAAATCCATTGTGCTTATATTTTGTTTGTCATGAATTTTTAGGCAATCATACTTCTCATTTTCATAATGAGTTGAATAGAAACAGAGTGTGACAAATGAAGGTATTCTAATAAGCTCTAGGATAGGACTGAAATAAATGAAAAATATGAATTTGCGTGCTTGTTCTTTTTTGAAGTTTCCATTTACCACTTGGATCATTGATCATTCAACATTGGTAGATTTAGCTCTTCTGTTTAAGGAATAGATTTAGCTTTATTAGTTGAGAATTTGTTGCCAAGCAATAGCATTGCCGACACACTTGAAGAGGTATAACTTCGACCAAATTTTAATTTGGTTGACGAGTTGTTTATATAGTATATGAAACTCTGACACTTTTTTCAACATGTGTTACTTTTTCTTCATAGATAAGGATTTAAGCTACGATCGCTTAGCTTCAGGCCTGAAGGGAGCTTTGGACAATGACAAGTCTGTGTTTGATGCTGATCATCTGCAAAAGTATACAGGTATTTGTATTTTTTTAAAAACTTTTGTTCCTTGCACTAAAAAGTTGGTGGTTGTACTTGCATACACACGGACATGTATGGGGGTTGTTTTTATGTTTCAACACTCACAAATACTGCTTTTTGTTTTTATTGTAATCCCCTATCTTAAAATCATACATCTTTGTCGGTGGATATTATCAAATAGTCAGGCAGAGGCATTAGTTCGTCAAGAGTACAAAGGCATCTGGATCAAAAAGATACATGTTGGATTTGAGACATCAAAATATTAAAATGAGGTTGGAAAATGTTTTTGTTTTTTTCTGGCTATATTTTGTTTTGTCTTAGCTTTGGCGTGGGAATTTTGGGACAGCTGTAGCCCATGAATTGTATACCTTTAGGACAATTGTAGCTGCATAAGTGGTTGGCGTAGCTACTGTCAGAGGACGTATGTGAATATGTGTGAGAAACAGTTTAGCATTGTATGCATTCTGGTTTCTTTTTAAATCATTCAGCTGAACCATACGCTCTATGTACAATAAGGATTTGTTTTGATTTCATCAAAATGAATTGTAGTTTCCAATTAGCTTTTCTTTGTTGTATGTTGAATTGTTTCGGGTCATTTGTTTTCCTTTTGAACATCAACATTCCTCCTTTTTGATAAGTATTACTGAATTTCTGTATGTGTGGCATAGTTAAAATTTGCATTTGCTTAAGGTGCCTTTTATCTTCTTGTCAAAATGATGAGATAAATGCTTCATGTTAGGTGAGGTATTGCTGGGCATGCTTCTTTTTGTAAGATAGAAAATTCTTAACTAGGAAATCAGATATCAGGTATGAGCTGCTCAGTTTGCTTATCATCTAACTTGCATTCTGTAGCTTCTTTCATTAAATTTTTTCTTTTGTAGTTCAGATATTCAAAATTCTTCTAGGAAATTAATTTTCAAATTGAAGAATCGATAACACATTATGGCCAACAACTTCAGTACTGTACACTGCTCAGTTTGCTGGGATATGTTGATAGGATAATGACTACAGAAAAAAAGTTGTTGGGATGCTGTCATACTCCATTTTTGTTAGGAATTAGTTAAGTACTTGATTTAACTGCACTTTGTTTTATATATTGATTTTTTTATGTTGACTATATTTGTTATGAATTCATTACAAATTATATATATATATATATATGAAAATATAAGATTATTATTTATATTTGTATCTATTATATATGAATTTTATAGTATAAGATTATTATTTATATTGTGTACAGGATGAAAATTTAAAAATAAAAGAAAAAATTAAATTATGCAATAATTTCGCGACGGATTCGCAACAGCAACTGTCGCTACTGACACACGTTAGAATTTAAGAAATAATTAGCGACAAACATTTCGTCGCTAAATTTTACAATAATTTTTAATTAGCGACGAAAAATGTAGTCGCTAAATATTATTATTTTAATTCGGCGACTAATTAGGAATATAAATTAGCGACAAAAAAAATTAGCGACGAAATATTTCATTGCTAAATTAGCGACTGATTTTGAATTCCGTCGCTAATATATTAACAACTGGCCTATTAGCGATTGTTCGTCTCGGCGTCGCTAATTTTAATTAGCAACGAAAAATTGATATTTAGCGACGGAATTCTGCAGTTTTTTGTAGTGATCCGAGAAAGCTTTACTGAAATAAGTTATTGGCTTTCTATTCTGCATCAACACACCCCCTAATCCTCCTCCGTAAGCATCACATTCAATTTTAAAGGGTAGAGAAAAATACAGTAATACAAGCAAAGGAGCGGTGGCCAGTTTCTGCTTGAGGAGGTCAAATCTTCTTGCACCTTTCTGTTCCAATTGAAGTTATTCTTCTTTGTGAGCTCTGTTAATGGCCTTGCTATTTTGTCGTAGCCCTCTATGAATTTTCTGTAATAACCAGTCAAATCGAGTAACCTCCTGACACCTTTAACTATGGTTGGTTTAGGCCAATCCAAAACCGCCTTAGTTTTAATGCCATCCACCATAACCCCATCGCCATTAATTATCTATCCCAAGTATTCGATGGATGGTTGACCAAAGCAGCACTTCTTAGAATTAACTACATAGTGATGTTGGGCTAACACTTTAAACACAGACTCCATATGCTCTAAATCCTTCTTCCAGGTTTTACTGTAAATTAAAATGTCATAAAAAAATATCAATACATGCTTCCGTAACAGGGGGCGAAAGATGTCATTCATAGCGGATTGGAAGGTGGCTGGTGCATTTGTCAACCTGAATGGCATCACTAAACACTCATAGTGGCCATCATGAGTTCTAAAAACAGTCTTTTCCACATCAGAATCACGCAACCTAATATGATGGTAACCCCATTTAAGGTCCAATTTGGTAAAAAATTTAGCCCCAAATAATTCATCAAACAATTCTTTAATTATAGGGATAGGATACTTATCTGGAACCATGGCCTTGTTCAATGCTCTGTAGTCAACATACACTCTAGTTCTGATCTTTCTTCTTGACCAATATTACCGGGCTGGAATAAGAGCTTTGGCTGGGTCGAATAATGCCTCTAGCCAACAGGTCAGTTACCTGTCGCTGAATTTCCTCTTTGTGATGGTGAGGATACCGGTAAAGGCAGACATAGATAGGTCCCTGTCTAGGAAAAAGAGTGATTACATGTTCAACTATGTAGGCTGGAGGTAACCCTTCGACTTTCGAGAAAATCGAGCTATATGTGGAAAATAGAGTACCCAGCTGCTTCTGTTGTAATGGGTTAAGGTGGTGTAAGGATGCCCCTTAAATTGGAACCACACTATCATTCTATGTCTCCAGTTGATGCAATTGGCCTTCAATCCAGGCCTGTAATGACCGGTTGGCCACATGCTCCCCCATTGCACCTTGTAATTCCACTCATTTATCCTGCACAAAAAATTTTAAGTGTCCCAGTGCCCAATTGGTTGTTACATCACCCAACGTGCTTAGCCATTCCACTCCTAAAATGAGATCCAACCCCCCTAATCAGTCACCAAGGCTTCAATAACACACTGATAATCTGCCACTTGAAGTTCTATTCCTATACACCTCTTGTCTATGCCTCCTATATTTCCATCACCAAGCTGTATACCCAACCTTTTGATGCGTCGCACCTTTAAACCCAAGGCAAAAACCAATTGGTGGGAAATGAAGTTATGGGTGCCTAACAACTTGATAGTTTACAGTCCGATCCCTTATTCAATAAGTGTAGTGAAATTGCCCCTAACTATGCCTAGCTCAAGGACCTGGCATTCCCCATCAGCTTGTGGTTCCAGATCGTCTTCCTCAACGGTCAAAGAATTCCTCATCATTATCAACCTCATCGCCATCCCCTAATGGCATCACCTTTAACTGAGCCTTGGAACATGTGTTAGAGGGGAGTAATTTGGCCCACACTAGAAACATAGGCCTTTCCTTCACCACTCCTCCCATTTCGTTTTGGACAAGTGCCATATTGCCACCTTTTTTACGATTATTCGATGTGTGCCGGTCTGAGTAGGGGTGTTTTGGAGGAAGTTGGTTATGGTGTTTTGGGGATTTCTGTTTTGATTGGGTTCAAAATTAGGTATGGATATTGGGGAAGGTAGTCTGGATTGGTTCGATCCACTCCAAGTAGATGGGGCCCAATTGATTTTTAAAGTGACTCTCCCTGACTGATTCTATGTTTGATCGAAAACTTCCTATTCTCATTCTTCCCAACTGCAGAGAAATCTCAATCGATCGTGCCAATCGCATCACCTCCACTTGATTTATAGGTTCATGCACCTTCACCCGACCTTTGATCTCTTCGTTGAGCCTACTTACAAAATACCCAATATATTGTTGTTCAGGTAACCCCGTAGCTGCGGCTGCCACCAGTTCGAACAACTTGATGTATTCTTCTATACTAGCCCTCTGCTGTAAATCTGTTAATTCTTCAAAAGGGCTAGTGGATTGGACCCTGCAACGTCTCATAATCTCAAGCTTAAATTGCTCCTAAGTTATGGTGGGATTTGCGTAAATTCCTTCCATGCAAATTTCTGCTAAACTGATTTTCATTTTGGGGGATATTTGATTGATGCAAAAATAGGTTTTGGTTCTAGTAATCCAACCACGTGGGTCTAATCCATTGAAGTTGGGAAGTTTTACCTTCTTCAAAGATGCAAGTGATTTGGTGAAATAGTTGGGTTTAAGTTGGAAATACATTTTTTGGGCCGATTGTTGCCCCTGCTGATACGCCTGCCCCTCCACAGTGGTTTCTCCCTGAAAGCTATACTCATCTCCACTAATAGGTTGCTTTTCCAATCGTTTAAGCCAACCAAGTACCAAGCCCCTAAACTCCTCCTCCTTGTCGGATTGGTATCCCTGCTGGGATGATGCCAAACAGGTATGTATTTCAGTAACATACTTGGTTAACTCCTTCATACAAGCTGTCAACTCTCCCACTCAATTCTCTGCTTCATCCAAGCATGCTGCTAAGCCATGTTGCCATGTCTCCATCGTCTCCATTCAGTTTCGAATCCGGCAGGTCTTACCAATGATGGAGATTCAACAATATTCACACATCAATGACAGTAAAGGAAGGATTTATATTTGATATAATGGAATGTTGGTGTTGATAACAAACTCAAGAAAATATGGTTCCCAGCCTCTATACAGTAAATGAACTTTCTCAAGAAAATAGCAATTGCTTAACCGAAACTCACACACTAAGAGCAGAATAGAGCTACCATCTCACTCTCTCACCCCTTTTCAGTGTCTACTGAAAGATACAAACGATTTTCCAAAAACATGCCATCCTACCCAGCCCCTTTTCCCTTTTATGCTTATTCTCTCTCATTCATGTTGTAACTAACTCCTGCCACATCAGCTGAGGCATGCTCCCCTGCATCTTTTTTTTTCCTCCTCCTCGAATATACCCTCCACAACATGGGCCTTGGGTCTTCGCTTCCTTCTTCTTGATCCATCAGCTCCTTATCATGCAGCTGTATTATTTTTGACAATTGACTGAAACCAGCAAATTTCGTGATGCTTTGTGTTGTTTTATCAAGTATAATCCCTTATTGCAAGTAATGAACACACTGAATTTTCAGGTTTAAAGTCAAGGATTATGTTAGCTTATTTGTTGATTCCATACTACTTTGTTGAAAGAAACGTGCAGATGGAAGTTTTTGCGGCATTATTTTGTTTTTATTTTATTTTTTACATCTTTTTTTTCTGCTGACTGCCGAATACTAATTACAATTTGGAAAGAACATTTGTGCTTGTACATTATTATCTGTTTCATCGTGCTTCTGCAGAAGCAAAAGCTCCAAAATGAGTCCATGGATCAGACCTCGGTACCTGTTCGAGCACCAAAGTTCATCCGGCAATTCCCACAGAAAAAACCAGTTGTTAATAAAGCAGAAGAAAACAAATCTCAACTATCAAGAGACGTTCTGGCTGGGATGAGCAAGTTATTATATATAAGCATCAAGTTAATGTTTACCTATATGTTACCTTAATCACCCATTTTGTTGCTTGTATGCAGGTATTTGGTGGGTTCTGAGGAAATAAGTTACGCATGATGAAAGGTTTCATAGGATACATGTTTTGTTGATATTGTTGTTTGGTTCTTCCCATCCTTCACATCACAATGCATGAACCGAGCAAGCAGCTACAACCCCATTTTTGGTTGATTATTTATAAAACCGGGTTATTATGAGTTTGAGACTTTTTCAGCAAAACATAGCCGAGAGTGTGAATTAACTTGTGTCATTGTAAACGCCACCGTGTATTCAATATTTGATTGTATCTACCATTTGAGAGGAATTTCGCAAAAATTTTTAGATGACAATCTTGCCTAAACATCTATAGGCGTGGTCTTTGTGGCCTCAAATGAATGTAGTCCTCCGATACAGAAGTATCGAGAGTAAAGCTAATTGTGGCTTCCTGCTAAGAAATGAAAAAGGACCAGGGGCAAAAACCACTTTTTTTTGCTTAAAAAGTCTAACCGGAGCAAATTACCAATTCTAAAGAAGATTTAAATCCCTGTCAGTTAAATTTTAATTCAGTTCAAAGAACAGATGTAGGATCTATACATTAAATGTCAACTTGGTCACATAACAGTTCTGAACATATATTCATCTGAAAGGTGAGTACATGCTGAAAGAAATTTCGCAGAAGGATCATATTGTTATTTATGTTTCTATCAGCCGCAACATCCCCCTCTCTGAGCAACAGTACCATCCCTTGAGCCCGCTGAACCCTGAGGCCGCCCATAACCAACCTTAATTCCTGAAGACTGCAATATGTTCCAATAAAAAGATGAATCAAATTTTTACTGGAAACAATACTAAGGATCATATGAAAACCAGGCAGCAAGAAATACAACAAAGTGAAGTGCAAAATTTACCTCATTGGATACATCAAACACTCCATCTTGTATGTTTTGAAGGATCTTTCCTGCAGTCCTTATGAAGGCCTATAATCAAAATTTAAATACATTAGTTGGTATGTTTGTGAAAAATACTGATGAGTTCATATGAATTAAGGCAGGTCACAACACATCACCTCCTCCACATTTTGGGCTGTTCTTGCGGAAGCCTCCAAAAATAGAAGTCCATTTTCCTTGGCAAATTGTTCCCCTTCCTCTTTGCTAACAGCTCTACGATGAGCAAGATCACATTTGTTCCCGATGAGCATGATTGTCATGTTGGGATTTGCATGTTGCCGAGCATCCTCTAGCCAGGTTGTTAAGTGATTAAAAGTCTCTCTCCTGCACGGCATCCAATGTTCAATTGGGAAAACATGTATGTTACAAAAGAACCATCAAGTGAAGAGAAAACCAAATACCAATTTCAGATTTTACACAAAGGGACATATAGTTTCAGCCTCTCAAAAGTTGGAATATTTTCGGAAGACTTTAAAGAACTGAGTCCACCCATCAATGAACTTCACACATTAGACATGTGGACTTCTCCTTGAAAAAGTTTCCAACAAAGTTATTGGCTTTGGAACCCAAACAACAGCATAGAAAACTCTGAACTTTACATCTTATATCATGAAATACATATTTAACCACAAGATTACTAAGCGAAGGCATAGGCCATAAATGTATAGAGCTCTAATTGATCAAAGCCTTTTGTTTTTCCACGGAATAAGGTTGGCAACAAAAATGTACAGGGTCAGGGAACACTAACCTTGTAATGTCATAAACCAAAAGAGCTCCAGCTGCTCCTCTGTAGTATGATCTCGTGATGGATCTAAACGACTCTTGGCCAGCCTGAAATTAATTCACTAGCATTATGAGGAAAAAAAAAAGGTGTAGACCTATGGGTAAATATATATTCTCGGACATTAATAGAAAAGGAATTATATCTGAAACTTTCAAGAGTATGATTCAACATATAAATTACATATTAAAGATCGTCCAACATTTGCCAACAACAATAACGTTACCAATTAATCATTAATTGGCCTAATACAAATTATTAGTTGCTTAACAAAACCTGCTACCCAATTTCACAAAACAAACAAGAAATTGCGTTTGTAGCATAAACCTATGTATGACTCCAGTCAACCATAATTGTGGACAGCAAAGAAGATGGTGAAGCCGGAAAAGGCCAAATATATTTTTCCAGGAATCTTTAGGATGATGATGATAATATGTTTTTGTTGTTGTTATTATAATTATTCCCAGATTACTAGTTCACTAGGTCAAGATAGAAAGAACAACATACTAAGAGCATTACAAAATGTAATCAAAGAAAACGTAATGAACTAAAAATTTATTCACACTATAGTCCATTATGTACCATTTTCTCCATAAAACACATTATAAGACTGAATTATAAATGAAATCCCTTTTACAAGTCCACGAACTCAGTTAACATTGAATTATTGCAAAATAAAATTATAACTCATATATATATTAGCACGAACAATTACTTGGAAAGAAAAATAGTATAAAATAAAACATACAGTATCCCAAATCTGAAGCTTAATAGGGCGGCCATCGATGGTGACCATGCGAGCACCAAACTCAACACCGATGGTAAGATCATGAACAGGCTGAAACCTCTTATCCGTAAATTGAAGGAGCAGGCATGATTTTCCAACGCCTAAAACACGCAATTAAAACCAGAAAAAATGACTAAAAATTCGCAGCAAATTCAAAAAGAAAATAAAATAAAAGTAAGAAACAATAGTTCTAGACTTCTAGTAAAGACCTGTGTCTCCGATGATGATGTACTTGAAAAGGTAATCGTAAGACATATCAGAAACCACGAAAATGGAAACGACAAGGCGTTTCAGTAGGAATAAGGTTGAAGACGACGACGACAATAGCTCGGATTTTCAGATTGTGGGCTGAGAAGTAGAGAATTGAGAGAGTAAACAAAATGCGAAAATTATATAAATAAATAAAAATAAAGACAGGCGTGACGTATAAATCACCGACAATACAAGATATGTCTTACTCTTGCGGGATTCGATTAATAATATGTGTGTGCGTATAACTGTTAACTTTCCTCTTTTTTTTTTTTTTTCTTTTTTTGATAAGTTATATAATTGTACTTTTTTTTTAAAGTACATAATTGTTACTTAATTATTAATTAATCTTTATTTTTTCATTTATGATTTGTTGGTATTCTGTCTGATTTTTTGTTTTCAATTACGAGATTGATTAATTGAAAATTTAGTTCTGATAGATTTATAATCAGAATTAATTTAAAGTCGAATTCTATTAATTTATAATTAGAGATTATTTTTTAATAAATACGCTTCATGTATTAATCAAAAATTAAATACGTACTTTCGCTAAGAAAATGCAAACTTCTTATTATGGGACTAATAAATTAATGTGCTTTTCTTCGTCAACACTTTTCCTTTATGTTATCGCTTATCTTATTTTTGTACTTTTATTATTTGATTCGGGTGGGAACTTTATATACGCTTTAAAGTTTGCGTTATATATATATTATGAATTATAAGAAATCCACATGTTTTGATTGGTTGTCGTGGGTAAAAAGTATTCAAAAACTCGAAAATTAGTAATTCCCAGCTGTTGGCAGATTTAGGGAGTTAAATTAGTGGGTTCCATTTTAATCTTATATATATATATATATATATATATATATATAATTTACTCAATATAATGTAGCAAATAAAAATAAATAATAAAGTAAAAATGAATGCATTTTACAATAAGAACAATCAAAGAAGCAAAATGTGAAAAAAGTATAAAATATAATTAAAATAACACCAAAAATATAATGAATCATGCAAATGAGATTAATACAATAAGACATGCCAAATCTAACTAAGATAATTATATGCACATTTAAAACATGCCAAGTAATTAATTATTCATAAGATAAAGAATTTTTATAAAGAAAACTAATCATACATCAATGGTGAAAATTCCTAAAATATGCTGAAATTATGCTAACACATTAAAAATACAATTAAAATATGCAAATGATTAAATTAACGAAAAATAAATTTAAATCAAGAAAGAGAAAACATGCAATTCTCGATGTATCATCACATACATGGAAAATATCATAGCATAACAAAAGCATCAAAGCAAAATAAAAATAAAATTGAATCATGGCATAAGCAAAGTTAGTTAAAGACTTACTTTCATGGCATAAAATCAAGATAAATAATTAAACAATACTTTCACACAATAAATCACAAGAAAATTCCCTTAAAATTTCACAACCTAGATCTAAACATATTAAATAAAAAATACTATGTAAATAAGCTTAAGAAAAGCTAAATCTACAACATTCAAGAACAAAATTTATGAATTCAAATCTACTAGAAACTAGATCAAGAGATAAATTAGCTTAGTAATATTACCTTCAGCATGTCATTTTACTAATCTATCATTTTCTAAAGATTGAACCATTAGATCGAGTTGATCTTTGGACAGTAGCATCTCAACACCCCATTATTCATTCTGAACAGTGAGATAGAATGCTAAGATCTGGAGGTTATTTCATGGCTTTGAGATAGAATACTCAAATGAAAACATATTTCTCTATCCAGTTTTACCAAAATATCATTTTCTATAGATTGAACTGTTGGATCAGGCTGGGTTTTGTAAACTAGCCCCTTAACACCCTGATCTTCATTCTAAACAGTGAAAGATCGGATCATAAAATCTAAAGATTATTCCGTGGCTCCAAGATAGAACCTCAAAACAAACCAGTCTAAGAAAAATGAATGCTGCCCAAAATATTACCCTGAGTTGCTTTTTATAAGGTTAGAGAATTATGCTTCAAGTCCTCTCCAATTGATCTCCGCAATTGAAAAAAAAAATTAACAAAAAATATTTTGGTGTTGTGTAAAGATTTAATTGAGTCTCTTTTTATTCTTAAGAGATAAAAATTAATTTTTTATTCTCAAGAATTCATGGCTTCCTTTCTCAAGTTTCTCATGAAAATTGAAATTTTTCTTAGCCACCAAAGAAAAGGGAAAGAAAAGAAAGAAGAAGAGACAAAGATTGTCCCCAATAAACCCTAGGATTTTTCCATTTATTTAAGTGAGTTTTTTAGTCCTCCTCGAACTCTCCTTTTTAAGATTTTTAATCCTTCAAAACTCCTATTTTTAAGGCTTAAATCCCTAATATAATCCCCCTAAAATCAGATTAGATTTGGGATAAAAAATCATCCAAAAAAATTCTCTCTTTTTTGCTCAAAAAATGTGGAAGTAAATCCGAAAAATGCCCAATGGATGAGCATCCATCACGACGAACAGACAGCTTGTTTGTCATGATGGACAGATGTCCCTTATGACAGACGGGCACCTGTCATGAAATATAATTTTGGTGATCTTTGCCAATAGAAAAAAAGATAATTTTTTCCATTAAAAGCTAGTTTTGGCCCTAGAAAATTACAAAAATATAAAGTTCAATAAAAAACCTGAAAACTTTGTTAAAATCAAATATAAAACTCAAAGTTTTCATTCTTTATCCATAATATGAATAATGCTTCCTTATTGGGTAACTCTGGTCTGCGCTACCTTAGGATCAAGTGTCTATATAGTCATTTGTTTTCTATCAAAATTTTCTTGCCTTAAACTTTTAGTTGTACCTCTTTGTTTTTTATCTCATTTTTTTGCCCAAAACTCCAAGAGGTACCCCTTTGCTATTAATTCTTATAGTTATTTTCATTCAAAAATCCAAGAGGAACCTCTTTGCTATTCATAAAAATATTTTTTCTTTAAAACTCAAAAAGATAGCCTTTTGCTTTTTGTATAGATTTTTTAATCAAAACTCTAATGGGTACTCTTTTACTATTTTTCTAAATATTTTTGACAAAAATCAGAAGTGCATCCTCTTTTGACATTCATCAAGATCCAAGGGGTATCTTAATGCTTTTTATCTAAATTTTTTTACCTAAAACTCCAATAGGTATCCCTTTACTTTCTGTTCAAATTTGTTTGCCCAAAACTCCAGCAGGTACCCCCTTTGCATTTTGTCTAAACATTTTTACCCAAAATACTAAAGGGTACCTTTTTTCTATTTTGTGCATGTGTGTGAATACATGGTTACTTTTTCATATGGAAAGAGCCAAAATGAGTGAAAAAAGAATGGTAATTTTTGTGTAAAATATAGAGGGTACCAGTTGGATTAGGAACAAAATGAGCCACTGATGTTGGTTATAAGAAAGCTAGAATATTTATAAGGCTTAACCCTTGTTGATTTTTCTTTATCTTTCGTTTAGGTTAGATTTTGGGTTTTCAAGACATCTTGGTTGCCAGTAAACTCTAAGAAAATCTAGGAAAGCCTAACTAAAAATGAGTGAAAATTTTAGAAAGATTGAAATAGATGAATTCATTGGGACTCTTCTTTTTACTTTTGTTTATAAGAAAAAAGAAATAAAACAAACATAAAACAAAACAACACCATAACAAGTCTAGAAAGCAATGTTTCTATGGCAACATTAACTAAGATATCAACAAGACTAACATGATAGGAAGAATGCCAAAAAAACCGAACATCCAAACTAAAAATCCATTTGGCAAGAAAATATGCAGCAGCATTAGCTTCTCTATAAACATTGTGGACATCAACTTGCCAATCATGAATGCAAAGAAGAATGGCACTATGAAAAGTTAATAATAACCAAAATGACACTCATATTATCAACTTAAAGAACAACCTTCCTCCATCCTCATTTTTGAGCTTCTTGAAAACCCAATAAAACTCTCCAAATCTTAGCAAAATAGGTATTTTTTCCACCCATATAGGTTGCGAAACCACCAAGCTATCTACCCAGACAATCTTGGAAAACTCCACTAGAAATAGCCTGAAGAACCGATTGACAAAAAAACTCATTTGTATTCATAACAATCTAATTTAGAAGAGCTTGATTCCAACTCATAAAAACCACATTCTTCTTATTTGAATTATGAATAAAATCTTCTATAGTATCTTAAGCAGCCATGTATGCAAAGGAAGTAGGAAAAATTATTTGTCTTTTAATACTCTTAAGGATGGACCTATCATTAAAAACTTTATCATTTCTCTATTTCCATAAAAACTAACACACATAATTGAAAATAAAAGCTCATAGGATAGACCCAAAGGAATTTTTAGCCACCAAATTAACTTTCATCCAATTTTTCAAATTTACATTGAAAAAATTTTAAGAATAAGAATTTGGCAGAAGAGTGAACCAAATCCTTTTAACAACATTGCAATCCTAAGCCATATAAAGAATAGTTTCTAGTTCCAAGTTGTAAGTATAACATAACCCAATATTTCAATATTCTCTAACAAATAGGCCAGTATGAAAAAAGGCCTAACATACTGAAAGGCCTAACCTGGCAAGAGCCTAATGCCTCAAGGCTCCGCATGCACAGTCAAACGTGCACTCAAATCCATAAGATGGGATGGCCCGATCGAACAAAATAAGCCTTATCCTGTTGTAGTCCCCTGACACATGTTAATGTCTCATCCGATGCCTGCCATGCATCACATCATAGTTCGCCTACTTTGACACTAATATAAGCCTTTTAAGTGGCTCTTCTCACTCCTATAAATACCAGGTTTATTTCCAAAGTATAGACATATTGCATCTTGCTTAGCATTCTCTATCTTTCTCTCTCTAAAAAGTTTAAAACTAACTTAGTTATTGGAGTGCTCACGCTCGATCCGATCGAGCAAGCCTTCTTTTTGCAAGATCTCCACCTCATCAGGCCTGATCAGTTCATGCCTCATTCTACTATCCATTTTTTTGACATCGTATCGCTCACCATACATGGCTCCCTTCTCTATAAAATCTTAGAATTTATCAGTTAACAACCGATTATGCATCATGAGCCAAAGAAATACTTTAATCTTTTATAGCCTTTGACAATCCCAGCAAATCTTCCAATTAATATCATTAATAATTCCAACAACATGAAGAAGCATACAGTAAACTGAGTCAACTAAAAAGGATCCTGAGAAAGAAGGAAGCCAAACAAACATATCTAAGCCTAAACTATCATCAGGGGGCAAAAAATAATTAATCAAAGCAGTTACATTAGCATTCAAAAAATTAACAAAGAGATGCCACCTCCAACCAGAGCTCAAATCAAACATGTCTTTAACTATATAGTGAAAAATATGCTACCAAGAATTAGAATTTCTAAGCTCCAAAGGCATATGAAGATAAAGAGGTCCAACCATAGCCTAGTTATCAAACCAAAACGAAGCAAAGTCCCCATCATTGTAGCCTAGCAAAAAGGCCAAAGGCTAGCAATGCTATGACAAATAGAATAGCCTAACAACAAAACAAAATTTTTAGGGAATATAATATTTATCTTTAAAATTTTTAACCCAAAGAGCCATATTATTACTAACCAATCTTTAGAAGAAAAGCATCATTGCAAGCTTTCACCCGTTTAATCCTAGCTCCTCCAAGGTCCATTAGTTTGTAAAGTTGCTCTCAATTAATTAAATGAAGCTTCCTCACATTAATAAAAGGTCCCCAAATAAAATCAAGACAAAGCTATAGGGAGTGTTGTTGTTTGCATGGCATAGGCTAGGATAAAGAATTTTTTATTTAACTAGAGTGATATGACCATCCATATAAATGGTTTTGGCCTTCCAATTAGCCAATTTATATCTCACTTTATCCACAAGATGAGAATAAATTTTTTTGCCTACTCTACCATGAATGATTAAAGTGCCTAAGTAATGACCAAGGACATCAATTAAGTGAAAATCGAAGCTATTTCTCAACTTATTAGCAAGATCACAATTAACATTCTTAAACACATAGAAAGTCAACTTATCCTTGTTAACAAATTGACCAAAACAGCAGAAAAAAATCCTCTAACAACCCATTAATAACACTAATTTGGTCAAGAAAAGCTTCGTCAAAAAGGATAAGATCATCATTAAAGAAAATGTGTGAAAGAGGGGGGGCCCCTCTTCCTAAACGAATTGGCTTCCAACTACCATCATTAATATCTTTTTTAATGCCATAAGAAAGATGATCCATACATAAAACAAAAATGTAAAGAGAGAGGATCTCGTTTACAAACTCCTCGAGATGGAATGAAGCTCTCAATGAGGCTGTTATTCTAAATAATTTTAAAACTGCTATTTTGCCAACAAGAGGCCAGCATAAAACATAAAATCAATGGGAAAACCTACATCCAAGAAATTATCAAGAATAAATTCCCAACGGAGATGGTCATGAGCCTTTTTTAAATTGATTTTAATTACAATATAACTTTTTCTCCCTTTTTTATTTAGCATAGAGTGAGCTGCTTCTTAAACCATGAGAATATTAATCATGATTAATGACCCAAATTAAAACCGACTTGGTGAGACCCCACAAGTAAATTCAAACAAGCCTTATTCTATTAGTCAACGCCTTTATTAAAACTTTATAAATCACCAACAGCAAACTAATGGGTTGAAATTTACGAACATAAGCCAACCTATTCTTTTAGGGAATAAGGTAAATAAAAGCAGTACAAAAATAAAACTCAACAACCCCACCCCATAAAGGCTCATTAACAAAATTAAACAAGGAATCTTTGACAATATGTTAATATTTTGGAAAATTAAGGGTTTTAGACCATTAATACCTGGAGCTTCGAGAGGTTTCATACTAAAGACTACCTTATGAATTTTATCAAAACTAAGACAAGCCATTAATGCATTAGTCATGGAATTACTCAAAGAAGGAATTTATCATGGATTGGATAAAGAGGGGTTATGCCATGATCTTCCGTATTCAAAAAGCTGAAAAAATTCACAAACTGATTTTTAAGAAGCTCCTAATCAAAGGATAATTCACCATTAACCATCAACAGCCCATGAATATAATTGTTTTCCTTTTAAAATGCACCTTATTATGAAAATAAAATGTAATTTTTATCACTTGCTAGCAACCAATTTGTGCTTTTTATTTCCTATAGACTACTTCTTGCAAAAGAATATTATCCAATTCCAACCTTAATTTGCTACCAAGGTTTTCAAGATAGCTAAAATGCGATCTTTCAAGAAAATGCTCAATACTGCCAGCCTGGAAAGAATTTTCTTCTTGCATTACATAATATAGCCAAAGACCTCTTTACTCTAAAGACTAACACAAAGTCATTTATATGTATTAAAAATATTGTCAGCATGCAATCAATTAGAAGCAACAAAGTCATGAAAGTCCTTATAAAAACCTAATCAACATTAAATTGAAAAGCATGTTCATAAGCAGATTGTTAATAGTGAAGAGAAGAATAAGTCCATGGTTAGACTTTAATTTCAAAAAGTGGGTTATTTTAAAACCTAGAAAATTCTCTCTCCAATGCATATAACATAGTGTTTAATCCAATCTTTCCATAAACAACCCCCTACACCAAGCAAACTTGGGACCCCTCAATATTTGATAAATTACAAGAATCAATAAATTAAACAAATAAAGGGCATAGTCTACTGCCCCAAAAGGAACCATTAGACTTTTCATGAGATAAAAGAAAATAGTTAAAATCCCCTAAAACCACTTAAAGAATGGAGATATCATAAGAAATACTCTTTAAAATCCTTTTAAAGAACTTTTTTTGAGTCGACAATAGGTCTCCATAAACTACAATAAGATAAAACTACAACACGTTTCTATGAATCACCTTGAGATAAATAAATTGATAAGTACAGCTCTTCACATTAATATCTTGTAACACTTTGTACCTAAACATTTGATTCAAGTACTAGGATTTACATTTATAGCCAGTGTTATTTATATTATTCCTAATTAGTTCCTTTTAAACTTAGCAAATGCACTTGTATTTCCATTCCAATACAAATATCATACATCAAATTTATTTTGTAGCAAAATACTATTTATTTGGTCATTTTACTATTTCAAATGGTAAAAAATTTTAGTAGCATAACAACCGCAAATAAAACTTATCCTCCTACAATTTTAAAGAATGGCACACCCAAACAATCATCCTCCAACTCCTAAAACTCCATTCAACAAGACAATCACTTCTAAATTCATTCAAAAATCATCATTTGCAACCATCACAATCTTCACCACATCTATGCATCATATTAGCCGTTTCTCATGCTTAAAATATAAACACTCCATAACATACAAATACTTATAAATTTACTTTTACAACATTGACCTTTGCATGATTTATATAATTACATGCCTAAAAATAATTCATTTACATATATTTCTATAATGAAGCCTCTATATGGAATTCACATGCTATACATCCTAAGTCACCAATTCTCCTTCATTGTCTAGCTTCTTTGACCTGTAAGCAATTTATATTGCTTTGTCGTGAATACTTAACTATAATTTTCATGCTTATATATATTACAAGTTTCATTAATTAAGAATCCACTAATTAAAAATTTAATCCCTTTTATTTTTCTTTAATTGTTTCACTTACTAACCAAATAAATTTCAAAAATTTCTATATTTACACTTTTAATTTATTTTTTTACATTTATTAATTTTTGTTAATAACTCAATTATTATTTTACCATTATTTCTTTCAATTCATAATTTTACTCTATTATCCTTATTTTACTACAAAATTTCCAACTTTTACGTATGTAACTGTAAATTTTACCAAAATTTACATTTTCACACTCAACTTATTTTTATTTATTATGACAAATTACCATTTTATCCTCATTTATAAACTAATTCACACCAAATTACTATTTTATCTCTATTTTTATACTTTTTCTATAAAATTACATCATGATCCCTAATTCCACATTATTACTAAAATTACAATTTTGCCCTTATTTCTACACCTTTTTCACTTAGTTACCATTCTACCCTTAATTTGCCATTTTTATTTCATAATTACATTTTGGTCCTCAAAACATCAGTATCATTATCTTGTAACTAATTTACTTGTCGAACTTATCTTTATCACATTTTTACTATGTTACCACTACTTTAAGCAATTTTACCATTTCATTATGAATCTTGCCCTTAGTAATAACCAATGGAAACCCTAGAACTGGATAAGCGGGACGAGAATCCCAAAGGTCCAAAATTATTGAAATGACCACTTGGCATGGCTAATGCCCCAACCATACATTAAAATCACTCTTATTTTCTCTTATTTTCTCTATTTCTTTATGTATACCGCCATTGGCCTACCAATGCGAGTTGCTATGACTCAATACCACACCATTAGCTACTAAAGGCCTTTAATTCCATTATTCTAATTCACACTTTATGTCATAAAATTCAATCTTTTCCTACATTATGCATTATGCCAATATACCAATTTAAGTATTATACATCAAATTATTACTTAACATCACATATCATTCAAATTCATCAATTTCAACATCAATACCATAAGACATACTATTCGGCCATGGTAGGTTCAATCCCTTCCATTTTTATTTTCTTATCATAGAATTTTCTATTCATGATTTCCACACATAATTTATAAGTTTCAAGTATTAATTCAACAAAATTCCATTGAAAAGTATATAAATACATAATTACATAAAACTTTCTTATTAGAGTTTTAGTATTTATCATGATTTTCAAGCAATTAACCGTGTTAAATCACTTAACTAACATTCAATTTCATTTATTTATCATTAATTTGAATTAACACATGCAATTCTCAAATAAACCCTAATTGACTTAACCTAAAATTTCATGAAATAATATAGTTAGTGTATTCACACACCAAATTCTCCTTGCTCTTTTCTATTTCGCTTTTTCTTTCCCCTTTTATCTTTCACCTTTTTCTTCTTATTCTCCACCTAACCAAAATCATATGTGTATAAATTCATTAATTTCTTTTTTAATTTTAACCCAAAATCACAAGAAAATAATTAATTACATAAATCCCCATCTAATTATATCAAAATCATAAATCATTACATACTTAGCATCACTTTCTCTTCCAAAATTATTTGTCTTTCTCAAGCTTTTTTCTCTATTAATCCCATAAATAAGGTAAAGAGGTTTTCATATAATTAATTTTGATGAAATTTATGGTGAATTATAGGTAGAATTTAAGCTTAAAGATTTAAAAATGGATGAAGGGTAGGAAATGGTGGTTTTGGCCAAGAAGTAGGAAGAAGGAAGATGGCTGCACTTTCTTGAATATCTCACATTATTCTCTCTATATTTATATCTCAAAAAGGATGGCTAATATTAAGCATACACTATTTAAACTAATAGTAAAAAAGAGCCATTTGTCACCTCTTTATTGGTTCCAAAGTTTTCTCAATCAAATTTCCATGAATATTAGTCAAAAATATAAAAATATATTTTTTAGGGTGCATTTAAATTTTGGAGTCAAAATGATGAAGAAAACGATATACAGCTGGAAGCCCAAGCCCACAAGCCCAAGACATTGAGGGTTTATACCAAGAGGCAAGCAGGAAAGCATGAGGAAGCTGAGCTGGCACAAAGTTAGTAAGGAGGGAATGAGTATAAGAGGAAGATTGGGTTATGGGAAAAAGGATGGGAATTCTATAGTTAATGAGAATAAGGAGTAAGGGAAGAGAGTGAGCTCTGTTTGGCTGCTCTTGTATTGTGAGGCCCTTGCTTTATTTTCCTTCTTAATATTTTTTTTGATTGTAAACAATATATAGAACATTGTAATTGATTGCCAATATCAATATACATAGTTCTTAATCATCCATTGCTGTCACAAGTTGTTTTCTGTTAGTCTTATTCTTATCATTGGTTCGACTTGCCAAATAACCCACCGGAGAAACACAACACCATAGAAACCCGTTTGCAAACATTTCACAATCATTTAGAGGAAACTGATACCAGGGTAGGGAACTTAGCTGAATGTATGAAATAGATGTCCAAGTCCATCACTGAGATCCAGAATCAAATGGCTAATTCCAAGAAATAAGAGGAGGAATTCCAGAGTCATGTGCTCAGTTGGATTAAACGTTCAGACAAACAACCCAACCAAGTTAAGGAGATCAGCAAATTAGGGGAAACCACCACGGAGGGAGGAGGAAATCGACAGGGACAAGGTTCATCACAAAGAATGAATTACCACCTCTATTCCAGTTATTTCGCAAATCCACTTATTTCCCTGAAAAAGATTAAACTGCCAATGTTCAATGGAATCGATCCAAGGGGGTGGACCATGAGGATTGAAACATATTTTCAAGTCAATCAAACTCCCTTAGAGATGCGCCTACACTTAGCTAAAATATGTATGGAGGGAGCCACTATTAATTGGTTTTCGATGCTCATAGATTTATGCCCAACCATGACGTGGGAACAATTCAAGGTTGATATCATGCAACGGTATGGCAGCGTGCGATTCTCTAGTCCTTTTGAAGAGTTGGCTAATCTGAAACAAACTAGGAGTGTAGCAGACTTTATTGAACTATTTGAACTAGTAGCTGCTTCGGCTTCAGGATTACCAGAACCTCAATACATCGGGTATTTTATTAATGGATTACGATCAGAGATTAAAGGATGGGTGAAAGTTCATAAACCTGAGGACAAATTGGAGGTAATGCGGTTAGCTCAAGCTATTGAGTATTCGCTGTAACTGGGAAAAGGCGAACTGTAGTTGAACAAATCTTGGCCGAACTCCATGAAGGAGAAGGAATGAACTTACAGGGCTAATGGATCTTGGCCTGGATCTAATAGGAATTTTGTAAACTTAGCCCAAAACCCATACTCGATGGGCCTTAATTAACCAAAAAACCTATTAGTTCCTTTAGCCAGTCACTCTAATATTCCCAATTCTCCCACCATGAATGACAAATGGGGACATCGGCAGCCAGGAGTCTGGTAGCTTACTAAAGCTGAGTGGGAAGAACGCAGTCACAAAGGTTTATGTTTCCAGTGTGGGCAAACTTACTCCCCACAACACAAATGTCCCATGGGCCAACTACGAGTTATGTTGTTGGGCGATGGGGATGGCGACCATAGTGGCGATGGGATCGATGAGGAAGATGAGTTTTACGAAGTAAAAATAAGGGAGAGGAACAACCAGCTGATGGAGAGTGTCGAGTTCTAGATTTAAATTGCCTTCATCACCTTGTGAGGACTTTCAAACCAAAAGAGTGCGAGGGAAGTACCCTGAAACTACGAGGAACCATTAACGAAATTCCTCTCATGATGCTAGTGGATAGTGGGGTTACCCATAACTTCATCTCCTTCCAATTAGCAGCTGCTCTTAGATTCTAGGTTAGCTACATTAAACCTTTGGGAATTAGGTTGGGAGATGGCAATCTAATTAGGGTAAATCGGCAGTGCACAACTATTCCTATACAGTTGAGGGACTATCATTGCCAAATTGATGCTTTAGTGACTGATATTGGGGAGTTGGATATGATACTAGGGGTGGCTTGGCTCAAAACTTTAGGGGACATTACAGCCAATTGGGCAGAGGGGTATTTGAAATTTGATGATTTGGGAAGGCAAGTTGAGCTATACGGTAAAAATTTTGAACAAACAGAGTCCTAATCCTTGCAATCTTAGTTGAATGGACACTGTGCACAGCTTATAAACGAAGGGGAAATTGAATTTTCACAGTCATTGGTGAGTCTAAACCATTTAGTAGTCCAACAACAAGAGCAGATGGGTGCCTTATTTTCGAAATACCAAACCATTTTTGTAGAACCAGATGGTCTTCCACCCAAGACGGCTGTTGAGCACTCAATTATTCTTTAGCCAGATCAGGGGCCAGTCTGCGTGAGGCCTTATCGATATCCTTATCACCACAAAATAGAGATTTAATGACAAGTGTCTGAAATGTTGTAGTAAGGGATCATTAGGCACAGCTAGAGCTCTTTCTCCAGTTCGATCATACTGGTGAAGAAGAAAGACCAGACTTGGCGAATGTGTGTCGACTATCGTGCTCTCAATAAGGTAACCATGCCTAACAAATATCCTATTCCGGTGGTAGATGAATTATTTGATGAATTAGATGGTGCCAAATTTTTCACCAAGTTAGACCTTAAATCTGGATACCATCAAATTCGGGTACGTGATGAGGACATCGAAAAGACTGCTTTTCGTACACATGATGGGCATTACGAGTTTTTGGTCATGCCTTTTGGATTAACCAATGCTCCGGCCGCGTTCCAATCTGCCATGAACGACATTTTTCGTCCCTGCTCCGTAAGTGTGTTCTCATGTTTTTTAATGACATATTGATATATAGTCGCACATGGCAAAGCATTTACAACATGTAGAGATGGTCCTTGACACCCTGGTTGCACATTAGTTCTTCTTAAACAGTAAGAAATGCAGTTTTGGAAAGAATTCAGCAGAGTATTTGGGGCATGTGGTGAATGATTTCGGGGTGCTTGTGGATTCCAGCAAAGTAGAGGGCAGTACAAGACTAGCCCGATGCCAACGACTGTCAAAGGGGTCCGCGAATTCCTTGGACTCACGGGCTATTACCATAAATTTATCGTAAAATATGGAAAAATTACCAAGCCTCTAACGGATTTAACTAAGAAGGATGGGTTTCGATGGAATGCAGAAGCTTAGAAGGCATTTGATTCACTCAAGCACAAGTTGACATCAGCACCTCTCCTAGCCTTGTCGAATTTTTCCAAGCCATTGAGATTGAATGTGATGCTTCAGGGTGTGGACTTGGGGCTGTATTGATACAAGACCGTTGTCCAATTGCCTATTATAGTAAGGCATTATCTCCTCAAAATTTATGCAAGTCAACTTATGAGAAGGAGGTCATGGCCATTGTCTTAGCAATCCAACATTGGCGACCATATCTCTTGGGGCAATCATTCATTGTTTATACTGACTAGCAAAGTATCCATCAAATTTTTCATCAACGGATTTCTACTACTTAACAATAAAATTGGCTGGCCAAACTGTTGGGGTACAGGTTTGAGGTCCAATATAAGCCAGGAAAAGAAAATGGGGCTGTTGATTCTCTGTCCCGGCTCAAAGGGTAGGAAGGGGAGCTTAACACTAATATTATGATCCCCACTTGGGTGGATGCGCAGGAGTTGTCCACTGAAGTAGCCAATGATCATCATCTCCAAAGAATTATCTCAACCTGCAACATGATCCTCTTTCTCATCCTGGATTTGTAGTGCGCCATGGTACATTATTTTACAAAAACAGGTTAGTTCTCTCCTCCTCTTCTTCGTGGATTCCTCGGTTGTTAAAGGAATTCCACACTGGTCCAATTGGGGGACACTCAGGATTCTATAGAACTTATAAAAGATTAAGCCGCCGCTTTGTATTGGTTGGGAATGACTAAGACTGTCCAGCAGTTTGTCCGTGAATGTGAGGTGTGTCAGTGATATAAAGCCTCCACATTGATGCCAAGGGGGCTGCTGCAACCTCTCCTATTCCCAATCAGATTTGGAAGATATTTCAATGGACTTCATCACCAGATTACCAAGGTCGAGGGTGTTGATACCATTTGGGTGATCGTGGATTGATTATCGAAATTTACACACTTCTGTTCCCCTCAAACACCCATTTTACTGCCCAAATATTGGCTAAGATCTTCCTTATAGAATTCATACGCCTTCATAGCTTACCCAAGACCATCCTCAGTGATCGTGATCCTCTGTTTGTTAGTCATTTTTGGCGTGAGATCTTCAAGTTACAAGGCACTACTCTCAACTTTAGCTCTGCTTATCACCCTCAAACGGATGGCCAAAACGAGGTGGTCAATCGATGCTTGGAGGCCTATTTGCGTTGCTTTGCTACTGACCAACCCAAGACCTGGCTCACTTGGCTTCCTTGGGCTGAGTTTTGGTACAATACAACGTACCATATATCCACTGGCACTACTCCCTTTGAGGTGGTCTATGGACGCCAGCCACCAACTATATTTCAAATTTGTTCAGGTGAAGTATAAGTGGCAACAGTAGGTAAAGAATTATGGGACCGAGATGAGGCTTTGCGTCAGCTAAAATCTCACCTTGCTCGAGGCCAATCTCGTATGAAGCAAGTTGCTGATCAGCATCACTGGCCTGTGGAATTCTCAGTTGGTGATCAGGTATATGTCAAGCTTCGCCCTTATAGGCAGGTTTCAGTTACCTCTCGTATTACCCCAAAGTTAGCTCCCCATTTTTATGGGCCTTTTCTCAATAATTCCAATGAGTGGGTTTGGTGGCCTATAAAGCTGGAACTACCTTATAGATCTCAGATACACACCGGTTTTCCATGTGTCTCTGCTTAAAAAATCAATTGGTTCAGCTGCTGTCTCTTCTACATTACAGCGGGCATAGAACCAGATATCTGCACTACTGTCACCCCTCTAGCAGTGCTAGCTCAACGAACCATCACTAAGTATGGAGAAGACGTGCCTCAATGGCTGATTCAGTGGCAGGAAAGAGGTGCCGATAATGCTACATAGGAAGATGAATTTGTTATTCGTCACCAGTTTCACAATTCAGTCTTGAGGACAAGACTGCTTCCCCAACCGGTGGCAATGATGAAGAAAATGATATACAGCTGGAAGCCCAAGCCCACAACGCCAAGACATGGAGGGTTTATACCAGGAGGTCCAAAAGGCAAGCAGGAAAGCATGAGGAAGCTGAGCTAGCATAGAGTTAGTTAAAAAGGAATGAGTATAAGAGGAAGATCGAGTTATGGGAAAAGGGATGGGAATTCTATAGTTAATGAGAATAGGGAGTAAGGGAAGAGAGTGAGCTCTGTTTGGCTGCTCTTGTATTGTGAGGCCCTTGATTTATTTTCCTTCTTAATATTTTCTTTGATTGTAAACAATATACAGAACATTATAATTGATTGCCAATATCAATATACAGAGTTCTTAATCATCTATTGCTGTCACAAGTTATTTTCTGTTAGTCTTATTTTTTAGGGTGCATCTAAATTTTGGAGTCAAAATGAGCTCTTTTCAATTATGTTTTCGATCCAGTAGTGTAATTATGATCCAATAATTAATTTTTCAATCTTAATTTTATTTCAATTTAACACTTTTAAAATTTCATTTAATTTATTCTAATGGATTCCTATGCTTAGAATAATTTTCTGAAGTCTCGAGTAATTTTTTAAAGCTTATCAAACTTGGTCAATATCGATATCTATCCACTACTTATTTTATATTTTTAACTTTTGAGATCCTAATTGATCTCAATTTCACCTTAAATTACATCTTTAAACTCCTCATGAATTTTACATACAGTGGTCGAGGAAAATATTTGTGGGCTCTGAGTGGTACTATTCATATAGTTAGATTTTTGGAGCATTACATTTCCATTCTCTGAACCCAGAGAATCCACTTACCCCTAGAAAAGCCTTGAGCTTATACTTTGAAAGAGTGCGCCAAAAACCAACATTTTAATCACTTTGTCAGCAATGACCCCACTAATTCTCATCTCAACAAAATTAAAATAAATAATGTATACAAATTCACCAAATTTCTAACATGAACCACAAAATCATTATGGCCAGCATCCTGGCAATTCTAAGACATAATATGTAATCCATAAAAAAGATAGAAAAGTACACGAGCTAAATGCTTAAGAAAGAGCCATCAAAGAAACATCCACCACGGGACTGTTCTCTAAAGTCCATTTTTCCATATCCAATTGTTGAATGGGATTCTCTATTGAAACCAAGATGAAAGAAAGTCAGAAGCATCACCTAACTTTAGGGTAAATTCTTTACTCTCTTATTTGCCTATAGAGTAAGGTGCTTCACGAAATACTCTTTAAACCTCTTCTATATGGCGGTCTCCGATTACCATAAGAAGGTTTTTAATTTTGGTGCCCTAATAAAGAACTTTATCTTTCATAGAACCATTAGAAATGGGTTTAAAGGTAACCAGATAAGAAACTGAAATAGCCTTATAGGAGTTAGGGTCTAGAACTGATGAAAAAAAACATTATCAGGCTTCAATATTTTTAGCAAAAGTATCATGAACTTTGCTGATTGTATGGTTAGTGATGGAATATGACATGATATGCTCATGGTAATCGTGCAGCAGAAAAACGATAAAAAACGAACATACATGCCATACAATTCCATGACAAGAATCGAAAACATGCAATTTTAGGGTTTTAAAACTTATAACTTTAGAAGCCTTTAAAACTTGAATTTGGTGATGACCAGCAACTAAGATGACTTTATCCGCCTTAAACCTTGATCACCAATGCCAAGGAACAACCTTTTACGCCACTCCCTCTATTCTCACACACACAACTGCACCGATGGCTTAAATTCGAGATTGCTAGCTCTCTTTTAAGGTATTGTGTAATGGCTATGGTTTGAAGCTACAAAATTTTATTTTGTACTTATCTTAGGTTGTTATTACTACCCAAAAACATAAGAGAATGAGGAACAATCCTTTCTCCTTGTGAAAATTGGCCAAAAAAATTTTGTGAGAGAGAGAGAGAAGTTCACGCCAAACCTAGGAAACTAGGGTTTCACGCCAAAATCTAGTTATTCTTCTAGGGTTTTATTTCTTTTCATATATATATCCTTATCTTTTGGCAAGTGTTTGATCTGAATTTTACCATCTCAAGATAATTAATTCAACTTCAATCACTTCCTAAAAATAAGTAATATATATTGATTTAAACTCCTTTGAATTTAAAATTCAAATTTGAAATAAAACACAAGACATTTAATTAAATAAAATCACTTAATATAAATAATAAGCATGTGCCGAAATTCCTTGGTTTTTATCTTGGAATTTCAGCCACTTCACTTTATATTTAAATAATTTAATTTAATTTAAATTCTTTTAGACTTTAATACTCAATTAACTTAATTAATACAAGATAATTAATTAATTGAAATTAAACCATGTGGGCTGAATTTCTCTCTCTCATGGGCCAAGGTCTAATAACATTTAAAATGCCCATTACATACATTAATTTGACTTTAATTAAAAGCCCAAATTAACGCCCACTACTTTATTTAAATATTTTAAGCCCAATGCTTTGTGTGCGATCCTATAGGTCCATTTAATGTTGGCAATTAATTAATAAATTAATTTAAAGGCTGTATATATTCTCTAGTAAGATATTATAGCATTCCAAATTAAATGAAAATGCATATGGCATTTAGTGACCTAATGCAATTTTGCATAGTCCCTTACCCACAAATATCATAATTAATATAAGGCATGGAACTAGTCATCCTTATATATATTAATTCCTTTCTTGATATTCCAGTGACACTGAACTCTCAGATAAATAATGATTACTCATTATTTCATCTCGGTATGGCCATACACTTCTCAGTTCACTGATCAAGTGGCCGATGATATTTTCTCTCTTATAGAGAAGGGTAATCCCTTCACTTCCCTCATGTCTCTAACATGAATCAATGCATACCCAAGCATACCCGTACTTGTCACTCTGTTACGAGCACATTAGGTGTATGTCAAAGCACACAGTAATTTATAAAGAGTTTCATAGAGATTTTAGGTCTAAGAGCTCCAATACAAAACTTGCATATGAGAAACACTTATGACTTGTACCATGTAGTGTTCTCATGAGTGGATCGAATCCAGATACCATGTTCTTTAACATGTATCTATGATCTCTGATTGACACTCTTGTCCTTATGATCCGTAAGACAGAACTCAACTTATCAGAGAGAGCATACTAGTCTTAATTCATTTGTTATTCCGATAACAATGACTGACTAGGGATATTTATAATGAAGTCTCATTTGTTTCAAGGTCTTACAACCATTTGCCTCACACATGATAACTTAAACTGAAACAACATTCTTGGATAGTTCTATTAATTGATATGCACAGGAATACGATAGATAAAACAAATGCCTCATTTATTAACTAAAGTATTTTATTACAATGCATTGGGGCTAGGGCTTACACTAACAATTTCCCACTAGCACTAGTCCCAATTAGGCATAGCCCTAAGACCGAACGCTCTCAAATGAGCTTCGTACAGATTTGGACGCAACTGTTTCATCAAAAGATCTGCTACATTGTCTTCACTTGTTATCTTGCTAACCTTGACATCGCCACGATCAATGATTTCTCTGATTAGGTGGTACCTCCTGAGTATGTGTTTGGATTTCTGGTGTGACCAGGGCTCCTTGGCCTGTGCGATGGCCCCGTTGTTGTCACAGAAAATTTCTAATGGATCTAGGATGCTTGGGACCACTCATAATCCAAAAATAAAATTTTTAATCCAAACAACCTCTTTTGTAGCCTCACTCGCTGCAATATACTAAGATTCTGTAGTTGAGTCGGCAACGGTCTCTTGTTTCGAGCTTCTCTAACTAACAGCACCACCATTCAAAATAAAAACAAACCCAGATTGCGATCTAGAATCCTAAGTACTGTTCTGAAAAGCAGCATCAGCATAACCTTGTATGACGAGCTCTTCTTGACCACCATACACCAAGAAGTGATCCTTAGTCCTCCGCAGGTACTTCAAAATCCCTTTTACAGCAGACCAGTGCTTCTCACCAGGGTCTTGCTGAAACCTACTGGTTATACTCAGTGCATGAGCAACATCCAACCTAGTACATAACATAGCGTACATGATAGATCCAATAGCAGATGCATATGGGATTCTACTCATGTTGTCCCTTTCCTCTTTGGTTTTAGGGCACTGTTCTTTAGTCAAAGGAACTTCCAAAGCCAAAGGTATGTACCCTTTCTTTGACTCTCCCATACTAAAATGCTTTAGTACTTTGTCTATGTACTTTTCTTGACTTAGTCCTAAAAGCCGATTCGATCTATCTCTATAGATTCGAATACCAAGTATTATCTCAGCTTCACCTAAGTCTTTCATTGAGAAACATTTTCCTAACCATTGCTTAACTTTTTGCAATGTTTGAATGTCATTCCCAATGAGAAGGATGTCGTCCACATATAGGACCAAAAATACTACTATGCTCCCATTAACCTTCTTATACACAAAGCTCATCTTCGTTCTTGATGAAGTCAAATTCTTTGACTGCCTCATCAAAATGAAGATTCCAACTTCGAGATGCTTGCTTTAATCCATAAATGGATTTTTGAAGCTTGCAAACCTTCTTAGGATGCTTGGGATTGACAAAACCTTCAGGTTGTGTCATGTACACATCCTCAAGTAAATTTCCATTGAGGAAAGCAGTTTTGACATCCATTTGCCATATCTCATAATCATGATATGCAACTATGGCAAGCAAGATCCTAATGGACTTGAGCATGACTACAGGCAAAAAGGTCTCGTCATAGTCTACACCATGAGTTTGTCAAAAACCTTTCGCTACCAGTCTACCTTTGTAGATCTTATCAGCTTTGAGTTTGAATAGCCACTTGCATTCAATTACCTTCGCACCTTCCGGTGGATTAACCAAGGTCCAAACCTAGTTATCATACATTGATTCCATCTCGGATTTCATGGCTTCAAGCCAATTTTCCGAGTCTAGGCTTTCAATAGCTTCTTGGTAGGTAGTAGGATCTTCACGATCTACTAACTCAATAGTGTCACTATCAGTGATTAGAAATCCATATCTCTCAATCTCCTGACGTACCTTACCGGACCTTCTAGGGACTTGTGTAATGGGTTCTTGTTCCACAACTGGTTGTGAACTTGATCCCACTTCCAACTCATCCTCTATAGGAGCTTGTGGCACTTGAATTTCTCCAAGTTCTACTTTACTCCCACTGTCTTTCTTGAGAAGGAACTCCTTTTTCAAGAAAACAGCCTTGCGAGTAACAAATACTTTGTTCTCGGCTTGTGAGTAAACGTAGTATCCCTTTGTTTCTTTAGGATAACCCATAAACAAGCAGACAGTGGATTTGGACTCTAGTTTGTTAGATGTTAATTTCTTAACATGTGCTTCACAGTCCAAATCCTGAGAAACGATATATTGGGTTCTTTTCCAGTCCATACCTCATATGGTGTCTTCTCAACTGCTTTAGTTAGAGTACGATTTAGTAGAAACACAGCAGTTTCTAATGCATAACCCTAAAAAGAGACAGGAAGATTAGCTTGACTCATCATAGATCAAACCATGTCCAACAGAGTTTGATTTCTCCTTTCGGACACACCATTCCATTGTGGTGTTCCGAGAGGAGTGAGCTGTGAAATAATACCACACTTTTTTAGATGATTGTCAAACTCTTGGCTTAAGTATTCACCACCTCGATCTGATCGAATGGCTTTTATACTTTTTCCAAGTTGGTTTTCTATTTCATTCTTAAACTCTTTGAATTTCTCAAAAGTTTCAGATTTGTACTTCATTAGATAGACATAGCCATATCTACTGAAGTCATCTGTGAACGTCATGAAGTAGCTAAAACCACCTCTAGCTTGTGTACTTAATGGTCCACATACATCGGTATGTATTAGTTCCAATAAGCCATTAGTCCTTTCACCTTTCTTGTTAAAAGGACTCTTAGTCATTTTTCCATGCAAACATGGCTCGCATGTATCATAAGACTCTAAGTCGAATGACCCAAGCACTCTAGTTTTGTGGAGTCTTGAAATGCATTTTTTGTTTGCATGTCCTAAATGACAATGCCAGAAGTAAGTAGGGTTCAATTTGTTTGATTTAACCCTCTTTGTATTAATGTTGTATATGGACTCTTTGTTTTGTAAATCAAGGATATAAAGGCCATTTTGCAACATGGCATTGCCATAAGAAATGTCTTGGCGACGAATATGAGCATTGCCATTTTTAATAACAAAATCAAATTCATCCAAATCCAAACATGAAACTGAAATAATGTTCTGCTCATAGCAGGCACATAATAACAATTTTTCAAAACTAAACAAAGTCCAAAAGGTAAAGTGAGTTGATAGTCGCCTATCTCCATGGCAGGAACTCGTGCTCCATTCCCCACACGGAGGTCCACTTCATTCTTTCTAAGTAACCGCCTATTTCTTAGCCCTTGCACATTTGAACAAATGTGAGAACCACAACCGGTATCCAATACCCAAGTGGTAGAAATAGAAAGGTTAATCTCAACAACAAAAATACCAGAACTGGACGCCTTAGCTCCATTCTTATTTTGTTCTTCCTTGAAGAGAGCGCAATTCTTCCTCCAATGCCCTATCTTGTTGCAATGGAAGCAAGTGCTCTCACTCTCTTTGAGCTTCTACACCTTGGGCTTGGATTGGGCCTGAGGTGCACTCCCACTTGACTTGAACCGAGCCAGGTCATTCTTGGCTTTTGCCTTTCCCTTTTCCCTTTCCCTTTCCCTTAGCGGGTCCCTTTTTAATGCCCCTTTGAACCATCAATACGGGATTGGTCTTTCGAATGTTCTCTTCAGCATTCTTAAGCATCCCATGAAGCTCAGTGACTGACTTGTTCATTGCATGCATGTTATAATTCATCACAAATGGATCATAATCATCAGTTAATGATCCTAAGATAAAGTCAGTGGCCAATTCCTTTGGCACTTGTACCTCAAGCTTCTCAAGAGTATCAAGATACCCTTTCATCTTGAGTACATGGATACTAACAGTACCCGTAGTCATCTTACAAGAAATCAAGGCCTTTGTTGTCACGAACCTCTCGTGACGAGCTTACTCTTGGAACATCTCCTTGAGGTACACCATGATCGCATAAGCCTCTTGGTCCATAAATTGCTTTTGCAAGTCAGGCACCATAGTGGCCAGCATCAAACAAGTCACATCATTGGAGTCACTCTTCTTGGTCTCAAAATTTTCCTTTTGAACCGCAGAGGCGTTCCTAGCAGGTTCTTCAGGCAAGGGTGGATCCAAAACATACGACTTTTTCTCTTGCTTAAGAACTATTCTTAAGTTTCGAGACCAGTCTATGAAATTGGTGCCATTCAATTTATCCTTTTCAAGGACCGATCACAATGAGAAATTGTTGTTTGAAGATGCCATTTTCAATCTACAATAAAATTTAGCAAGATTAAATGAGGTCTTATTTATAATCCCACAAACCGAATTAATATCCCTTTAAATAATTCGCGTTAGTGATTTAATGTGGGCTAAGATCCACTTTTTACAAAAACTTATTAGTCAAGCTGAGCTTATACACCTAACAAGTTAAGTTACTTAGGTAGGAAAACTCCAATCATGTCTCGTACATGACTCTTGGATCAAATGGGCTAACATCTTAAGATGTTATAGCAAAAACTCATTTATTAGTTGCCTAGGTCCGGGCATCCCTTTCCATGTTAAGTCCAACCTACATTCAAAACCCATGCCTCACAAAGATAATCGGGCACATCTAGGACTCCTAGTCTACGTGACCGATGATCAATGCCTTGACATGTTTTGAATTAGGAAGGCAACTTTGTGACTTACTATTTTTAGGGATTCATTTTATTACGGCTTACATGGCATACGCTTTGTCATCCATACATAGCATGCATATATATATAATTGCATAAAGTAAAGCGTGACAAACATGGGCCTAAAAACCTACAACTAAGATTCTATACTATTACATAAGAATCTTCGAGTTTGGCTTCTCCACTCCGGTGGGCTTCGTCTTGATTTACAAAGTCTTCAAGTATATTCTATTCTAAGAAATAAATGAAACTTTTATAATAAAATATAATGGCTCGTAGGCCATATTTAATTACAAAACACAGGGCCCATGAATGCACCATGCATATCCATTCATCACACCAAACAAGCAAATAAATATACATGACATTCATGGATCAAACAAAGTCCAATTTTAATTAATTTAGCCAAGCCCATTAATGGAAATTGTGTACTTGGACCTTTAAGAGATGACCCCATGATGGGCCTGGGCCCAATGGACTAAATCCTCTTATTGAATAAGTTCTCTTAAAAGCCCAAAACACAAACTAGTTAGATTTATGCTATAAATCAACTCTAGTATAATTTCCAATTTTGCCATTTTAATTTTATTTCATATAGCCCATAAACATTAAAAATACATATAATATGTACCAACATGAATTAAAACACAAAATCATGAAGAACATATATATATGATACACGGCATGCATATAAAAACAAACAAACAACAAAACTAGTTGTTTAATGCTTATGTGATGCCACAAAATGCACAAATACTTAAATCAATTTTATGAGTCATTTAATAATTTAAATAAGATCATAAATATTGATTTAATATTCTGTACCAATATGATCTAAATGTGTTTTTACCATTTTAATCAAAACAAAACAAACAATGTTGATTAAACATGTAACAAACATAAACTAGTCATAGTTTTAAGTGATTTTAAAATTAATCAATTAAATTGTCATGGACCAGAATTAAAACCAAATTTAAAATATGTCCAGACCTGATATTTAATCTTTAAAAATCAATTACAAACATGCCAAAATCGTTTTTACATTTAATATTTAAAACTAGTTGTTAAACTAACTATTAACATGCCAAATAGCACCTAGTTTTAATATTAACATATACCATCAGGTATTATCAATTAAATCCGACCATTAACAGCTCCTAGAACATCTTAGGACAGTATATTAACATGTCATATTAATTATAATACCTATCTAATCAATTAAAATCGTTTTTACACCAAAACAATGCAAAAAACTCAAAACAGGAAATTTCAGCATTGCATATTTTCAAAATAACGATTTTTAATTAATTTTTTCATGCATCTAAAGCACTAAAATAAGCATGATTAGGCTCTGATACCACTGATAGAATATGACATGATATGTTTATGGTAATCGTGCAGTGGAAAAACGATAAAAAACGATCATACATGCCATACAATTCCATGACAAGAATCGAAAACATGCAATTTTAAGGTTTTAAAACTTACAACTTTAGATGCCTTTAAAACTTGAATTTGGTGATGACCAGCAACTAAGATGACTTTATCCGCCTTAGACCTTGATCACCAATGCCAAGGAATAGCCTTTTACGCCACTCCCTCTATTCTCACACACACAATTGCAGCAACGGCTTAAATTCGAGATTGCTAGCTCTCTTTTAAGGTATTGTGTAATGGCTATGGTTTGAAGCTACAAAATTTTATTTTGTACTTCTCTTAGGTTGGTATTACTACCCAAGAACGCAAAAGAATGAGGAACAATCCTTTCTCCTTGTGAAAATTGGCCAAAAGAATTTTGTGAGAGAGAGAAAGGAGTTCACACCAAACCTAGGAAACTAGGGTTTCAAGCCAAAATCTAGTTATTCTTCTAGGGTTTTATTTCTTTTCATATATATATCCTTATCTTTTGGCAAGTGTTTGATCTGAATTTTACCATCTCAAGATAATTAATTCAACTTCAATCACTTCCTAAAAATAAGTAATACATATTGATTTAAACTCCTTTGAATTTAAAATTCAAATTTGAAATAAAACACAAGACATTTAATTAAATAAAATCACTTAATATAAATAATAAGCATTTGCCGAAATTCCTTGGTTTTTATCTTGGAATTTCAGCCACTTCACTTTATATTTAAATGATTTAATTTAATTTAAATTCTTTTAGACTTTAATACTCAATTAACTTAATTAATACAAGATAATTAATTAATTGAAATTAAACCATGTGGGCTGAATTTCTCTCTCTCATGGGCCAAGGTCCAATAGCATTTAAAATGCCCATTACATACATTAATTTGACTTTAATTAAAAGCCCAAATTAATGCCCAATACTTTATTTAAATATTTTAAGCCCAATGCTTTGTGTGCAATCCTATAGGTCTATTTAATGTTGGCAATGAATTAATAAATTAATTCAAAGGCTATATATATTCTCTAGCAAGATATTATAGCATTCCAAATTAAATGAAAATGCATATGGCATTTAGTGACCTAATGCAATTTTGCATAATCCCTTACCCACAAATATCATAATTAATATAAGGCATGGAACTAGTCATCCTTATATATATTAATTCCTTTCTTGATATTCCAGTGACACTGAACTCTCAGATAAATAATGATTACTCATTATTTCATCTCGGTATGGCCATACACTTCTTAGTTCACTGATCAAGTGGCCGATGATATTTTCTCTCTTATAGAGAGGGGTAATCCCTTCACTTCCCTCATGCTCTCTAACATGAATCAATGCATACCCAAGCATACCCGTACTTGTCACTCTGTTACGAGCACGTTAGGTGTATGTCAAAGCACACAGTAATTCATAAAGAGTTTCATAGAGATTTTAAGTCTAAGAACTCCGATACAAAACTTGCATATGAGAAACACTTATGACTTGTACCATGTAGTGTTCTCATGAGTGGATCGAATCCAGATACCATGTTCTTTAACATGTATCTATGGTCTCTGATTGACACTCTTGTCCTTATGATCCATAAGACAGAACTCAATTTATCAAAGAGAGCGTACTAGTCTTAATTCATTTGTTATTCCCATAACAATGACTGACTATGGATATTTAGAATGAAGTCTCATTTGTTTCAAGGTCTTACAACCATGTGCCTCACACATGATAACTTAAACTAAAACAACATTGTTGGATAATTTTATCAATTGATATGCACAGGAATACAATAGATAAAACAAATGCCTCATTTATTAACTAAAGTGTTTTATTACAATGCATTGGGTCTAGGGCTTACACTAACAGTTAGTTGAATCCACATTAAAGAGGGTAATCATATTGACATCATGGTTCTCCTTTTCTTCTGGAATCTTTTATTTAAGAGGATAATTTTGTTTCTCTTAGGTATCAATTTTATTCTTCGATGTAATTATTCTAGGAGAATAAGAAAATAACATATTATCACTAACAACAACCTTATCAGTCTTGCTTAGAACTAGATTTTTTTCCTAGTTTCACCTGACCGCCACCTTATCCAAGTTCCTTCCACCCCGACATTGCACAACCATCTAAGGACCAAATTTGAAACCAACTTCAATATTATCATGCAAAACATTGTTAACTCACTCCCCTCCAACAATATTATCATTAGGAAAAAGAGGACCTATGTATATGTGGGCTAGTTATAAATTTACTCAATTGGGGCATTAGTCCTTAAAATAACCATCGACATGTAAAAAAAAAATTTATAAAGTCCCTTATATTCCATTTTAATATCCTGGATTTGAATTTGAGAGATCGAAGGTTTGGTAAGATCTAATAGTATTGCAATATCGACAAACTTGGCATGCTTAAAGATAAAAGTGTTTTAATCAATTTTCACCATCTTCCCAATGCTTGGTCTAATTTTCCTAAGCACATGTTTATGATAATAATGAAAAGAAAAACCTAAAAGCCGGACCTAAGCCACAATTGAAGTTGGAACATCATCATCTATAGAAAAACTTAGGTGTCAAGGTTAAACGATAAAATAATGGCCTAAGACTATCTATGGCCTTCTAACCAACACATTAATGTAATCATCAGTCAAATAAAAATAAACTAAAAAGTTGTTATCCAAATTAACAACTTTATAGCTTCCCTTGGGAAACCAAAGAGAATCCAGACTATTGCAAAGAATCCTATAACTGATATTCTTTCTAAGCAGACACAAAACCACAAACTTTTTTCAAGGTCTAGCTAATTGCAACTCCAATTTATCCGAGACATCAAGTTTGAGTAAACCATCCTCTGGTGAAATAGAGATATCTTCATCTACATCCAAATCACTATTAGAAATTACCATCACTATCAACAAAGTCATTATCCATGTCTTCATCAGAATTGGAGTTCAGTTTGTCTCCAGTGGCATTCGGCATAGCAAACGGAATATTACTACCAAAATGTCTGTTAGCCTTATGCACCAAGGCATCCCTAAAAGACAAAATCATTTGCTCTTCTTCATCAATCTCGTAATCTTTATGTTCCTCCAAAGCTATTGACATAATCCTCTTTGCATTTTTTCCACAACCTATAAGGGATAAGGAACCTTCTCCACCTTTGATAGGACCTCACAGGCGACTAGGGTTTTAGCTGATATTATTTCAAAGGAAAATTTTTGGGCATTTCCAATTACATATTACTCGTGAACTTTCTTTTTACTTTATAATTGTTCTTTAGTAAATTTTTATTATTAATTATTAGATTTTAACCTGTAAATGTTTGGATTACTAATAGTATTTGAATTTTTAAAATAAGAAAAAGAAGGGAGAGACTTTTTTTAAAATTTTTTTCTATATATGTCCGCCACATCATCAAATATATTGCCATGCATGTATTGAGTTGGTGGCTAACTTGATACTTGGGATATGATATGACAATTTTCTATTGGTCGCCATCTTCTTCGTTAGCCATATCACCTTACCATCACACTATTATGGATGTTTAAATGTACACTACATAAAAAAAAAAAGTATAGGGGTAAATCCACCCTATTTTCTATAATTTTGAGAGCAAAAAATACTTATCATCCCTTAAAAACAATATGTTAGAACTTACAAAAGACTTGATTAATAAAGAGAAATTGAATTTGAGGATCTGGATAAAAATGGGTAGCTACTAAGGGTGAGCAAAAAAATTGAAAATATAGATAACTACAAAATCGGTTTAAAATTGAATCGATTTTTCTCGATTAACCAATTCAATGGACTCGATTACGATTTTTAATTTTTATATTTTCAGTTTTTGGATACCGGTTAACCATTAGTCTATGGTTAACCGGTTTATATATATATATATATATATATATATATATATATATATATATATATATATATATATATATATATATATATATATATATATATATATATATATATTATTTTTATACTATAAAAAAATTTTCTTTTCTCTTCTATTTCTCTTAAAACGTATTTAAAATAATACTTTAAAATAAATTTAAATTATTTTTTATACCTTAATTTTTTTTTTGCTATAAAATTTATATAATACATTAAATTAAATTTATATTATGTCATTCTCTTTAATTATATAGCAATATTTATATATAGTAACCGATTAACTTTTTTATATATTATTTTTTATCATATATAATATCATTTAATTACATTTTTTTATATTTTAGAGTTTGTGTTTTAACATTTAATATTATTCAAAATTTTATTTGACTTAAAATCAAGCATTTTAATTTTCAACAAATGTCAAATTTATTTTATAATATTAGCTATTAATTTGTTGAACATGAATTTTGGCTAATAAATTATGTTAATTTTGTGAATTTTATTTTAATTATTTTGCACATTTAAAATTGAATTAACTTTGTCTAATTTTTTTTTTATAATTTTATGTTATAAATTTTAATGCTTAACCAAAAAATATTTGTTAACCAAATTAAAAAAATTAAAACTGATGGATTGATTAACTGAATGTAACAGAGTGTGTTTATGATTTTAAAAAATTGATATTAATAGATTGGTTAATGTTTTTTAACCGGTTCATGCTTATCCCTAATCACTACATTTATTATTTGTTTTTTTTAAGGGAAGTAATTTATCTATAAATACTTTCTCTATTTTCTTGGCTAAATTTTTGTTTAACAAGATTTTTTTAAAAAAAATTAGCCAAAGATGTGCATATCATATAATAGTCAAACATGAAATATTGTATTAGGCTAGTTTTTACAACAATGATGAAAATATTAAGATTATGTCTATTTATTAGCGTAATTTTCATATCATCTATCTCAATTTTTTAAAAGATATTATTTATGTCAATTTCAAATTGGAGATGAAATAATTAATTGGCCAAAGGAATGTGCAATTTTACCTTTCATATTTTAAAAGGGATATTTTTGCTCCTAATTATCCCATACTTAGACTTTGCTCGCCCTCGAGCAAATTAGAATAATCCAACTTCTCAAAATAATCAAACTCCAATAAAGAATCATGCTTTTCAAAACTAAGTTTAACAATTAACAAGAGCACTTAATAAAATTTTCAACTAGAATAAATTCAACCAAGACAATATAAGTTAGTTTGCTTGTGTGTGTGCAAGACCAAAATATTTTAAGTATTTTCAAAATCCAAAATACCAATGCAAATTCATAGTCAAGTTTAGAATGAATGTATACATGAGTATACAAATGGTTTCGTGCTTGAAACTCTAGAAACACCATAAGCCTCTCCTTTAGCACCGGAACCCGAAGGTCATCTCCGCTAAACAACTTAAAAACAAAACTTAGAATCACTTAGGTCTTTTAAAGGTTGTAATGGGGCTAAGGTATTGGTTATCAAAGAATGGATAAAAGATCAACAATAAGAATAGCCACTCTAAGATAAAATAGACTAAAAATTCACAAATTTCATCCCATTAATTTAAACAATAAAGAACTTTAGCCAAAATTTCCCAACCCTTCACAATTCAAAGTACAATCTTAAAATTCTCTCAATTTCACCATTTATACCCTTTTAGAAGTCATATCTATTTTTCCTTGTAACTACCCCATACTTAAGATTTTGCCATACATGCTAGCTTTATTTCAATATTTCTTTATTTTTTTTCACTTTTCTCTCTTTTCTTTTTTTTCCTATTCTTTTTTTCACTTTTTTTCTCTTTTCTTTATTTTTTTCACTAGCTTTGATGTTGACAATACAATAATAACATGGATAATCACAAAGTCATAATTCACTATTCACTTGACTTCAATAATAGCCCTTGATAATAAAATTCAAAATTATCTTACTGCACTTATCAAGATACTCAATTCCTATTAATTCATCCAATCCTAGAGTGGCCAATTCTAGAAGGGAAGATAAAAGCTTTTTAGGTTATATGGTAAAATAAATAAGTGTAACAAGAAAAATAGATATGGCATGCATTAAGCATACCTCATTAGGCTCAAAATGGCTAACAAAGGATAAATATGTATAAAGGGTAGGAAAATAAATTAAAATATGGCTCAACAAGAAAAACATTGCTTAGATCACTTTCCAAATTGAATTGAGTTGCTTTTATGCTTTGAAGGGTGACGAGAAAAGTTCTAGCGTTCTAAAATTCGTTACTCAACTATTTCATTGCATTGTTTTTCTTTAAGTTCAAAAACTGGTCTTAAGTACTCAAAAATGTAGAAACTAACAAATATAAGCCAAATTGAATATTAAACTAGCAAAAAATTTATTAAACAACATGCTTGTTCTAATGCTAAATAAGAATTTTAAAATATAGCACATTCTAAATTCAAGTTTAATATGTTCAATTTTTTAGAATAATTAGGGCGAATTAAGCTAAATGTACAATAAATGATAAATGAATTAACTAAACTAACATGCAAAATAAAAACTAAACATGCAAACTAAAAACCAAACTAAACAACTAAAGCAAACAAACAAAAATGACTAAAACAAAATAATTCATGAGTAAGAAAATGAGTAAGGTAAGAAAAACTCCCTCAAATTGGTCTTCAATTTCTAGCTCAGTTGAGCTCTATCCCCCTCCTTAAAATCTTGCTGTCCTCAGCAAAGTCTGAAAATTTTCAGCACACTTCATCACTTTTGAGAAACAAGTTAGTGCCCAAAAAAACATGTAAGCTTAAACATACCACACCTAGAACCATGACTAAGTCAAAAGAAGGCATGAGATCAATGGAATTAAGTTAACAAGCCTACATGCCTCTAAAACCAATAAAGTACAATGAACAAGACTTAATAAACATGGTAACTAAGTGAACAAATATAACTAGGCCAAACTTGCTTAAGTACTCAATGGATTACAAGGTGCATTCTCTCAAGTGTAAAGTGAATTAGTGATGGTTAAGCTTAAATGAAAAGTAGAGAAAGCTTTTTAATTGGTCATGGTAAGCACAAAATAAAATAATCCAATTCAAATACAAACTCAACCTATATGAAGCCACAATGAAGTTCAATGTCAAACAATAAGTAGCTAAGAGTAAATGCAATGCATAATTGAAAATTAATCTCTAAGCAAACTTATATTCAACACTAATGAAACCTACACCAATTTATTTGAATTATACTTATCAAGTAAATCATATAATGCCTTAGTGAGGAGGGGTGTGTTTGGGAAATGAAATGTAACATGCTTCATTACAAGAGTCTCAACTAGCCATGCCATATATTATAAAGATAGTAATGAAAATCAAGTCATCCATAATATGCTCAACTGAATGTATATAAAAACATTGATGTATCAAAATTGCAGATAATGACTTGAATAAAATTTAAGGAGTTAGGATGAGATAACACAGCAGTTCGCTAGCCGGTTAGTGGGTGGGGTTAAGGGGCGATGCCCTTTACGGGGTTCCTGAGGGGCAGCGCCCCTCGAAGCTTTGAAGTAATGAGGAACTCATGAAAAATTTTCTGCACAAAACTTTATTTTGAAGTAGTAAGGGATGAACTAATGCATAAGTATAATTAAACTTTGATCCATTTATGGAAAGTGTGTGCTTGAGTGTATGAGTAAGTGAGTGTGTGAGGTAGTGCTTTGATCAAGTGAGTAAGTGTAGTAATATGAGTGTGTGAAGGTGTGGTGGGTGATGTATGAGTGAGGGGAGTGGTAAGAGCAAGGAAAATGCAAATGAAAGGTAAGAAAGAAAAACAAATACCGTGGCCATTTAAAATGGAGACAGTGCCCTTACACGTGGCCACTCATGGGTAAAGGCATACCCACACGTGGGCACGCATGAGGGCAAAATGTGGAATGCGTGGGCGTGGGCGTTGGATGGCCAAGAAAGACATGGGCACATATGAAGCTGCTGCTAGGGAGTCTCCACTCACGTAGGCACGCAAGAGCCTTTGGAACGGGAGGACGTGGGCACGCGATTTTTGATGGGGAGAAGCAGTGGCCTTGTGCGTGGCCACGTGTATGTGTGTAGTGAGTGTGTGCGTGGCCACGTGAAGAGTGAGGTATGTGTGTGCGTGGTCACGTGTGTGGCATTGGAGAAGGAGGACGTGGGCACGGGTGGATATACCTGTTGCATTCTCGAGCTTTATGTTCCTGCACATTAAAGCACAAAATTAGTTTTCTTTCATCTTAATTCGTTTTAATTAATCTTATTAACAATATTACTCCTTCACTCATGTAAATCAAGAATTGAATTATTATTGGTTAAATTCCATTTGAAGTCCACTCTTAACTCAACATATGCAAAGTTCATGAAGCTTTATTCAATTAAAATCAAACTCATATCTAACCAACTCATAAATCCTTGACAAGTTCAATTTCCTTAAAAATCATATTAGCTCTTTAAGTCCTTTAAAAGCACTTACTAATCCAAATTTAATTATGAAGCATAAAAATTATTAGAAGTAGCTTTTTTTTTCAAACCCATATCTTAAACTCATGAATTAAAAGACACAAACAACTAACAAACATGCATTAAACCTTAAACTAAAAAAATAAAAATAATAGCAAATGTACTAGATCGGCTAGTAATATAGGAAAATATAGATTAAGACCCCAAAATATTGTACCCAAGGGAACATGGATTGCTAAGAATAATATCTATGTATGAATTAAATTAATCCGAGATTGTTTCCCAAATATTTTTGATTTAAAAGCAAAAATTAAACAAAATAAACAATAAAATAAAACAAAAGCTAAAACATGAATTAAGAACAAAACAATAATTGAAATTCTCTTGCTAAAGAAACTATCCACCTTAACTTTCATTGTAATGACTTAAATTCAATATAAACACCAGTGATTATGGAAAAACTAGTAATAAAGCAAGATATCTTTATTCAAGTATATCATTCTTAGTATTAAACTCATAGACAAATCTAATACTTAGCATGCAAATCGAGTTTTAACTTCCTAAATATTCATTGAAGCCTTTCTCAAGTGATTCAATTTCAATTCATTCTTAGTTCCTCCTCTCTTAGTATTAACCAATAAAATTCACACATAATCATCTCATATTTCGGATAATAATCATGCATAAACATTTAAGAGTTAATCTAAGAACATACAAATCATTAACTATGTCAAAACCAATTTTTAGTTATTTATTCAATAAACCATCAATCAATCTTAACACAATCAAAGATAAGAATATGCTTAAAACCAAGAAATAATCAACCGATATTGAAATTAAGCTTAAAATAAAGTCATAACAATGAAAATATAAGTTTTCAAGAATCCATTAGCAAAAGAAGAAAAACTACTTCTTAAACATAATTAAAAACTAAAGACAAAGTTGAAAAGAATAAAAACAACGTAACATAAACTAAGCTTAATTCTAAGATTCCTAATTTATCCCCCTCTTTGGTGTTAGAGTTATCTATTTATAGGCAAAAGATGTTGTAGAAGCCTTCCAAACTTCCCAAATTGGAGTAGAAAAAAAATCTTTCTTGAATTGGAAAAGATCGCAAATCCTTCGTTGCATGGGAGAACTTGCACATGGCCACGCCCTTCCCTTTGCAATTGAACACGTGGTCACGTGTTACACAAGGCTTCCTTCACACGTGGTCACGTGTGGACTTGCCTTGCTTCATACGTGGTCACGTGTTTGAATGGTTTCTTCTTTCACGTGGCCATGGGTCTTCAATCTTCACTCCTTCACGTGGCCATGTGTTTGTCTTCTGGACTTCACGATAATATCTTAACATGAATTCTCCAATTTTACAATTTTGGCCCAAATCTTCTTTTCTTTTTACAATTAAGTCATTTTTCTTGCAAATTAACCCTGAAAAACACCAAAATTTATAATTAACTTCAAAAACATAAAACTAACAAATTAAACTCAAATTAAACCTAATTAATACAAAATTAACATAATTAAACACCTAAAAACATACTAAAAATACTATATAAATCATCATTATCACTAATATTTTGAAAACGAGAGATTGTTACCCTTACCGTTAACTACAATTAAATTTGACCAAAGCATCGTTACTGGATGTGTAATGTTTTAACATATGGCAAAAGCTCATTGGAAACATAATTTAACACCTAGAGGCACATGAGAAGCACATGATGGTAAAAAAAAAATTAACCCTCTTCCTCGATTCTAGCTTTCTCTCCCTCCTTTCTCTCGATTCTGTATCTGATATCAATATTTTTCATTTCTCTCCATCCCTTTAACTCTACGGTACCAACATAGTTCGATCTCTGCAACCCACCATAAGCCAAAGTGATTGGAATTTAATAAGTAAAATCTTGGATCATGATCTCTATTCCTTATTGACTTCTATTTTGATAGAAATATAAAACCCAAATAATCCCTAATATCCCTAAAACAAAAAATGTTGATGGTGACATCACCTTCGACCTTTCTCACTTCTTAAATCCATTTAAGACAATAGGAAAGCAAATATTTCAGAAATGAAGGGATAGAAGTTAGGTTTTTGTGTGGGAACAGAGCTATCATACTTAAGTTATAGAGCATAAGCAACCCAGGAAGAAGATACTACAATTGTTCCCACATCAGAGTAATAAATATTTTTTTCATTTTTTCATCTCCTCTATCTTTATGATGAGATGAAGTTGATTTCTTCCAATTTGCTTTATACTGTCAATGTTGATGGGGTAGGATATGCAACTTTTTTTCTTGGTTCGATTCTTTGACAACAATGAAGGAATAGGTCGTGAATGTTGTTATATGAATTGCATAGGGAGAATTTATGGCTACAACAAGAGATATTGAGGTTGAATAGAAGGATAGAATGCCAATTAGCCTACAACAATTGGCTATGAAATTTGAAGAGAGGGATGATTTTTCTAGAGATAGAGAGGAAGCAGAGTATGAAGCTAGCAGTGAATTCAAGAAAAACTGATGAAAAGGTGTGTTATTTTTAGGTGATGAAGGTTCTATGTGTAGTGTTGGTTACCAGGGTTTGTTGGGCAATTAGCAAGTTAATGCATAACATGGGATGATATGTAGTGTAGAATTTTGTATTGGGTCAGTGGTTTGAGTATGGGGATATATTTTTGTACCATTTTGCAAACATTCATTATAAAGTTAAGTAAAATTTGCACTTGTAATCCTGTGATATATGATATTTATTAGTACAAATTATATTGATTCAAAGTTCACTTAAATTGGATAATCACATATGGCATCAACCACATACAACTTTTTATGCATTAAAATAACATGAATCACAAACAGCTTCCTGAGCATACAAAAAACATCAATCAAAAAATAGCTGTCTAGCATTATAATCATCTTCCTGCATTAATATTAACAAAATAACCAAGTGTACGTGATGTTCTTGGCAATATTTGGTATACTTCCAACTTACAAAATCTAATTTATGGAAGTATAATATATACTGTAAGCATTACTGCACCATACATCATATGAACAAAAATATTATCATAAATTGCCTATAACTACTTTTTTCTTCTTTAATTTCCTCTTAGTGCTTTACTTCTCCAAATCACTGAGCAAAAGTCTTTTTTTTTTCTTGGCGGCTAAAAGGGCAATCTTGATGGCATTGAAAATTCATACTCATTTCCTCATAAAATTTATGATCCTCGAACCTGTAGGGACATGATGACATACTAAAATATTCAATATGACATTGAATATTCAAATAAGATGCATATCTACCATTTCCCCCCTTCACTCATTAACAGACAACATGCATAAAAAGGAAAAGCCCTCAACCCCTTTTACCACAACATCCCTAAATTAAAAATTGCAAACCTGAATAAGTCTTCATCATCTCCAGATTTCTCATTTGACATATTACTTGCTTCGTCTAATATCACTTTTCTTTAGCAAATCAAATTTTTTACATTTAAGTATTTGATTTTCAATTGAAAGTTTTTTGATTTAGGATTTCAATCTCTCTTACATTGCAATCTTTGATGTCATCTACGGTTTCAATCAACAATGACAGGTTACTTTTACTGATCTCTATAGAGAAAGAGTGAAGGATGATATCAATAAATCGAGAGATCGATCTTTAGGGGTTTAACAGATTCAAACGGGAGAAGAGAACAGGATGAAACACAATCTAAGTCAGAGTGAGGGAGAGAAAATGGTTAATTTTTTTTACCATCATGTGCTTATCACGCGCCTTTAAGTGTTAAATTACATGTCCAATGAGCTTCTGTCACATGTCAAAATTAAGGGTGTACATCGATCGAGTTCAGGTGAACCCGACACCCAAATTTTAGGTATTCTCCTCACCCGATACTATCTTATATAAATATCAAGTGCCTACCTGATTAACCCGATATTTTTCAGGTCCTGAACCGATCCGCCCTAATTTATTTTTTAATATACATATTTAAATCAAAATTAAATTAAAATCCTAAATTAATACAAATAAACAATACTAGACACCATAAAAAATATTTTAAAAATACAACAAACTAACAATTTCAAAATTACATTAATATATATTATATATTAATTAATATGTGTAGAGAAATTATGATTTTTTTAGTTATATATTAAGTTATTCGTATTGTTCGATCGGATCGATTTTAGAGGAATTTTCATTCGATCCGACCCCAAAATATTCATAATCCCCATAATCGAATCGATCCTATCAAACTGATTAACCCCACTCGAATGCATCGGATAGGGTCAATCGGGTTTGTCAATTGATTTTTGCACACCCTTAGTCAAAATGTTACATGTCAACAGTTAAGTAACGACACCTTGGCCAAATTTAACTGCTTTTGACGGTAAGAGTAAAAATCTTCCGTTTTTAAAATATTAAGGGTAAAATTCTCTTTTTTGAAATATGAGGGATAAATTTGCAAATTTTGAAAAATATTAGGAGCAAAAATGCAATTTTAGCCTAATTAATTATAGTTATCTACAAGTAGAAATGAGCATGGACTAGTTAATTGGTCCATTAATAATTTTTTTAAACCAGCCCATTACTATCGGTTAACCGTTATATCGATTTTGGTTTTTAACTTGATTTTTCGGATCGATTTATTGGTTAATCATTAAAAATTTTTAATATATAAATTTAATAAATTATACAATTTATAATATTATTTTTAATAGTTAAAATTGCTTTAAAAATGAAAAAATAATAATTAAGTACAATATCCATTAAAATAATCAAAATAAAAATAAAATTTTCATAATTAATTATAAAAATTAAAAATATTCAATATAAAACTAACAATAAAACGCTAATTATGCACATAATTTTAATGTTTATTTACTAAAAATATATATCATAATATTTATAAATTACACAAAAAAAATTGAAAAATATAAATGTAAAATTTAAAATATAATTCATAATATATATATATATATATATATATGGTTTCGATTTCGGATATGTTAACCATCGATTTTAAAAATAAAAATCATAAATCTAAAATTTTGGTTCAATTAATTTAAAAATTGATTCGATTTTAGATTGATTTTTTGATTAATCGAAATTTCGGTTAACCATGCTCACCTTATCTACAAAAGTAAGTTTCCATTTGCGCTGTTCATATATAAAGTCCAAACCCGGCTCATCAGACTGAACCGATTCGGCCCACTCCAGCAATTCTTTTTGCACAAATCTTCTTGATATTATCTTTTAATAGGTCTCTCGAATCGATTTCTGCCTAAGATTTCGTTAGGTTTTATAAATTCAGAAGGATCGTGGCAGGGCTACCTTTCCTGGTTTCCCCTATCGCAATTTGCTTGCAATAAAGCTAAAACTTTTCCATCTATTTCATTGAATCAGTTGACCTTGAGTTTTTTTTTTTTTTTTTTTATAGATTGTTGATCCATATAGGAAGACCAGATGTTGGAGAAGATTGGATTGCCAGCAAAACCATCCCTTAGGGGGAACATTTGGGTGGTTGATGCCTCCCATTGTCAAGGTTGTTCCTCTCAGTTCACCTTCATCAATCGCAAGGTTCGTTTTTTCTTTCTTTCTGGTGCCTTTGTTTCTCCTTATACCTCCTATCTATACTTCTGCTCGGAATTTGACTTATGGGTCTCTTATGAGTTGATCAACTTGATGATGTTTAAATGTTCTATGAAATTTAATTTATTTATTCGATATTCACTTTTGACAGCAGAGTCAAATTTGTTTGCATCAAAAATTCAGTAATTGTGTATCCAGAGAAATTTAGTGATCATTGTATTAGACTCTGCTTGTTCTTGATAATCTATCATATGCAATTAGAATTACATCTAGTGGGTGTATGGCTTTCTATTGTCATTATTAATTGCCAATAGAATTGTTTTTCAAATTTGCTTTCTTTTCGCATATCTGTTAATGGCTAGATTGGGAAAAGTTTAGTGATCATTGTATTAGACTCTGCTTGTTATTGATAATCTCACATATGCAATTGGAATTACATCTAGTGGGTATATGCCTTTATGTTGTCATTATTTATTGCCAATAGAATTGTTTTTCAAATTTGGTTTCTTTTTGCATATTTGTTAATGGCTAGATTGGGAAAAGTTTATGCTCTAAATGGTTGGAAGCGATGTAGCAGTGGTTATGTTAGTATTAGCCTCAGTGCTTTTGTTTGTTCTCCCAATTAATGCTTGGTTTTTGGATTTCTTAATGAGATAGAAGTTCAACGGAATACTATATGTTTTGGCTCACCTTTGCAAGCTGTTAATGGTTTTGTGATTGAATTTTCAGCATCACTGCCGAAGATGTGGGGGTATATTTTGCAACAGTTGTACTCAGCAAAGAATGGTCTTACGTGGTCAAGGTGATTCACCTGTCCGTATTTGTGAACCTTGTAAAACTCTAGAAGAGGCTGCACGTTTTGAAATGCGTTATGGACACAAAAACAGAGTTGGGAGAGGTACTGTCGGGTTGTACATTTTGCACAATTGCACACTGTTTCATATTTTTCCTTGTGTTGAGATGCTTTCTGTCATTATAGTGTTCTAAAGTGTGTCTGTGAAAAATAAATCTCTTTCTCATAACCCACTTTCAAGTAACTTTGATGAATTATTTTTCCTGGAAGAAAATAGCTTTGACCCATGAATCAGTTGAAGATAAGGATGAATGCAATATATCAATGCATGGTTTTATTGTCTAAACAAGATTGGCTTTTCTATATATGAAATATCCATCCACATACATGCTTGCCTGCACTTCTGCTCCTCTATGAATAATGTTGTTTTGTACTAAAGGGTGGTTTCAGTCTAAATGTTGTTGGTTTTTTGCACAGGAAGTTCCAGGTCGACATCAAAAAATGAGGATGAAATTTTGAACCAGATTCTAGGCAATGATGGAAAGAATTCTTCAGCAGCACAAAAGTCCAATCCTGATGCGGTTTCCAGTATTCAAAGGTCAACTACAAGTGCTTCAAACTCAACTGCGAATGAATTTTCTATGTTGGATGGTGGAGAAATACATAAAAATCCTGCTGTTGTGGATCCAAATCATTTCCAAAATGAGATTGGATCAATCAGTCCTGAGGAATTACGTCAGCAAGCTTTAGATGAAAAGAAGAGGTATAAAATTCTGAAAGGAGAGGGGAAACCTGAGGAAGCTCTAAAAGCCTTCAAGAGAGGGAAAGAGCTTGAGAGACAGGCTGATGCAATAGAGATGTCTATAAGAAAAAATCGTAGAAAAGCTAACAAGGCTGAGATGGAAAATAAAGATGGCCCAAAAGAATCTGGGAGGAAAAGTACACTCCCTTCTCAAGTAAGTAAAGAGAATGACATCATTGCTGAACTCAAAGAATTGGGTTGGACTGATACAGATCCCCATGATGAAGATAAAAAACCAGCTAAAGTAAGTATAGAGGGTGAACTTTCTTCTCTTCTCAGTGAAGTCTCGCAGAGGACTAACAAAGATGTGGGGAGTAGTGGCGTTGACAAGACCCAGGTTGTTGCACATAAGAGGAAAGCTCTCACATTAAAACGTGAAGGGAAGCTTGCAGAAGCTAAGGAAGAATTAAAGAAAGCTAAAATCTTGGAAAAGCACCTTGAAGAACAGGAGCTACTGGGTACTGCTGAAGATTCTGATGATGAGCTATCAGCGATAATCCATAGTATGGATGATGATAAGGAAGATCAGTTGCTAGTTGGGAATGAGCAGGGCGTTCATTTTGATTTTGATCACCTTATGGGAACATTTGATGATATCGGTAATGATAGGAGCACGGTAGTGACGGATGAGGATATGATGGACCCGGAAATAGCAGCTACACTGCAGTCACTAGGTTGGGCTGATGAGTCTGATGATCAGCAAAACAATGTGGCTGAATCTTTTAAGGGAAGTGCTAAACATATTATTGGAATTGTTGATCCCTCAATTACTCATGCCACTTCCAATAGCTTAATGAGGACATCAGGCAAAAGTAAAGGTGAATTGCAGAGGGAACTCCTAGGCCTAAAAAGAAAGGCTCTTGCTTTGAGACGTGAAGGGAAAACTGATGAGGCTGAGGAGGTGCTTAGATCAGCAAAAGTGTTAGAAATGCAGATGGCAGAGGTTGAAGTTACCTCACAGAAAGAGATTGAGGTTGAACATAATGGGAGCAAGGACAATAATATTGATGAAGATAAAAATAATGATCTTGTGGGTAATAAATTGAAAGCTTGTGAGAAAAACCGCGATTATTCTATTCAGGAAATCGGGCCCTCGATTACTCTTGCATCGTCTAATACCTCATCCATGACATCAAGGAGTAAAGGTGAAATACAGAGGGAACTCTTAGGCCTGAAAAGAAAGGCACTTGCTCTGAGACGCGAAGGGAAGACTGATGAGGCTGAGGAAGTGCTTAGATCCGCAAAAGCATTGGAAACACAGTTGGAAAAGTTGGATGAACCTAAAAAGGAAATTCAGTTTGAATCCAACATGACCAAGAATGATGTAATTAGTCTTGTAAAAACCGAAGTTGAGGAAGGAGATGCTGAGGATGTCACAGAAAAAGATATGCATGACCCTGCTTTGATCTCAATTCTAAAGAATTTGGGTTGGAAGGAGGAAGAATTTGAACCAGTAACTGCAGAACAAAGCAAAGAAGATGCAGCAAGTTACCCTAAAAGGCTTGAAAGCAAGGTAACTGTTACAGTTGGCGAGAGGGAGGAATCCGTTAATGCAGAAGAGAAATCACAAGCTTATAAAACAGATTCTAATAAGAGAGTGGCTTCTCAAAGCAACCAAAACTCCCTCCGGCAAGAAATTTTGGGTCGTAAAAGGAAGGCAGTTGCTTTGAAGAGAGAAGGGAAATTGTCAGAGGCTCGGGAAGAACTTCGGCAGGCAAAGCTCCTGGAGAAGAGTTTGGAATCAGAGATCCCTGCGAATGAATCCAGTACACACAATGTCTCGTCATCCGTGTCCAGTGCTCCTGTTCAACAGAAAGAGCCTGCTGCATCTAATTTGGCGGCCAAACCACTGTCTGGACGTGATCGATTCAAATTACAGCAAGAGTCCCTGAGCCACAAACGTCAAGCTCTGAAACTGAGAAGAGAAGGCCGGATGGAAGAAGCAGAAGCAGAGTTTGAATTGGCCAAGAATCTTGAGATGCAATTAGAGGAAACGTCTTCTCAAGATTCCTCCAAGTCTTCTGCCGGTATGGCAGGACCAGCGGATGATGGGATGATTGAAGATTTTCTAGATCCTCAACTTCTCTCAGCCCTTAAAGCAATCGGCATTGAAGATGCTACCGTTGCATCAAAAAGCCCAGAGAAACCGTGGTCTACAAAAATTAGTTCAAGCAAGGGTGAAAATGTCATCCAGGAGAGAATTCAATTGGAAGAACAGATTAAGGCGGAGAAGGTAAAGGCATTAAATTTGAAACGTTCAGGGAAGCAAACTGAAGCTTTGGAAGCCCTTCGCCAGGCCAAATTATACGAGAAGAAACTGAATTCCTTGGCTTGAAATTGATGAAAAAATAATGCTAGTTGGACAGGGAATGCTGTTCCAGCAGTTTCTTTGATTGTTGTAGCATGTCTTCTGGTAATATTTTATATGTGAGGTTGTTCTGGAAAACAATAATACCATTAGAAGATAATCATAGCATTAGAATTTGTGTCATATAGAAACTGTATTCTTGGTAAAATTTGTTTCGTACTTCATGTCAACACCAAGATGATTATTATTAAACTATAAATGGTAGAAAATTTGTGACGAAGTTGTTTGAGCTTAATGATCTTTATTGCTTGATCATGCTTTGGGAAAATTTTATGCAAGGATCAGGATTGCTTCATACAAAGCAATTGGAAAACTTAGAACCATCGATTTATTATTAAAAAAATAAAAATTTTATTCAAGGTTGGAATTTCGTTTAGATGGATTAATGAAAAATGAATGCATTTGAAGGATTAGTGACTTGGTTTCCTTTCTCTTGAATTTAAGAAAATACATGTGATTATCTTTAATAACAGCGCTAATCTAATCTAACCTACTCCAATCTAAATATATAAAGTAGCATGATTTTCTATTAGAAATCTGATGTGGACACTCTAGAATTGCTTTCTTCAAAATTTCTTGCTTTTTGTATCGAAAATTTCTTCCTTTAGCTTTTGGCCATTAACGGCATTATGGGTTACAAACTTTGTTTTGTTTTTTTCTCAGTTACAAATTCGTCCTGCTTTATCTTACTCTAATTTTCCCAAATTCTCCAGAATTGCATAGTTTTTAGTAATTTCTTACTTTCTCCATGTTAAAGAATTGGTAAGAAGGATATATCATCTGTTGCATTTTCCAAGTTTATCATCTTACATTTTCCAATTCATACTGGAATTTGGATTTTGTGGGGTTAAAGCAATACAATACATTTTTTTTTTAATTGCATCTATTCCAGATTTCACTCCCTTAAGTGCTTCTTTTTCTTTCTTTTTTTTTTTTTTTTTTTTTCTTGTGGGAAGCATTGTCAATTTTGTTTACATCCCTGTTAAGTGGTCAGTTACAAATTGATGCAGTTATTATTCCTCATCATTGATGCCGTTTTTCTTTGAAACTCGGTGCCAATCTGATTAAGGCTCCAGCTTTTGGATATTGAACTCACGGAATTTCTTCCTTTTGTGCACAACTTAGTTTGTTCCATGTTTCTATTTGTTTCTTGATGCTTTACATCTTATATATGGATTTTAGGAGAATAATTTCCTCAAATTTTCTTGCCTTCACCATCGATCATCATACCTATTTACTCTGAAATATCATAATAATTTACTGTGGCTTGGATACGAGTAAAAAGTCACTTGGAAGATCAGAGGAATAACAGGTGCACAATTTCTTATTAATTGCAGCTTCATGTACAGAAAATTTTGATTTGGATGAAAAAGTTTCCTATTATTAGTATTTCTTTTGGATAATGATTGACTAATTCCCATAACATAGTTCAAGTCGGTGTCTCACCATGTGAAAAGGTGATTTAGAAAAAATAGATTCATGTGAAAAATGGTTTTGTAAACCAAAACCATTTTTCACATGGGATTTTTGCCACAAATATAAGATCTGTGTACAACAGGCTCCTAGTGAACTTTAGCCTGTAGCTCAAATGTCAATGAATTTCTTAATGCACAAGTGGACATTTGCAGATTAGTGAGACCACACAATTTTATTTTATTTTTTCCTTTCTTGCCGTTATTAGTCATTTTTCATGATGTACAGGAGTTCCAAGCCGTAATCTGTTACAATATTGCCTATCATTCGCAGCCTGATCAGGTGAAGTGGACTCTCTTGCATTTTGTTACAATTTTTTTTTTTCTGTATGATATTATATGACAGGTTAATTAGGGTTAAAGCTGTCAGCGTATAGTTCAGAGCAACGTGTTTGATACCGTCAGACAGAAAGTAAGGCTTTTTTTTCCAATGAATCAAATTTGGATATGTAATGGTGCAATATTTTTACACTATTCATAGGTATCTTTTTGTTAGATTCTGAGTTGAGGATGGATTTTGAAAGATCAGTTTGTGCAAAATGTTTTAACATTTGTTATGCTTTAATGATATATCAGATGTTTGACACACTTTATGCTGCCTGTTTAACTGGAAGTGTTAACGGTGAACTGCCCGTTTACTGGTTTATACTTTTTAAAGATTGCCATGTCATGTGTACCATGTTGTTTGGTCCAGATTATGAAGCCAAAAATATTACATCCGTTAAGTAAGTTGATTCGAAGCTGGGGGTGGTATCAGTTTAAGTATTAATGCACGATGAATTTTCAGCATGTGTCGAGAGGGAATTTGTATGCTTAGTTGAATAAATAAAAGTTGATATATCTTACCAATTACCTGTTTCCCCTCGTACTTCACACTCTTCCCTTTTTGGGTAAATTATTTTATTCGTTTCCATTACAGGTCAGAGATGGTTGTTGTTTGGTAATATTCCCACCCTTGATTTGGTTGTTGAGTCTCTGTTTTCGATATAAACACGCAGTAGGTTTATTCTATAACTTGACACTAGTTCTTATAGGGGATTGATATGTGAGGTAATATTGATAAGACGTGATCGGAAAATGCATCAAAGGACTTCTAGATGGATTTTGAATGTATCTTATGGTATGATGATACTTAAAATTTCATTAATCAGGACGTTCGTTTGAACCTTCATCAGACTTCAGTTATATCAATTCCCCGCTACGTTTGCTTTTTTTCTTTGAAGCTTTCATCAAATTATGTTAATTCTAATCCAATGATTTTTATGGCAATTCATTAATAGAATGTCATATAAGAAAGCATATTAGTGGATCTCATTCAAAAAGGTTTAAAGCATATCCAGCCGCTGTAGTTAGCATGATTTTCCTGCAAGCCTCGTTTACTTGAGTTTTTGGTATGCGATAATTTTCATACATGCATTTAAATGTTGGGAAGTAACTATAACAAGTGTTGAATTCTGATTTACGTATTAATTAGAGAGGACAAAAAAAAAAGAGCACACTAATAAATCGTATCAGCTATAAAGAGTTGGAGAACATCGATTTACCGAGTTGAAGCAAGAATTATATCAATCTTGTCAAAGTTTAACAATTTGACATATTTGACACGATCCAGAAATGAACAATGCGGTGTTTTAATGTAAATATCAGCAAACGCAACGCCTCCATACAAATACTTTCTAAAGCTTGCAGTAATAGTAACAGCAATCACCATGCATTGCTCCTACTACCTTGTCAGCAGTGTTGCTGAAATATAGGCAAGAGAGTAAATGTAGAAAAGATGAGATGCATATATTTTTTGAAAAGGAAGGGCGAAACACCTACAAAGTCTCCTTTATATAACTGTTATCAAACCAAAACATTTCAAATGGAGTCTTGAAACTGGACACTGCAAAATACATCATTGTTCCACAGGCAACGAAGATCATAATAAAGCTGTTGAGATCTCAACTGTGGTTCATGTTCTATCATTCTTCCATTGCTTCACCTCCTTCACTCACTTCCACTTTCTCCTTCAATGGTGTAATCTTTGTCAAGAGCACCTCTGTAAATCAAAAAAAATTAATATGAAAAACAAACATTTTATTGTGAACAACAGGCTTATAAATATTTGTCTGTCTTGATCAGGCAAAAAAAAAAAGAACAAAAATGAGCAGAAAATGAAAAATCACAGTATTTGCTCAACCAAAAGACATGAGTCTTCTCAGGCATAGGAATGTCATGGACCTATTTCATTTCTACTTTGAAGGAACAAGAAAACTCTTAACATGAGCCATCCTGTCACCATCCCTCTTAAATTTTAATTTAAAGGTAATAAAATGATCCCAATAATACTACTTTTTATAATACAGCAGTTTGTACTTTATACGGTAAAGGAGGAAGCAAAAACAAAATTACAAAGTTAAATTCGGATGTTTGGAAAATCAGATCTACTGAAGGTCCATTAAAGAACCGCAAAGGAGACAGCAAAAAGAAAAGTGGCTGCATCTTTATCTCATTTTATTTTGTTAAAAATATGCAATGCTCTCAAAGACCTATCGTTATTCTATAAGCACAAATTTGAAAAATAATATATGATCACCAGAAGTTGCAATGGAGATTTAATGAACAAGCATATTTTTAAAAGAAAAATAAATTTGATAGTTACCAGTCTTCTTTGGAAAAGAATACCCTCTTTCGCTGATATAGGTACGTGGATTTGGTAACAAGTGGTTCCTCAAATATTCTCTGTGTCCCTGTCTCAACACACATTAAAATGGATGACTTCAATCATTATAAGCTCAATTTGTATTTTGCTTAAGAGAAGAGTAGCTGGCCAAAAACAACATACCTTTGTTATAACACAAACATCAACATTGCTTCCACTTCCCAAGTCATTGAATACACCCGAGCATATTGCTTCAGTAACAAGCTTTATACCTTCATCCCTCTGCAACAAGAAGTTCAGCAAATAAGCCTTTGAGCCTCAACAAAACGAAAACTTTATCAGCTTGGATTCAATTGGGGGGATGGTACAAACATTGGTGCCATGCAAATTCATATTAAAAGTTGAAAAATAAATCTATCATCTTCGTGAGAAAATTAAATTAAAAAACTTACCAAGATTGTTACTTATTCACACCGTAGCATCTAAACATAAGAATATATGACAAACTTACATTCATGCCTTCTCGGTACTTTGATTCAAAGATAGCCATTGCAGCAAGAGAACCAGAACCCATTGTAGCAAAAGGCAATGTATCAGTTGATCCATGTGGATATATCTACAAGATAAATCATCGCATAAACAAATCAGACAATTTTATTAGTAGATACAGTGGTTCCAGGTACAAAAGCACTAAATCACCAGACAACTTACAGTATGTAAATGAGGTCCCGTGCAATCAACCCCACCAAGAACCAAAGCAGCCTGCACATAACCTTGGTAGCTGGACAAACATTAAAAAAGTCAGGAAATATGTCTAATACTAAAATGATGTTGCGAATCACAAAATGCTGAACCAAGAAAACTCAACTTGAAAAGATGCCTTTTAAGAAGAGTCAATGCTGTGACGACTCTTGACTCTCGGCCTGTATGGTAGCGGTGTAGCTGCAGCTGTGAGCTGACCATGTCTACAGAAATGCACACACAATGACTGAACCTTAGTAACAGGAATATGAGGGGAAAAAACTACCAAGTCCTCAGCATATTTAATGAAACTTCACAAAACTATTACACCTAAGCAATGATCACAAAAATACCTGTTACTGCCTCTGTATCAGCAGCAGTTCCAGCTCCACAACAATATATGTTTGGTGACATGTAATGGATCTTCTCACAGTTCTTATCACAAACAATGGGTCCTTCTGTTGCTCGAGTATCTGCCCCAAGAATGACACCATCCTATATGATACAAATTAGAAGAAATTAAATTAAAAAGGTATATAGTGCATTCCAATGCAAATGCATGTCCATATTGCCATGGTTAGGACAGAAAATATGCCAAGTTCTAAAGAGAAAATGTACTAACCAATATGGCAATCCACAAACTTCAAGCAACAAAAACAAGGTAACTAAATGCTACCTTCATAAAAAAATACCAGCGTAATCATTCCAAATTTGCTCACTTTTATTATCAATATTTCCCTTCTTTTGTAGTATTTGTGCTACCATGCCATAATCCCCTCTATATATGCAGTTCTATCAGTTATGCTTGATGTCAAACAAGTCAATTCAATCCATGTCTCCTGAGGTTTAAGCCATTTCACAATTAAACAAGAACTGTTTGTATGTACAAGATTACAATGTTCTTGAGCAACATTGGCTTCACATAATCTCAGTGAAATTGCTCAATCCAAATCAATGATGACAGAGAACAAAAAAACTCAAGGTTTTAATTAACTTGGTTTAGCTGAAGCTTGATAAAATTTAAAACCAAGAGCTGTCCATTCCTATGAACTACAAACCAGAACCTACACTGATTAATGAGTAATTTCATCCAAATGTTCCTAAATTCATCACTAACGCACATTAATCATTGTACTTTCTTTTTTGTTTTCTTTACGACAATGCTAAAAAAGTGGCAAATTTTCAATTAAAAATAAAAAAAAAAATATATGAGCTCCATTACAATGTAAAATGATTAAACAATAATTTAGTACGAGTTAATAACATATTTGAGCATTGAATTCTAACAAAAAGGATACAAATGACATGTAAATGTAAGTAGATAGATTTTTTTAAGAGACAAATTATAGTTCAAGTATACTATTGCGCATTAATATTATGCTTAGGGATAAGAAGCAAAACTAATCCAATGATCATATATCTTCATGATCATATGAATCCTTTATGATAAATGTATAAGCAAAAAAAAAAGTCCTAATTGTTTTCACTATTATCAATTATGCTGTATTCTGCTCTCTTCATTGCCTGCTCCCTCACCTCTTGATTTCCAGATTTTCACATTCTCCTTTCATTATCATATTATGGAGACAAGTGAGTTCTATTGGACTGAAATAACCCACAGTATTATTGGATGTCTCAACTTATGAACTCTTGCACTAACTGCCATCCATTGTTTAGATAACTAATTGGATCCCTCTCTTCATGAATGCATATCTCTAGTCTGGCCATTTGTATTTTAGCGACCACTGTGTAGCTAGAAGATCAATGGATTTGCATTCATGATTTCTTTTCAGTTTTTGTTTATAGTGATGTTTTAGTGGAGAACTTCCACTTAACTGATGCATTGTTCAATAATTAGGATTTATAAATCAATAATCACACAGTTTAGAGGAAGCTTAATGTTAAATGTAGCTTCATTTTTGCATTTCCTGTTTTTTATACTGTAATCGACATTTGTTTCAGGTAAGCCACAAACAACATTCATTATGTTCACAGCTTCACATAACTAGGCAGAAATTTGTAAGCAAAACAAGTCCAAGTAGTTTACAGCATATAGAAACCCAGATTAAAATCCAACAGTGATATGTCAGACACTCAATTTCTGATTGAAAGCAAACAGGTTTATGTGCCAGAAATCACATTCACGGCATATCAACTAAACAACAAACCCATCCAATGCAACCCAGCCATAGCCTAACAAGCATGCATCGAGACGACAGAGAAAGGTTACAAAAACATCCTCCAATACTTATGTAAAGCTAAAGAAAACAGTAATGATTACAATACAAAAACTAAAGATCAACAGAACAACAACAGTGCGAAAACTGAGCCACGCTCAACAAGAAGATTCATCCAGTGACTGAACACAATATACTAGTCAATCTCAGTGATAATCACCATATTTTTCAATCTAGCATGCAACATGGATAAGCCCTAAAAAGTAATCACTCTAATCTAGCTTCCTTCACCCTATATCCGTACTCATAGGTGGAGAACTCGAACCTCATATAACTAACTGCCACGGTAAATCAAGAGACTGAAGAACAATAAAATTGACTAAGATAAGAAGTAATATACTTGAATTAGCTTCAAATGTAGGATAAATTGTCGAATGAGCATACCTGGAAAATTATGCCAACAATGGTAGTTCCAGTTTTTCTAAATGATGGAGGGTTAACTCCCTTCTTAGCCAACATATCATTTCTTCTGCAGAGATCGAAACTGAACCCACCCTTTGGAGGAACATCTACCGCGGATTTTGACATCCTTCAACAACTTGAAATCGAATTCTGAACAAAAAAGTTTCAAAGAAGTAGAAATTTAAAACAAAGGAAAAATTTCCTCAGTCTATATAATCACATTACGAAAAGAAATAGCTAAAAGCCCATGAGAGATCTCACCGCAAAGTTGAGTTGCTATCTGAAATTGAATTGAAAATCAGTATAGAGTGTAATGTCAAGAGAGAAAGGATCAAAAATCCAGGTTTATTTCGACCCTCTAACCTAGCGGAGAAGAAAAGACTTTTTTGCTAAAATGGGTCTCTTTTAGAAGGTATTTACTAATTTAGTGCTCTCTTTAATTTCTAATTTTAATTGAGTAATTGATTAATGAGCTTGGGCGAGGCATGAGCACTATAAAATCCATGCAAAGTCCTATGGGAGCAGACTTATAATTTTTCAAATTCACTTTATTAATTTCGATTTTTTAAAATTAAAATCTAAATTCAAAAATGTTAAAAGAATTTAAATATTTATAATTTTAATTATTTTAAATTTTATAAAAAAATTCAAAATTAATCCATCAAATTAAAATATAAATTTTTTAAATTTTAAAAATAAAATACAAATTATTCAAATTAAAAATCAATATATTAAAATAAAAATACATAAATATTAATTTATCAACTACCTGCTTCCTAAAATCAGAACAAAATATGTATCTATATGAAAATTAACTTTATTTCCATATATATGTAAAATTATATATAAATTTAGTTAATAGTTAACCAACCGGTTAACTAAATGTTTAAACTCTGTCAAACAATATTCGACATGTATTGATATATCAAACATAGGAAGAGATATATACAGCATTTTACATCCTAAAACAAAAGTTCTATATAAGGCAAGAGTTCTATATAAAGAAAACTTCTAAAACTACCCGATTACTACAATCAATCATCCTATAATTCTGCTTCATACATATCTTGACAGCTCATGTCCACACTCCCCTTCAAGTTGGAGCAAAAATATCCATCATACCCAACTTGCCAATTATATCATGAAACTGCTTTCCCGAAACTGCCTTTGTAAGAATATCAGCTAGCTGTTGTTCAGACTTGACAAACGAAAACTGTATAATCTTTTGATCCACATTGTCCTTGAGAAAATATCTATCCACTTCGATATGTTTTGTGCGATCGTGTTGAACTGGGTTTTGAGCAATCTCAATTGTTGCTTTATTATCACAATAGAGATTCATCGGTTCTAAATGTTCAATTTCCAAGTCTGATAATAGGCGTTTAATCCACAACAATTCACATACCCCATTTGCCATACCTCGAAATTCTGCTTCAGCACTTGATCTGGCAACAACCTTTTGTTTCTTACTTTTTCAGTTAACAAGATTACCTTCTACAAAAGTAAAGTAACCAGATGTAGATCTTTTGGTTGTTTGATTGCCTGCCCAGTCAGCATCGGTATATCCTTCAATATTAGAGGCATTATGTTTTGAAAATAACAAGCCTCGTCCAGGAGCTCCTTTTAGATATCTCAAAATACGGTATACTGCTTCCATGTGTTCTTCACTTGGCTCATGCATAAACTGACTAACCACACTTACAGCATATGCGATGTCTGGTCATGTGTGAGACAAATAAATTAGTCTTCCAACCAACCGTTGATAGCGACGTTTATCTGTTGGGACTTGATCAGGAAAAATTCCAAGCTTGTGATTTACTTCCATAGGTGTTTCTACTAGTTTGGAAGCCAGCAACCTAGTTTCACTAAGTAGATCCAACACATATTTTCGTTGTGATAGAATGATCCCTTGATTTGAATGAGCTATTTCGATGCCTAAGAAGTATTTCAGTTGTCCGAGATTCTTCATTTCAAACTTAGCCACCAAATACTCTTGCACTAACTTCATCTCTTTATGATCGTCTCCTGTTAAGATCATATCATCAACATACACAATTAAAATTGTTACCTTCCCTTCTTTTTGTTTTACAAACAAAGTATGGTCTACATTACTTTGTTTATAACCGAATGTTTTCATTGCAGTGGAAAATCTCCCAAACTAAGCTCTAGGTGGTTGCTTCAGCCCATATAATGCCTTTTTTAATCTGCATACTTTATTTCTATTTATTGGACTACATTTCACACCTGGTGGCAACTCCATATACACTTCCTCTTCTAATTCATCATGAAGAAATGCATTCTTCACATCAAATTGATGAAGTGGCCAGTCACGATTAACTGCTAAGGATATGAAGATGCGAATTGTATCAATTTTTGCGACTGGGGCAAACGTTTCCTGATAGTCCACCCCATATCGTTGTGTATAGCCTCTGGCTACGAGTCTTGCTTTGAATCTCTCAATGCTTCCATCTGCTCTAAGTTTCGTTGTAAAAATCCATCTACATCCAATGATTTTCTTTCCTTTGGGTAATGGAACAACCTCCCATGTAGAGTTTTTTTTTCAAAGCTTCCATTTCTTCATTCATCGCTGTCTTCCACCTGTGATCTGTTAATGCTTCCTGCACACTACTAGGAATAGAAATACTGGATAATTGATTAATAGCAAGTGCATATGACTTCGACAATCTATGAGTGGAGACAAAATTGTTTATGGGATATTTCACATTTGCCTTAGGATCGGGTTCATACTGTTTCATTTTGACCCCTCTATTGACTCTTTTTGGATATCTAGAAGTTAAGTTTTTAGGAGAAACAATAAGTTCATTGGACCGAGAATGTTCAGACATAACAAGACTAGGAGACAAGATTACCTGAGGGTTTGTATCGGGACAAGAAGCTGAGATATTCTGACCGAATTCTTTAGTTATTGGCATTAAAATTGGCAACTCTGTTATATTCTCGGAATTGTATTCAGTTCTGTCTTCAATGTTTTCTTCATGTATTGGCAACTCTGTTATATTCTCGGAATTGTATTCAGTTCTGTCTTCAACGTTTTCTTCATGTTCACCACTGATGCCGCAAGATTCATTGTATTGACCCTCATCAAGTTCATGTCCAAGAGGTTCAGGTACAAAAGTGTCTTGACCCCTGCATTGACCCTCATCAATTTCATTTGAAAATCTTTCACTGATGTATTCCACCTCTACTGAAACATCCTCATTAGAAGACGTTAAACTCCTCCTACTTGCTTCTTTATCCTCTTCTCCCAAAATCTCCCCTTGAAGAGAAGAAGTAGAAGCTCCCCCTGAATAATATGGCTCAGTCTCCTGAAAAGAAACATCCAATGTGACATAAACTTTACGAGCATGTGGATCATAACACCGGTATCCTTTTTGATAATCAGAATATCCAAGGAAGACACATTTCTTAGCACATGGGTCTAATTTACTTCTCAAAACTTTTGGAATATGAACATAAGTGGTACAAAAAAAGATTCGGGGTTCAAGGTTAGGAATATGAGGAATAGATAACAAGGACTGCAATTTCTGTTGGGGAGTTTGAAAATTAATAACACGGGATGGTGTTCGGTTGATAAGATAGACAACAGATTTGACTGCTTCTGCCCAATATTGTTTAGGCAAATGCATGTCAAATAGTGAGGCACGGACTACTTCCAGAATTTGTCTATTCTTTCGTTCTGCTAAGCCATTCTGTTGTGGGGTGTAAGTGCAAGAGGTTTGGTGACGAATTCCCTGTTGGTTTAAGAATGTGCTAAGAGATGTACCCATAAATTCAGCAGCATTATCAGTTTGCCACACCTGAATAGACTTTTGATATTGAGTTCTAACCATGGAATAAAACTCCTGGAAGACAGAATCAATATCACCCTTTTTCCGAAGCAATGAAACCCATGTCATTCGTGTGCATTCATCAATAAAGGTTACAAAAAAACGAGCATTAGAGAATGAATTAAATTTTGCAGGGCCCCATATATCTGAATGTATAACAGCAAAAGGTTCTAAGCTTTTATTCAAACTTGGTAAATAAGAAACACAATGGCTTTTTGCTAGTTCACAAATACTACAATGAAGATCTGAAACATTTAACTTTGCAAACAGGTGTGGTTTCAGTTTTTTAAGATAGCCAAATGAGAGGTGACCCAATTGGCGATGCCATAACCATACGAATGCCTGATTGTTTTCTGCACTGCTTACATGACAGGTATGAGTGAACTCTGGTTCTGCCGGTTTTATTAATTCCAAGAAATAGAGTTTGCCTCTTTTAACACCATAACCAAGAATCTTCTTGGTCTGGATATCCTGGAAAATACAAGAATCAGGCCAAAAAGTTACAGTACAATTAAGATTAGAAGTGATTTGGCCAACAGATAAAAGATTATGTTCAAGAGAAGGGACAACTAAAACAGATTTTAACGTTAGTTTCTTAGACAAGGCAACCGATCCTTCCCCTAGAATAGAACAAGTATCTCCATTAGCGGTAGACACAACAAACTGGGATGATGGAGAAAACATATTAACCTGATCAGAATTTCGAATCATATGGTCAGATACACCACTATCAATAATCCAAGTATTAATCCTAGAATTTGCAGAAATAATATGTGCATTACCACAAATACCTGAGTGAACAATATTTGCTGTAGGTTGTTTTGGAACTTCAGTGAGAGATTCATCTAAAATAGTTGTCAATGCCTTTCCAGCAATCTTCTTTCTCGGCTTCTTTGAAAAATCCCACCATTCAGGATAACCAACAATCTCAAAACATCTTTGCTTGGAATGGCCTTTTTCACCGCAATGACTGCATGTAAAATTGTTAGGCTTTCCATTTTGCTTCTGGATTTGCTTAGTCATCATAGCTGAGTGTTCAGACTGATGACTTTGAAAACCTCCCATGGTCTGTCGTTTTTGATACTCTCTTCGTACATAAGCATATGTGCTTTCCAGATCTAATTTTGAGTCCCTTCGTAGAATCTCCCCACGAACTTGATCAAACTCAAAATCCAGTCCACTTAGAAAGATGTGAACTCGAAGCTTGGCCATTGCTGAATGTAAGTGAACCACTCCTTCAACCGTTCCTGCTTGAGAGACAGCTCTGTGGTCAATTTCCTGAAATATAGCAACAAGTTCATTGTAATATATTGATAAAGGTCTACCATCCTGTTTGGTAGAGAAAGATCGTTGATTCAATTCAAACAAGCGAGTTTCGTTTGATCCATCATAAAAGGTTTTAGACACAGCCTCCCATATCTCTTTAGTTGTTGACAATCATATAAATCGTTGCATCAATCCTGGACTCATTGAATCAATAAGCCAGCTCTTCACTCTTTGATTTTCAATAACCCACGTTGCATGAGTGGGATCTTCAGGTAAGGGTTTTTTCGACTCTCCAGTAAGGAATCCGTATTTGTTGCGTGCTCCAATACGCATCTCCATAAACTGAGACCATAATGGATAGTTCGTTTCATCTAAAATGATACTGGTTGGAAAAGGAGAGGTATCATGGATGATAATTGGTTGTGTTGGGTTAGAGGTTGAGACAATAGAGTTCGGGTAGGCCATTCTAGCCTTCAACGTTTTTTCTTGAACTGGTATGGCTCTGATACCATGTCAAACAATATTCGACATGTATTGATATATCAAACATAGGAAGAGATATATACATCATTTTACATCCTAAAACAAAAGTCCTATATAAGGCAAGAGTTCTATATAAAGAAAACTTCTAAAACTACCCGATTACTACAATCAGCTTCATACATATCTTGACAGCTCATGTCCACAAACTCAAATTTAAATCTATTAACCATAATCTCAAAAATTAAAATTTATATCTACATTAACATCAAATCGGACCGATCAACAGCTAAATCGATTTAAACTTAATTTTTTAAATCGATTTAGACTCAATTTTCTAAATCTATTTTTCGATATTTTTTCCTTAACCTGCTTACTATTAGCTCCACCTTGAAAATTATTTATGTTTATGTATAGTTATAGAATTTAACTAATCAATTATATTAAAACTTAAAAGTGTGTCCGAAAATTAATTTCATGGCTTCTTTTGAATTTTTCTTTAAAAATTAATTTATCTTAATGTATCCAATAATTTCTTGATAAATTGATGTAAATTTTATATTTAGAACTAAACAACTCAAAATCAGAGTTAACCTAAAATTAAATTAAAAGCCTTAATGAGGATTTTCTTTCTTTTTTTTTTTTTTTCTGGGTTACAAAGCTGTAATGAGGTTTATTTTATTTTACTTTATTAAAGGAAACGAAGGTAATGTTATTTAAATTTAAAATCTCTAATTAAAATCGAGAAACCACTTATGTCGTCTCATTTTCTCACTTAAAAATAAATTGTTATCATTTTTAATAACAAGTTCATAACCATATTGGATCACCATCATGTGACATTTATCCTAATGCAAAAGATAATAGAAAATTCGAAAAATGTGTATATATATAGCTAGCTTACATGTACTTTTTACGTAATAAGTTATTTTTAATAAATATTATAATTATAAATATTTTATTCATAAATTTAACATAATTAAATTCAAATTATAATAATTAGATTAAAGTTAAATAAAAATATTCCGTTTACTTGAAAATGTATGGGATAAATATAAAATAAAGCATATACAAATTTTTCGAGATTTCTTGTACAAAACTAATTATATTTTAATATAATCCATAATTTTTTTTTAAAACCAATTCAATTCGTCAATGACCACATATGATCTGGATATTAAAAACTAAATCAATATAACCGAATTTTTATTTTAAAATCGTATCAAATATATTAAATTATTTTCTATCCAATCTTTTTAATTCTAATGATAATTCAAGATCCGACCCTTTGGTTTATAACTTTTTCATGACCAAACTAATTATGAAATGTCAACCAACATACTCAATTTATAACCAACTTAATATTACATGGAAAAAAAAGTAGTGTTTGTATATATAATTTAAACTTTATTTATTTTATTACAATTTTTATAAGTGCTTTATTTGATGAACATAAAGGTTACTAAAGTCTAATAATAAAACAATATAGAATTAATTTAGGCTAAAAAAATTTACCTGCTTTATACTTTTATATATAATTTAGATATATGTTCACTACAAGAAAATGTGCATTTATCAATAGAAAATTACTGACGGACTATAATTCCGTTGTTAATTACCGATAGAAAATAAATTATGTGGTAAAATCGTAGGTATTTTTTATCTTTTACGATGGAAAAGAGAAATTGTTATCTTCCATAGTTAAAAATGGAGGTAAATATTTTTGCTAAAATTTACTGACGAACTTTTGCGACAGAATATTTAGACTGATGTAAAAAAGGCAGCAATGGGGTGTGAAAAAATTATTCAATGAAAATTACCGACAAAAAAAAAAATTTCATCGTAAATTTGCCAACGGAAATAACATTCCGTTAAAAATTTACTGATGAAAATTTACTCCATAGGAAATTATTTATTTTAATGACAATGATAGTTATTCCATCAGGAAAAAGAAATACATTACCGACAGTGAATTATAATTCCGTCGGAAATTTATAAAGGGCAAATATTTACCGACGGAAATTTTATTCTGTGTGTAAAATGTAAAAATTGCTGACATTTTATTAATTCGTAGGGAATTTAGGCTAAAAAAAAAATTGTAACACTTAATTAGTCCAGATTACCTCCTGCTTCCGACTCCCTTGCCCTCTCCTGAATTAAAAATAGGAAAAAAAGTCAATCCTTGTCTCTCCCTAATCTCATTTTCTCTCCTCTCCTTTGTTCAGGTAAACTCAATGACTGTTTATTTATATATTTATTTCATCTTTCCTTTTATTTGATGTATTTTTAACGAAGTTCTCCTTAATTTCTTCTTCTTGCTGGTAATTTTTCATTATGCTTTCTTCTCACATCCGATTCAATTTCTAGGGTTTTCTTTTTTTTTTTTTTCTGAATAATCAATTGATTTTTCTCTCTTTTGTTTTTTTACTTGGAATTCTTTAAATGATGTTTTCATTTTTTTTTCCAAAGTTGTATTATTTTATTTGTTGCGTTGAATTTAACATTTTGCATTTAATTGATGTTCTAATTCATTCATCTTCTAGGAGTTTGAAGAAGCACAAACTGAGCTGTCCCATTTCGCCTGACATTGGGAAGCTACAACACTTGAGGATTTTGTGCGTGCTCTCCTGATATCTGGTTTTTAATTATTTGCTGCATATTAGGTGAATTTGAAGGGACGTTGCTACTATTTATGTTTTTTTAATTTGATTGATTTGCTGTAGAGCTTTATACGACAACAATTTCCATGGAGCAATTCCTTCAGAATTAGTATCAAAGTTGCATGGAATGTAAGTATATATGATGCCAGATGATGGATGTGGGACAAGTCACCTTTGTTGTAGTACAGTTAAAAGAAACAAGTTTGGAGATTATGTGATGATAGGATTGTGTTATTGAGTTCATTTTATTGCATTATCAGCAGAAAATTTTGTACTGTTTAGTTTGTTATTGTAGTGGAATTTTTTAAGAATATTCCAATTTTTGGGGGCATATCAGTTTCTGTTTATATGTAGCCTTCGCTGTTTTGTTCTAAACCTTGTCATGATTCATTTTCTAACAACGTATTATAATACAATAACCTATCATTGAATTTAGAGAATAATATCTACGCTTTTATCAAATTAAGCTATAATAAATGTACAAATGTAGAATAAATTATTTTGTTTTTTTTTTTTTGTTATTTTTGTCATCATTCAATTGAAAAATGATACTACTTGTTGAGACAAGCTTATCCTACAAATATGATGACATAATGAGTAATTAATGAATGATGTGAAGTTCAAAGAAAGCAGAATTGTAGAAAACTGGATGCCAGGCAAATGCCAAATGGGTGAGAAAAAATTGACAATATTTTTTTTTTATAATTAATGCTTACTCGCTGCTTTCGTTTCATTTTAAATACACATAATTAAATTTTCCTTTTCCTCAACTTCAATAAATTTGGTGAGACAAAAATGAGTAAATTTCTGCAGAGCTCTATACGACACCAATTTTCATGGAACAATTCTTTCAAAATTAGTAAATTGTTCGGAGTTGCATGGAATGTAAGTATATCTAATGCCAGATGATATCGTTACCAAAATTAAATAGTATGTTATTTTACCTAGCTAAAATTTCAGAAATAAATATTTGAGTTAGTATTTACCCACAAAATGAAAAATTTTTGTTTATAATTTTACCGATGAATTCAACAATCCATTGATAAATTTAACCATGGAAATTCTATTTTTCTTGGGTAAATTTATCAACAGAATCAGTAATTCTATCGGTAAATTTATCAACCGAATTAATAATTTCATCCGTAAAATTATCAATGAAAATAAGAATTAGTTTCATCCATAATCACTGAACTTGTGATCAAATTAAGTAAAAGTAATAAAAAAAATTTCATAAAAATCATCGAATTTTTCAAATTTATACAACAAAATTACTTTAATTATTTTTCTGCAAGAAACATACCAGAAAATCTAGCTGGTATGTCCAAATAGCACAAAATACCACATCATCATGCCACGTGGACATATCCACATGGACCTGACCGTACATTAATTAAATCCTATCGAAATGTGACATGTGTCTATAATGTGCTGACTAGATATGCCAGCTATACTTTCTAGTCTGTCATTTATTGAAAATCGGTTAAAATAATTTTATTGTATAAATTTGTAAAATTCAATAATTTTTATAAAAAAAAAAATTATTACCTTTGCGTAATTTTGCTATAAGTTCAGTGATTAACGATGAAAATAATCCTGAAAATAATAACTTTATCGGTAAAATTATCAACATAAATTTTTAATTCTACTGATAGAAATTTGCCAACGGAATTTATTTTTTGTTGAAAAATTTTCCCTACGCTCATATATCCTTAGACACATTCTATCATTAATTTTTATTTCAACGGAATATCAATATTTTTTATCAACAATTTTGCTCAATAAATGGTATTTTTCTTGTAATGTCATTGGTGCTAAAGTGTGATTTGCTAAAAATAAAAACAAGCGCAATTCCTTGTTTAAAAGAAAATTTGTCATCCTCATATGTTGCAGGGGGTTTCGGAGAATAGATAGATATTTTGCTAAGTGTGATCAATTATCATACGTACTCAACCTTTGGGAAACGTACCCAGCCATGTACATTGTTCAATTAATATTTTTAAAAATTATTTTTTAAGCTAATTGAATGTTAAATTATTTTTTAAAATTCATTAAAAATATCATATTAACTTTTACAAAGATACGTAACATTTCATGAAAAGCAAGTAAAAACCACACACCAATGACATGACAATAATTTAAAATTTTTTTTAAACAAATTTAGTGAAATAATATGATATTTTTAATAGTATAGCAGATATTACTTATTTTTTTTAGTAAGTTCAGGGCTATTATACTAAACAATTGTATTTTAAGGGAAAATCATATGTTACCTCTATGGATCAATCCAGGAACAAAAAAGAGGGAAAAAAATAGAATTTTTTACTGGAATTTTGATATAATTATCTAGAATAAAATAACTTAACCATTCTTAGCATTTATTGTTTCTTTAAGTACTCCGTCCGTTCTTTTTTATCTATCATTTTGAGTAAAATTTAAATTTTATTTATGTGTCTTTTTTAGATTTTTAATATAATTTAATTTATTTTTTCAATTTATTTTTCTTTCACAATACAGTTAAAACTAATTAAATTTGATAATTTAGTTTTAATTATATAATTTAATACTAAATTTAAACATATTTATTATTTTTTAATTCTAGTAAAAATAACAAAAATGAGATGAAAAAACAGATGAAGTAATATATAACTACTCTTGAACTCTACTTTGATAAACTTGATCTCATAATAAGAAATATTTTGCTTAACAATGCAGGAAGCCTCAGTCATGTTTATTCTCCAATGGTTCCATCTCCAGCAGCAAACCTCGCCGAAATTCCACATAAGGGTAAGCAACCGGAAAATCATCTGCTTTCACTTTCCATCTGTTCATAAAAATGATTAATTCCATTGTATCAGGGTCACGTAAACAAAAAGAGAAGTATCGAAATCGATATGCCTGTATATCAGTTTTCAAGAATGAAAAATAAGATTAATTTCACCAAAAAGTTGTGAGACGGTTTCACTTTTAAATAAATTTTTTAATGAAAAAATATCGGAAAATATCTGATTTAAAAAACTTTTTTTTATGAAGTTACTTTGATCTAATTTCAGAAAAAAAAAATTATTAGAAATTAATAAAACTTTTTGAAATTCATGTCATCATCTAACATCATTCATTTTATTAAAGTGTATAACATATAAGCTATCATATTAATCTGCCGTCAAAAATAAATATTATGTCAACTGTCACATCACAATTAACGAAAAAATGTAAAATTTAAAAATATTTTCAAATTTTATATGTGATATTTTCTCATTGATAGTAATATGACAACCGGCATAACACACATTTTATGTGATAAGCTGATCAACCAACAAGAATTTAGGTAGTATTTTTTTCTGAAATCAAGCAAAAGTGACTTTTTAAAATATTTTCATAAGTTTAGAAAATTTTCCATTAAAAATTTTTATTTAATAACTTTTCGTTAAAAATAAAATAACTCAATAACTATAAGTAAAATTAACCCTGAAATTTAAGGACATGATAACATATTGTGAACTTGTAAATATTGGGTAATATGAATTGATAAATTACAAATGAAGAACAAAGTGAGAAGTGAACATAATAATTTAGTTTCCTAAGTGGGATACAGTAAGTTAATTATTTGATTAATCCAACAATTAGACATGTATAATCCACATACATAACTCTAATTATTTGAAAGGGGACGAAGTGCTGAAATATTTACCTATAACTAAGGACAAGATGATGAAGAAAGAATGAAATCTCTATTTTAGCAAGTTCGGCCCCCGGACACAGCCTTGGTCCACCACCAAACGGCATCACCCTTTTCATTGTCGCTTTATCCTGAGAGTTGAAAATCAACCAAAATTAATAAATAATTCTATTTCTACAAAATCTAATCGTGAGAAGAGTTGGATGATCATGTACTTAATTCAATAATTACTTTTGCATACCATCACTTTTTATATAATTCACATCATGACTACTGTTTCTATTTATTTATTGATTGAACATAAAGTTGCACCAGTAAGATCGGTTGATGCAAAGTTGTGGATATGATTTAACTGACTTTAATCACATTTTTGACATCATTTTAAAAGAACAATTGCTTTAAACATTTATTATCTATATAACTACAAAATAATACATTAATATATATATATATATATATATATATATACACACACACACACACGAAAGTTATTGTAAAGATTATATTTTTAACATGACAACAATTTAATTATTGATTCAATTTATAAAAGAAAAAAGTTGAAATTTAAGAAAATATTTTCCAATAATACCATACGAGATGGTAATCATCAATTCATTGGTTTTCGTTTTATTCCTAAATACTAAATAGGCATGGTTTTGAAAAGAATTAAATGAAAATTTAAGTTGAATAGAGCACATACAGTCCATCTCCAGGGATTAAAGTCGAAAGGGTTTTCATGAAGTGATTGCTCAAAATGTGCTGCTGAAAGAACTGGTAGAACTTTCCATCCTGAAGGAATTGTATATCCTGCAAAAATTAATTAATTTATTAATTATTAAGCAAGATAACAAAAATAATAATTAAACTTATACAATAATCACCTTTGTATTTGACATCCTTAAGGGCTTTGCGATGGACAAACTTCACAATATTCCCACATCTCAAAGCTTCATATATAACCTACGGTTAATTTCAAGAATTCTTATTAAGTCACGCACGCGCGCATATATATATATATATATATATATATATGCAGATGAATTATTTTTGTAGATATGTAAGAAAATATAAGTTGCACGAAAATATTAATTACATTTTGGGTGAACTCCATTTTTTGATAATCTTCAAAGCCCAAAGGTCTCCCATCTTTGTCCTTGCTTTTTCTTATTGCTTCATGTTCTTTCTGTACCGTTGATAATTAAAAGAATTTGAGAATATAAAACTAAGCAAAAAAGTCTTTTCTTTTTTTTACCAATATATATATATATATATATATATGCGCGAGAGATATATTAAGAAAATTTTCACCTTCAGGAACCTGAACAGCAATTGGTGCATGAGCAAGAAAGTAAAAAAAAAAAAAAAAAAGTGTAGAAGTGAAATCTGTTCTATTTACAGTCTATAATTAGACAGAATATATGGGGGTGTGCGCGTGCGGCTGCGCGAAAGAGAAACTAAGAGAAATTTCACCTTCAAGAACTGAAGAGCAGTTGGTGCACGAGCAACAAAGTAAACAATCAAAGAAATGAGTGTAGAAGTGGTTTCATAGCCTCCAAGCAATATGTCCAATACAACACTTATACTCTCTTCAGCACTCAGTCTTCCTTTTGACAAAATCACATCCAAGAAGTCTCCTGATCTTGTTTTCTTTGCATTATTAATATCTTTTTCTCTTTCTTTAATGATTTCTCTCACTGTCGTTGAAAGTCTTGCTCTTGCCTGAACATCGATATATAATTAGCTATAATCAATTAATTCCATCATATGTATAATTCTTAATTATAATACATCAAATTAACTTTATACCTTGATTGCTTTCGTGTATGGAGATCCTGGGAAATACAATGGCAAAGATACGAATCCTTTCATGAAAGTTAAAAGATCTTGTAATATCTTCATGGCTAATGGCTCTTCAGGTTCAATGCTCAAAAGGGTTTTCAGCATCAGATTGAGTGTAAACTGTATGTTAATTAAATCACAAAAACCAAGTTACAAATAATTTATTTATTCAAAGATATATTCACTGAATTAGTAAAAAATAAAAAAATAAATGTATAAGAAAAATATACCTGTTTGACTTGTATGTGAAATGCAATTTTTTTATATTCTTTCCATGGCTCCATCATTGAGATAGAATATTTCTCCACACAGTGAAGAAAGCTTGGAGTGGACTTAGACACAGCAATGAAGCTGACAATTACATTCCTTAGCTTCCTATGAGTCTCTCCGGAGACGAGAAGTGAAGAGAACTTTCCGAGAATGCCATGCATGGCTTTTGGGTAACTTGCTGAGAATAACTTGCCCTCGTTTTTAAGAATAAACATGTTGAGCTTATGGTCACAAGAAACAATACAAGGTGAACCAAATAGATGTGACTTAAATACCTTCCCATACCTACACAAATTAAATATACGATGTGACGTAAATAAAATATACACTTATAGCAACCTGCTTGAAAAATATTTGGTTCGACCTGATTTGTGAAAAATCGTAGATCTGATCGGTAAAAAATGTATGAAAGAGAGAGAGAGTAGAAATCAAATCACCTAGAACAATGATCATGCAAGAAAGTGCCTGTAGAGGTTGATCTATGAGGCTTGAGGAAGGCAAGAGTTTGGCCAATTAAAGGCCATCCCATACTTCCATTTGGAAGATTTTTACGGTTGTTTCTTGAGAAGAAAAATGCAAGAAGAAGGGCAAGAACTAGCACTATAACAATGGGGCACAATCCAACCATGGTGTGCTTTCTATAAAGAATTGATAAAAAGGACAAGTGATTTTGGCATCCACTAATTCTGTCTTCCTAATCTTACAATTTATAATAAAAACAATCTAAGATAACAACAAATTGCCTATTTTATCCCTTGCATAAAATGGAATTATATCATATATGGTTATGGCTACCAACTTTAATCATTGCTCTCAAAAGAAACAAAGGGAAACAAAGGCAGATTTTCAGATTTTTTGTTTATCTATTGCTTAAAATGGATGGCAAAAATTAAATACTTCTTCTGTCTCACTTTAAAATATTATTTATTTTATTTTATTTTTTATTTTGTCCCACTTTAAATATTCTTTTCAAAATTTGAACAATATATTTACATGTATACATTTATTTATTATATATTTTATTAAATATTTTTCTTTTTTTATCACTTTTTACTTTTAACTAGAATTAAATGAAATTTTTGAAAATATAAAAGAGTATTTTTATCAATAACTATAATTTTTTTTTATGAAATTTAGATATTTTAATCATTTTCTTAATTTCTGTAATGTTTTAAAGTTGGATGGATGGAATATTAATGTTGTAGTCATTGGAGTTTTTTTTTTTTGTCTTGTTAGCATGTAGCATATAAAATTATAAATATATTTACATTTTTGTTATAAATAAAAGTAAAATCAGAATAAAATATAGAGAATAACGAGAAGTGTGATTTCTCCGTTATATTATTATGTCTCTAAAACGATAACAATATGAGTATTTATAGACACAAACCTTAGTCTATATAGGAAACAAATAAATTCAGTAAACAATTGAATATAGGAAATAAATCAAGTAATAAAGGAAATAACCAATATAGGAAGTCATCCAAATAGAAATATATCACAACACTTCCCCTAGGATGACTACACATTATGAACATGTCTCGTTAAAATCTTGCTAAGACAAACCCAATGGGATAAAAACTTAGCAAAGGAAAAAGAGTACAATATTCATATGTACGTCCCCTCAACAATATAATGAATCACACTAAATCCTTTAATTGGTGCATTCCAATATTGTGCACATACTTCTTGAAAATTGAACTTGGTATGGCCTTTTGTGAACAAATTTGCTGGATTATCACTTAAACGAACTTTGCAAACATCGATCTGCCCTTCTTTTATAAGTTTATGAGTATAGAAGAATTTTGGTGAGATACATTTGGTTCTATCTCTTTTGATGTAGCCACCTTTGAGTTGTGAGATACATGTTGTATTATCTTTATACAATTTTGTTGATTTTTTCTCCATCACGAACCCACTTGTTCCCTCAATATGTTGAGTCATGATTCTCAACCACACACATTCATAACTTGTTTCACGGATGGATAATATTTTTGTCTGTGGCTGAGTTTTATGAGGATCTGATAGATATCCAGTATCAGCATACTTGCCAATTCTGAATGTACTCTTTTTGAAAAAAAAAAATAAATCAATGTCAGAAGTGCCACGAAAATAACATGTTTTACTCCATTACAGTGCCTTCAAATTGGTGCAGAACTAAATCTTGCTAGGAAATTAACTGCAAAAGTTATATCTGATTTAGTGTTATTTGCAAGATATAAAAGTGCACCAATTATACTAAAATATGGTACTTCAGGATCAAAAATCTCTTTGTTATCTTCTTATAGACGAAAAAAGATCTTTCTTGACATCAAGAGAGCGAACAACCATTGGAATGCTCAGTGAATAAGACTTATCCATATCAAAATTTTCTTTCAAAAATTAATTTTTTTCATTAAAATATTGTCACGCTTCCGGCAGACTTTAAATTCATTAACAATATTATAAAATATCATGCATGGACAATAATGTCTGTCTTTTCCATTTGATAAGTCATGCTATCAATTTTAAAGAGTTATGGACATTCACAATCATGGAATTTATAGTACACAATTCCCCTTGAATGTCCATTAATACGTATTGTGCCTCATTAAAACTCCACTGAAAAAAATTTTGTGGGATTAAAATCCAGTAAAGAAAAAAGAAATACACAATATTTTTAGTACACATTATAAGTTGCCTTATTAAAAATCTTAACAGGAAAACTTAGTTAGGGAAAAAATAGTACAACGTGTATTTTTCTTTCTTTTATAAAAATATTGGTACACAACTTTAAATTTGTATATGCAGAGTTTCGATACGTAATATTATGAAGTTCTTTTTATAAAAATGAGTCACATATTTTCTGGATATGCTTACCATATATCTTCTGGATATATGATGCATGAACTGAAAAATAATAAATAAAACTTATTTTATAAAATTATATGTTTGTATATAAGCACATACAAATTCATCTACACATCTTTCATTCATTTAAGATGAAAAATTTTATAAAATCTAATAATATATTCATACGTACAACGGATACATGACCAATGTAATTTTATACTATATCATAAATAAGTTATGTATTTTCAAATGGTTTTTTTAACCATTCTTATTCTTTCTCTTAATTATCAACCACTTCTGGTGGTGAAAATTAATCATATAATGGTAATAATTGTCATTTCTTGAACATACCATTTTTATGGCCATAGTTCTATATTGCTTCATTAATTTGAAGGAATGAAACAAATGTAATAAAAATAATTTAATGACATGTACGCAACAAAATCATATAATAGCTATAACAAATGAATGCATTTAATAACTTAATTCAAATATTTTTAAAAAAATACTTAAAGATAATAAAATTATACAAATAAAATATATATAATTATATAAAAAAACTAAAATCTTTAAAATAATATATAATTTTAAGTAATAATTTGACAATTACCATGTAATACATGATTACAAAATGCATTAATAGCAATAATATATGATCATGAAATATGTTGTATTTAGTAACTTTACAACTATTGAAGTACTCAATGGAAGATAATATCTTAATATATAATCACATTATAAAAATTTTCTTTCGATCAAATAGTACTCGATATTTAATTCGCAATAAAATTTCGTTAAAATATTTTGAACTCTTCAAGAGTTTCAGTAATTAAAATCATAAATAAATAATGATAATAGGTAAAATATAACACTTCAAAATCATATACATAAAATTCAATGCATATAATTGTATCAAATAAAAATTTTCAAAAGTATTTATATGCTTCAGGCATAATAAATCTTTCAGAAATTATATGTAATTTTATTGTCAAATAGGCAAATAGTATTAATTAGTTACATACTAATATATTACCAAATTGATAAATAGTAAAAACTTATTACATCAATTATAAGAAAATATGCAATTTTACAATCGATGTCAATCCATTGCAATAAATGTCATAAAATAAATCATATTTTACGACTTTATTGTTTATTTCATGAATTTTAATTGTACTCTTTTGACATCATATTTTTCAATATTTTGAACCGCAGGTTCAAAAATTCATATTGAATGCAATTAAAATATGTATTTTTCAACATATTTAATTTTAAAATTTTTACTATGTTGAAAATATCAACTTTAATATTTTTATACAGAAATGTTGTTGACAACTTTATCCTTTTCGGTTCTTTTTAATAACAGATGATATATTGAGATCTCTTATTTAATTTTAGGTACATGAACCACTTCTTGGGTTTTTTAAAAAATTAGTTATATCATAGTTCTTTTAAAGAGTATCCGCCTCCATAATATGACCATATAGATTTATTTGCCACATGCCATTTATAAAATTTATTTTTATTTGGAACCGAATAATTTATCCTATAAGATAAATTGTCCTACTGGGACATTATTCTGAATTGGAGCATTTGCAGCTAATACAAATGAGATTTAATAAATCTCTATAAACTAACAAATACGTTGGCATCATAATTAACTAATCTTTTGAACTTCAGGTTCACGATAGGAGGATCTAAAATATGATGTATTTATTTATTTTAGCTATTTTCTTCCCCTGATGTTAGAAAAGCTATTAATTAAAATGCAATTTTCAACTAAAATTGTAATTAAGGAATTTTATGATCTTTATTGGCATAATGTAAGTAAGTATTGCTTACATCAATTATATATTCATATATAAAAATAGCATTATTGTTCTCATAAAAATATCTAGCAATTATTCGGAGGCATTAAATAAATATTTTTCCTAGATCTTTGAGTATGAATATATACAATGAGCTTATAACAATCATTTACCCGTGACATATGATCGCTAGCATTATCAAGAAAATATCTTGATTGCATATTCTAGAAATTGTGTACTTAATTTGAATAATCTCACAAACTGCAGCTTGTAAGTTGATAATAAACACACATGTGATCATTTTATCGATACATTTTTCAAAAATTATAAAACATTTGAGTGGTTCACATGATAGATATTGGGCCCACGTATATTATCTTTATTCATTCCAGAATGAAGGGAATTCAGTCACTTTATTAGCAAGTGATACTTTAGTAATATTTCTTGAAAACAAGTAGATTATGAGAATTCCTTAAATTGAACTAAAAGAAACTTCTAGTTCTTTAATAAATATGTATGTATGAATTCTCAAAAATTTATGCATTATAATTGATCCAGATTGGTCAAACCAGTCATACTAAATAATCAATTATTAATTAGTAAACTTCAGGTTTACTATTTTTATTATATCAATATTTATATTAATTGATAAACATCAAGTTTCTTAATGTTAATATTAAATAGTTAGTAAACTTTGTGTTTACTAATATTCGTGACAGTTAATAAACTTTATGTTTATTAGTATTTGTTTCAATTTTCAATTTTACTATAATCAATAAACTTCAGATTTACTGATATTAGTATCATTTAATCAATAAACTTCATGTTTACTGATGTTTGTATAATTGGTAAACAATAAGTTACTAATATTTGTACAACAATTAGTAAACTTCAGGTTACTAATATTTGTATCTATTAGTAAACTTTGAGTTTGCTAATATTTGTATCAAAATAAAATCAAATTATATTTGAAAAATATATTACTTATCTTATACAAAGTGAATCTCGGGTATTTCTTTATCAATTTCAAAATGATATCCATTTCAACGAATATCTTTTAAAAATAAATTTCTTTAGGACATATTGGAGAAATAATATATTTTATAATAAATTGTATGCGAGCAATTGCATTATAACTCTTCAGGAGTCTTCAAATAATTATATTGCACATAACAAAAATATGCATATAGTAAATTGAAAACCAAAATATTGCTTTATATAAAGTATATTCATTGATCATATATATAATATAAGGATCAAAATATAATTAAGCAAACAATCAATTTGTAATTATGCAAAACAAATCACTAAATCAATTTCATTAAATTATGAGAATTAAAATAATTCAAAATTTACGAATTAAATCTACTTACCGTTTAATCTTATAAATTATAATTCTTGATTCCTTCGAGTCGGGTTGTCATAAACCACCGACTTCCAATAATCAATAGAAACTATCGTGCTGATAACATGTTATAAATAAAAGTAAAATCAGAACAAAATATAGAGAATAACGAGAAGTGTGATTTCTCTGTTATATTATTATGTCTCTAAAATAATAACAATGTAAGTATTTATAGACACAAACCTTAGTCTATATAGGAAACAAATAAATTCAGAAAACAAGTGAATATAGAAAATACATCAAGTAATAAAGGAAATAACCAATATAGAAAGTCATCCAAATAGAAATATATCACAAAAATTTTAAATTATTAGTGATTATTTTCCCTTTAAGTTAAATCTCTTGGTCGAGCCCTTATTAACCATAATAATGGAGAAATTTTTAAAGGAGTGATATTACGGCTATGGCGTGCAAAAGCCTGCCCGGTTTAACTTTATGGTATGTTTAATATAAATGCATTCCACAAATTTAGCGAAATCCATTTGCAAATCCAAATTCTACATGGTTGTCATAAAAGAAAATTCATTGGTTATTTCTAGACATGTAGTTACATAGAATTTGTCTAAACTAATATTGGGGTTTTTTTAGAACTGGAGTGTTTTTTTATAAGTAATTAAAAATATGGTGCTACAATAAACAATTTTAGGATTTTTGTGTGTTAAAAAAGACAAAATTGTTGCTGCTTTGTATTAAAGTGGGTTCCACCACCATAAAATAAATTTTTGTCAGAAAACTAGAGGTGAGCAAAAGCACTGAAAATATGGTTAACCGTAAAATCGAATCGATTTTTACGGTTAACCTATCCAATAGATTCGTTTACTGTTTTTAATTTTTACATTTTTTGTTAATATTTACGATTTATATTTTTAAGTACCAGTCAACCGTTAATCCACAGTTAACCGGTTCTCATATATATATATATATATATATATATATATATCTTCAATTTTTTCTATTTCTCTCTATATTTTATATAAAATAATACTTTAAAATACATTTTTATTGTATATATTAATTTTTTATATTTTTCTATAAAATTTATATAATACTTTAAACTAAATTTATATTATATAATTCTCTTTAATTATATAGCAATATTTATATATAGTATCCAATTAACTTTTATATATTTTTTTATCATATATTGGTGTTCATATTTTACTTAATAGCATTTAATTACATTATTATCCAAAATTTTATTTGACTTAGAATCAAACATGATAATTTTCAATAAATATCAAATTTGTTTTATAATATTAGCTATTAATTTATAAAACATGAATGTTGGCTAGTAAATTATGTTTATTTCGTAATTTTTATATTAAATTACTTTACATATTGAAAATTGAATTGAACATTGTCTAATTTTTTTATATAATTTTATGTTATAAATTTTAATAGTTAATTGAAAAATGTTGGTTAACCAAACCGAAAAATCAAAATTGTTGGACTGATTAACCGAATGTAACAGATTGGTTAATGGTTAATAATTTTAAAAAACTGATATTAATATACTTGTTAATTTTTTTACTCATGAACTAGTTAACGGGTCAATGCTCACCCTTACGGAAAATGGCACACTTTTTTGCCTTTTTTACTATTTATAACTAAAATGTGAGATCACACCGACAGAAAATGGTACCAATAGTGCCATTTCCTGGAATTTTTTTAAATAATTTTTTATTGGGAGCAGCCAAATTCTAGTTTCTTATTAAATTATTATGAATAATAAATAAAAAAGATGGTGTTTTTTCAACAATATACAACTTTTTTTTCAAAATCTTTTAAAATTACAACTTTTTTACAGCACCTTATCTCTTTCTCTTAGAAAAACTTCTATTTAATACCTATATCTTTTTAAAGAGTTCTATCTAGATCATTTTTTATATAATTTAGTGTATCTCTTATATTTTCCAGTAATAAATTTTTTCTTAGCATTTCTTCAAATGATGCTATTATAAAATTATCTGGTAAATTATCTTGTACTTGATATTCATTTTCGTTATTATATAATGAAATTATTTGGTTATCTATTTCTTATATTAGTTTATTTAAACTTTCTATTTTAGATAAATTTAATAAACTTACATTTTCTCCAAATTTTTCATGGATACTAATCATTTTAATAGTTTTTGTAGTTCAATTTTAGTGAACTATAAATCATCTATTAATAATTTTATTATTGATTTATTTGCTTTTATTTTATTTAAATAATTTATTCTTTTCATTATATTTGTTTTGTATTTTTCTTTTTCTATAGTTTTGTGCCTAGAATTCATTTATACTTCTTCTAATTTTATACTAACATTAATTATTTCTTCTTTTACTTTTTCTAATTCTGCTTATAATTCATTTTTTACCGTAATTAATTCTTCTCTTATTTCTTGTAATCTAGGTATTCTATATTCTTCCCTAGTATTATTTATTTCCATATATAAACACTCATTTTTTAATTTTCTTACTTTTTCTTTATAATGTCTTATTTTTTTTGAAATTTCATAAAATGTTTTAACTATTTTATCAATAGTTTCTATTATGGTTGAATTTATTAAGGGTGCATTCGAAGATGATTTTATTTTTTATTTTTGACTTTTTTCTTAAAAATAAAATAAAAACATGTTCGATAAATTTATTTCCATTTTTATTTCTGCAAAAATTTAAAAAGTGATTTTGGCAACAAAAGTAAAAATTAAAAATCTTTAAAATATGATTTTTATGACTTTATTTTTATCAATAATTTAATTACTCTATCTTTATTATCACTATCGCTACCATCACCACATTGCCTCCACTACCACATCACCACCACTATTACTGTCGCTACCGTCACACTACTGTCACTGCCACCGCCACCATATCACCGCTACCACCGACACCACACCGCCGCTGTCACCATCACACCGCTGCCGCTGCCACCGCCACCACCACCATATCGCCACCGCCAGCATCGCCACTACCATTGCCGCCGCCACCACTACAGCCACTACTGCCGCTGCCATCTTTGCCATCACCACCGCTATCACACTACTACTGCCACCACCACCATTACCACATCATCATTGTCGTCGCCACTATTGCCGTCACCACCACCATCGCTGCCATCTTTGCCACCACCACCACCACCATACTGCTACTGGCACCACCATCACTACCACACTATCGCCACAACTACCACCATCACTACCGCCATTGCCACCACTGCTACCACCATCACCATCATCGATGCCATCGCCACCGCACCGCACTGCCATCTCCACTACTATTGCCGCCACCACCACCAGATTATTGTTACTGCTGTCACCGCCGCTGCCATCACCATACTGCTATTGCCATCGCCATCGCCATCACTGTCTCTACTGCCACTACCACCACTACTACCGTATGATAATTTTTTTAATGTAATAGATTTTAAATTTTGAATTTTATTAAATATTTATTATTTAATATTAATAATTAGATAATATATATGTATAATATGTATTAATGAATATTAGAATATTAAAAAAAATAAATAGAAAAACAGTTTTTGAAAAATAAATAACAAAAACTAAAAACAGCTTATGAATTTTAAAAAATTAAAAAAAGTTACCAAAATAAAAAATGTTACCAAACACACCCTAAACTTATCATCTTATTTTATTTCTTGTAATTAATTTTAATTTTATAGTCTTGTTGTTTAGTAGAAAAAACTTTCTAATTTTTTTACTGTTACCCCATAAGCCTAAAATCTTTTATTTTTTATTCCAAAATTAAAAAAAAAACTCCCTTTGGGAGCATTGCAACTGGAAAATTAGTCTTAGAATCCATTTCACAATGACTTACTTTAACTTTTGAACAATATCTTGATTTAGTGCTTGAAAATTATTTTTTAAAAAATTTTCTTGTCTTATAAGATTTTTTTTTATGCTGTTTAAATTGAATATGTTTGAAATTAATATAATATGAACAATGACTATTTTACCACTTAATATTAATAATATTATATTAATTTTATTATCAAAAAAATGAAAATTTCACATTAAATAATAAAAATATATCGTAGTAATTTTTTTGATAGTTTCCTAATTATTTTAATTAGCAATTTATTTTGATAAAAATGAAACAAATTGTGCAACACAAACCGAATGTTGTCTTTTTAATTAGAAAAAAATAAGAAAAATAGTATTGCTTAATATTTTGTTTATTCACTTATGAGATGAGACAATTAGAAAAAAATAAGAAAAATAGTATTGCTTAATATTTTGTTTATTCACTTATGAGATGAGACAATTGTCACGCAAAACATATTGATTATTTATTAAAAAAATTATAACACAAGTGAAAAATGAGGGTCAATTTCACCCACGGTCATTGAACTTACGACTTATCATCTGAAAATAACTAACTTTTTTTCATAATTTAAAAGTTACTGAATTTATCATATTTTTACATAAAAGTTATGTTCACCGGTTTCATGTGATGACCCTTGCCGGATTGATGACATGGCATGCCACGTCATATATCTGGATACATATGGTACATCTTATGTTTAGATCAATTTCACCTACGGTCACTGAATTTACGAATTATCATCCAAAATAACTGATTTATTTTTTGTGACTTAAATATCACTGAACTTATTATCTTTTTGCAGAAAAAACCATCATTACCGGATACACATAGAGATTGATTTATTATCACATTATCAGCTAAGGTGTCATATTTGACACATCAGCAACCAAATCACCGTCATTAGCTAATATGTTATTTTGACACGTCAGCAATCCATGTATGTCCATAGCTGATGACGCCCATAGCTAATGTGTCATAGCTGATGATGTAGTAATAAATACATCTCCATGTGGATCCAATCAATATAACTTTTCTGTAAAAAGATGATAAGTTCAATAATATTTAAATTCCAAAAAATAAATCAATTACTTTTGGATAATAAATCGTAAGTCTAATGACACTGGGTGAAATTGACCCAAACATGGAACGTGCCACGTGTGTCCAGATATATGACGTGGCGTGCCATATCATCAATCCGGTAATTATTGGAAACCGGTGAACATGACTTTTTATGCAAAAATGTAATAAGTTCAGTAACTTTTAAGTCACAAAAAATTAGTTATTTTTGGATGATAAATCATAGGTTTAGTGATCGTAGATGAAATTGACTCTGAAAAATGATAAGGAATTAAGAAATCATTAGAAGGAGATACAAATAAAATTTTTAATTTTTTTATGTACACAAACCACTTTTGACTTTCCAAAATCCAACCGAATCGGTCTTTAATATGTTAGAATATTTTATATTCGAGTTATCATTTTTTTTTTCTTTAATCAAAATAGAGGTTAATTAGAAGGTGGAATCTTAAAATAAAGCAATGAAGGCTCACCTAACCCTTTCCTTATTAGCTCTTATAATTATGCCTAACAACATGATTCTTTCGTGTTTATTATTTTGGAGGAAAAAACCCATAAAGCCTAATTGAATTGCTTTTCAATATACATGTGGAACAAATTGATAGACCTTCATTTCTAAATTATTTCTAAAACCTTACATGCTATTGGACACACTAATTTATATACATACATAATAAAAATTGAACATGGTTTCCCTAATGGTGAACAAAAGAAGCAAATACTTGGTAAAATTTCTTCCACTTTGAAGTGACAAAAAGAATAAAAATTTGAAAATAAATTAATAAATTTTTATTGGGTTTCTCTTGACGTTGATGTTTGTAATGGAAACCCGACCACTAAAAATGTTAAGCTAAATGCCGATTTGCTACGACCGATAAAATCATTAACCATTACCAATCTTTAGGCTTTTTAAGAGTCCTAAAATCATGTTTTGAGTAAGTACGGACCCCAACCGACAAAGGGGAAAAAGAAGGTTTTGCTTTGTCTCTCGTTTATGTGTGCACGTGCAATGGGCTAATAATAAGAGGGATTTTAGTATCTTTTATTATTATTATTATTATTATTATTATTATTATTATTTTCATTTAATTTTGGCATCTAGAATTTCTTTTTCTTAGGTGGCATCTAGAATTAATTTCTAATTAGCTGGATATCATTCATATTGCAATCATGCAAGGCGGACATTTTCTCCTCCTTTTTCATCTTTATGGTAAGTTAATCTTATTTTTTTAAGTCTTAATTAAAAGCTATATTAACTAATATTGATTTAAGTTAGAGTTAGTTTCACCCATAATCACTGAACTTATAATCAATTTCACAATAATAATAATTTTTTTTTTATAAAAATCACTAAATTTTATAAATATATACAATAAAATCACTTTATCTCGCAAAAAAAAATTGAAAAATCCAATTAGCATGTCCGGTCATCACAATATGCACACATGGCATCCAGTGTATCACCATATCAGTATGACATGTGACGATTCCAAACACTGTTTGTTGTTCACGTGTGCACTGATGTGGCAAACATAACATGTATCATACTGAAATGGTGTCACGTTGGGTGTCATGTGCATATGTTGTGATGACTGAATATGTCAGTTGAACTTTTTGATATTTTTCTTGCGGAAAATTGATCAAAGTAATTTTGTTGTATATATTCACAAAGTTTAATGATTTTTACGAAATTTTTTTTATTACTAATGTAAAATTGACCATAAATTCAATAATTATGAGTAAAACTAACCCTTTAAGTTCCCATTTAGTATCCAAAAACTTTCACAATCGAACCAACCAAACAATTAGTATAATTATGTTGTTTGTACATTTTATATATATATATTTACTTATATAAAAAATCCATAATCCTATTTTTTTCTTTATTTTTGTTTCTACTTGTGTTCCGCTCTTCCTCTCCATCAGTAAAATAAAAAGTGAATTAAACATAATTTTAAAATGTTAACTAAAATAAAGAGTTTTATAGAGAAAAGAGAGAAGCGCCACTCCACTCTTAACAGTTTTTATCGGGACCATTGATACTCATGTAAGAAACGCTATATTATATGCTATTGAACACTTAAAATTTGAATTACAAAATTTGTTGACGTGAGCTGTTAATATTGATGTGTGTTGTTAATTTGCCTAATTAAAGGGTTTAGTTTGTTGACTTATTTATTTGTGTTTTATCAGCCGTGAATAGTATGGAGTCAGCTGTATTTCTTGTATTCTTTCCTTAAAATTAGTTTGTGTATCAGTATATATATGTATGTTTTTTCCTGTATTGAATATATGAAAAAACCATTACTTTAACATGGTATCAGAGCAGAGATCCTATAACCTATAATTAATTGCAGAATGGAGGCACTAACTGCCTTCATAGACCAAACAGAAGGAGACATATCCACTCTTGTAGACTTGACAACTAGAATGACACAAATATTAAACCACACTCAGAATCAAAACCAAACAACCAACCATGATTCAAACACACAGATTGGCATCAAGTTGGATGGCACCAACTATGCTCTTTGGTCCTAGGTTGTTGAGATGTATATCTCAGGCAAAGATAAGCTGGGATATATCAATGGGGATCTCACACAGCTCCAAGCAACAGATCTAGGTTACAGAAGATGGAGAATAGAGAATGCAGTAGTGAAGGGATGGTTGATCAACTCCATGAAAACTCGATTGATTAGTAACTTTTTCAGGTTTCCAACAGCAAAAGCAGTATGGGATAATATTACTACAACATTTTTTGATGGCTTTAACACGTCTCAAGTGTATGATCTGAAAAGAAAAGTCACACAACTTAAACAGGGAGAAGGATCTATTGAAACATACTACACCAACCTTTAAGGCTTATTGAGGGAAATTAATTTTCGTCGACCCAATCCTATGGAATGTGCTGCTGATGTGGAAAAATATAATTCTATTCTACAAGAAGATAGAGTCTACACCTTTTTGGATGGACTTGATGATCGGCTTGACAAGATTCGAGGAGATGTTCTTCAAATAAATCCTTTTTCTACCATTGAACAGGCTTATGCACTGGTTCGAAGAGAAGATTTGAGGCAATCTGTGATGATGAATGGAGAAACAACATCAGGTGCTGCTATGTTAACAAAGGGACGACAAAAGCCACTTCAACTAACTTTTTAGACACTGTCTGCTGGAAAGCCTCAACATGCACCAAAATTAAAACCAACTGGAGGAAAAGGAGGTTGTACACGTTGTGGGAACATACAACATACTAGGGACATATGTGTCAAAATCCATGGATATCCAGATTGGTGGCATGAACTTAAAGTAAAAAAGAAAAAAGAAGGAAGTGATGGTGAACACCCTGGACGAGCAGCTCTTGTAACCGGAGATACTCAATTGTCTCTTATCCCTCAAGTTACAAATAAATGAGATGCTTAAGGTAACAATGAATATGCTTTATTTTGCTCAAAATGAGACAACCAAGTTGGCTGGATTATCGACTCCGGAGTAAGTGACCATATGACTTTTGATCCCTGTGATTTTGTGAAGAATGCACACCTAAAAAGATCCAACATTGCTAATGCAAATAGAGTTTTATATCCAGTCACTGGAGCTGGAATTGTGGCTTTATCTCTCACTTTTTCATTATCCAACACTTTATTAGTTACTTCTCTATCTAATAAACTATTGTTTATTGGCCAAGCAACTGAAGAGTTAAATTGTTGCGTTCTAATATATCCTCATTTTTGTTTATTTCAGGATATTCTCACAAAGGAGATCATTGGTGGTGGTACTAAAAAGGGGAGTTGTACTACATGGATGATTTCAGTCATGACAAGGCAAATAGTGTGCAGTACACAGGGGTTCAAGAGAGGCAGATCTTGTTATGGCATGATCGGTTGGGGCATCCTTCTTTTCATTATTTACGATACCTATTTTCAAAACTATTTTCAAAGCTGAATGAGTCAAGTTTAAGATGTGAAGTCTGCATTCAAGCCAAAAGTCATTGTGTACCTTATCCTATAAGTCTAAATAAGTGTAAAATTCCTTTCTCTATTGTGCACTCAGATGTGTGAGGGCCTTCTCCTATTTGTAACTTTGCTGTTGTGCAATGGTTTATGACTTTTATAGATGACTGTACACGTATGACTTGGCTATATTTAAATCATTCCACAACATGATTAAAACATAATTTTCTGCTCAAATTCAAATCCTTCGTTCTGATAATGGAGGTGAGTATGACAATACCCAAATAAGAGAATACTTCCAAACACATGGCTTACTTCATGAAACTACCTATCCTCAAACACCCCAGTAGAATGGTGTTGCTGAGAGAAAAAATTGGCATATCCTTGAAACAACACATGCTATTTTGACTGGTGAATCTGTTCCTCATCATTTTTGGACAGATGCAATAGTTACTGCTACTTATCTGTTAAATCAGATGCCATCACGGGTTTTGGACTTTAAAACTCTTCTTCAAATTCTTAGCCAGCATATAACCTTACCCTCTATTTTAATGGTCTTACCAAGGAAGTTTGAATGTGTTCCATATGTTTATCTTCACAAGAATCAACGGACCAAACTTGATCCGTGTGTAGTTTGCTATGTTTTCCCTGGATATGGAGCAAATAAGAAGGGGTACAGGTATTATGATCCTACAACCAGGAGACTTTATACAACCTTGGATGGCACCTTTCTCGAATCAAAGAATTTTTTCTCATCACAATCTCTCAAATCTTCTCTTCAGGGGGAGATAATGAGTGAAGAGTAGAATTTGTATTTGAATTGGCTGAATTTAAATTGGTTAGATTTTTCTGATGATGTGCATCCTATAAAATATAAGAGGAGCAATGAGGTTGAAGAAGAGGCAGAAGAAACACAACTTGAATGACCAATAAATCAGAGCAATAATAAAAAGGAAACAGAGGCTGAAGAGGAGCAACCAGAAACTACAATTGAAGAATAGCAACCTACAGCAGACCTTGAAATTAAAGAACAACTTGCTGACCCCCCAGCAGCAGTACCACCATATGATCATTCTTCTGAGAATATTCTTGAGGTACAATCTCTGAATTCTTCTCTAAATAGCTCTTCAAATGTTCTGCGTTCTCCCAAATTACCTTTCAGGCATAACCGAGGAAAGCTCCAACTCGGTATTCACTAGATTATGAAGAAGAAAAGTCAAGATATTCAATTGCTAATTATGTCTCGACTCAGAGATTGGTAGAACCTCTCAAAGCCTTTGTTCATAACTTATCTACAGACCTTGTCCCTAATATAGTAGGTGAAGCTATGAACGACCCTAAATGGACTCAAGCAATAAAGGAAGAGATGGAAGCATTGGATAGAAATGATACTTGGACACTTATGCCATTACCGATGGGAAAAAAGATGGTGGGATGTCGGTGGGTGTTTTCTGTTAAGCACAAGGCGGATGGATCTGTTGAAAGATATAAAGCAAGATTAGTTACGAAAAGGTACACTCAAACATATGTAATAAATTATCAAGAAAATTTTTCTCCTGTGGCAAAGTTAAACACCGTGAGAGTTTTGCTCTCCCTTGCTGCAAATCTAGATTAGCCATACATCAATTTGATGTTAAAAATGCCTTTCTTCATGGAGATCTTAAGGAGGAGGTGTACATGGATATTCCACCTGGTTATGGTATTTCTTCAGAAATGGAGGTTGTTTGTAAGCTGAATAACGCACTGTATGGACTAAAGCAATCACCTCGGGCATGGTTTGGACGATTTTCTTTTGCAATGAGGAAGTATGGCTACAATCAAAGCAATTCGGATCACACCTTGTTCCTAAAACATCGACAAGGACAGGTGACAGCTCTAATAATATATGTTGATGATATGATAATCACAAGGGATGATAGTGAGGAGATCTCTAGCTTACAAAAATATTTAGCTTCTGAGTTTAAGATGAAGAATCTTGGAGGGTTGAAGTTCTTCTTGGGTATTGAAATTGCTAGGTCGAATCAAGGTAATTTTTTTTGTCACAATATATGCTTGATTTGTTGTCTGAAATAGGAATGATTGATTGTAAACCTATTAATGCTCCTATCATTCAAAATCACGGTTTGGGAGAATTCTCAGATCAAATTTCCGCCAATAAAGAAAGATACCAGCATCTTGTAGGACAATTGATTTACTTATCTCACACACGTCCTGATATTGCATATGCAGTGAGTCTAGTAAGTCAATTCATGCACTCTCCAAGTGAAGATCATATGAATGCTATGGTTCAAATTTTACGGTATCTAAAATCTTCGCCTGATAGAGGACTACTGTTTAAGAAAAACCATCACCTTAAAATTGATGGTTATATTGATGCAGATTGAGCAGGAAATGTCACAGATAGAAAATCTACATCCGAATACTTCACATTTGTGGGAGGAAATTTGGTTACATTGAGAAGTAAAAAGCAGAAGGTGGTTGCATTGTCTAGTGCAGAAGCTGAGTTTAGAAGCATGACTAAAGGGCTATGTGAACTTCTTTGGTTAAAGAGGTTATTGGAAGAGATTGGATATCCACCTGGGTTTACAATGAATCTATTTTGTGATAATAAGGCGACTATAGCAATAGCTCATAATCCAATTCAATATGACCGAACCAAGCATGTCGAAGTGGACCTGCATTTTATTAAACAACTCGAAGACAAGATAGTCCAATTTTCATTTTTTAAATCAGAAGATCAATTAGCAGATATCCTTACAAAAGCTGTCTCTAGCAGAGTTTTTTCCATCTCACTCGACAAGTTGGGCATTGAAGATATCTACGCACCAACTTGAGGGGGAGTGTTGACGTGAGCTATTAATATTAATATGAGATGTTAATTTGCCTAATTAAAGGGTTTAGTTTGTTGACTTATTTAGTTGTGTTTTATCAGCCGTGAATAGTGTGGACCCAGCTGTATTTCTTGTATTATTTCCTTAGAAATAGTTTGTGTATCGGTATATATATGTATGTTTTTTCTTGTATTGAATATATGAAAAAACCATTACTTTAACAAAAATTTCTTTTAATTAGAATGAATTGTTAGGATGAATTCTTACACTTTTTAATTTAAGAGTTTAGCAATTTTTTATTTTTTTATTCACATTTTTTTAATTTGGATGGCCAAAATCCATCTAAACACTATTACATACACGGGTCAAAATCCATTAGCTAAAATTGAATCCAATGCAAAAATATTTACATACATTAATCCAAGAGGAAATATTTATCCGTGTATAAAAAATCTCATTTAATATTTATTAGTTCAAGGAATAGAATCTTCTTTGGGACTTTAATCCAAGTGTTATTAATTTTTCTTCTTTTTATCTTTTTATTTTGTATATGGTTAGGATCTCTTGACCATTCAATCTAATAGTTTATCATCTCTCCTGTACAAAAACCTTTTTCATTTAACTAAGAGTCGTCAAAATTTCTCATTAATTTTCTTTTCTTATAATTTAAATTTACTTCTAAAATAAATTATGACATCATTAATAAATTTTGTTTCTACTCAAAATACATAATTGATATTGTATATAATTTAATATATTAATTGTTCTTACTTTTTGATAACCAGGAGAAAAATATTTCTATAGGCCCAGACAGTTGGTCTAGTAGCACTTGACAGGGTCCAAAGTCCATTGGCAAGCACCAAGCGTGAGCTGGAAGCAAGGGCAGGGTCGCATAACGTATGATTGGACTGATACCACCTTATATCCTATTGGTCTTTTGACACAAGACAACGCCTATGCCTTTCACCTACTTTTTGTCACTTCGCCACTTACCTACTCCAACTGCTAGTTATCACTTTCCAAGCACTCAAGTGCACCTCTCTATTTCCTATAAATAGCCCAACGCATAATGGCTCCAGATATTGAACTAGTAAGACTTTCTCTCTAAGAACTCCCTCTAGAAAGTTACTAACTTGAGCTTCGGAGTGCTTATGCCTGGTCCGACAGGACATTCTTTCTTATAGGATCCAAGCAACCGATTGGCATAGCCAGCTAGCTCTCTCTCTTTTCAGATAAAGATTTTTATGCTTTATTATTTGGTGCTTTTATTGAGAGGCATGAAAGATTCGAGATCTAATGAGCACACAGCTTCCCGAGAATATGATCGTAATGGCAACAGCCAAGGCAGATTTAAGCCCGCAAGGAGAAGAGAGATCTCCTAGATCACTTATCAGGGGTAACCTTCTTCCAAAATTTGACGATGCCATTCTATGGTAGCCAAAAAATACCCCAATTACTGTCAAGAACATGCACGCTATTCTTAGTGACTTTACTAAAAGCATCGTTCAAACAATTAGAAAGGAAAATATTCTCAAAATTTTTGAAAGAGACAGCGAAATAGACTTCGTGGATGAAGACTTCAGAAGGAGGAGAAATAGGAAAGTCTCCATCAATGAACCATGAGCTCATGACAGTGGGAGAATGGGAGTTAGAACCCCGAAAAAGTATGACAAAGGAAATGGGATGATATCTGCAAGTAAAGACTCCACCTACTTCTTCAATAGGTCTTCCACATCATCCATTAGAGATGACATGTCATTTATGTGCACACCCAATCGTAATCACTCTGGAAGATCCAAGGATGAGTTTACCTCTATGGCCATGAGTAGGGAGGACAAATGATTCAGGTAAAAGCTCAAACAGTTTGGCTTGACGGGCTCCAAAAAAGGTATGTTTGAGGAAAACATTTGCAGAAACACTACCTTCCCATTTTGCAGGGAGATAACGGAGTCTGAGCTACCTTTCAGGTGGAGAGATGTAGTGATAAATAAGTACACAGGTAAAACTAATCCTACTACTCATCTTACGAAATATCTGACTAATGTGCAGGTTGACACCTACAATGAAAAGATTATCTGCAGAATCTTTCCCACCACCTTAGGAGGAGATGCTTTGAATTGGTTCCATGAGCTCCCTCAAGAATAAATCACCTATTTCAGATTACTCAGGGAGTTGTTCACCACATGATTTATTATACAGATATGGGCTTCAAAGTTAGTGAGTGACCTGTGCAATTTTTACCAGAAAATCGATGAAAGTCTTAGAGATTACATCGATAGATTTCAAGCCACAATATCAAATGACCGCCCTGGTAGGAGGCATCATTGATCATTCGCTTTTTGAGTCAATAATAAAGAGGCCACCGGTCGGTTTTTTCGACCTGATGGAAAGAGCTAAACAACACATCCAGTTGGATGATGCCCCGAGGTCCAACAGAGGAAGAAGAGCCAACATCATGGACAGGCTATAGTATCCGGATAGGAGATTATTCAATAGAACCCCTGTATCCGATTAGATAACGAGAAGTCCGGACAAGACTGCCATCTCAAAAAATTTAGGCAAGCGGAGGGAGTCCGAACGGTATAATAATCAACCAGCTCGAACCTTTACTTCACTCAACACCAGCCCTGTCCAGGTATTGATGTGGATCAAAGAAAAGCATAAGAGAGTTAACTAGCCCAGCAAGCTATCCGGACAGACAAAAAATACAAGAGATCACAGTAAATATTGTGAGTTTCACAAAGACGTCGGACATACGACTGAAAAGTGTTACTCCTTAAAGAAGGAGATCGAACGACTCCTATAAAAAGGCTCCCTCGAGAGAGTTATCTATCGATCTAGAGGGAAAGCTCCTGCAGATAGCCCGATGCTAGGAGAGATGGCTCTAGCTCAGACGCTAATGATGATGGTGATGAGCGTAAAAATTTGAGAAATTCATATCCACAAAGATCTTATGTTGGGGTCATAAACATGATAGCGGGAGAATCATCATATGGGGACGATCTCTCCACCTAACTCATGGGTAAAATAAAATTAGGTGCAATTATTTTAACTTGGATTTCCCATGAATTTATTGTATCATATTTAGTGCCCTCATAGTCTGCTGTAATAAGCACTGGATTACCAGGCTATTTTGATGTCACCTGATTAAAATTATAAAATTATTTATCAGTTTTAAAAGCTACAACAGCAAGAAAGTATGGCCTAGCAAACCTACGATAAATTATCAGAAGTTCTAACACTTTGATTTTTCTCTTGTAAAACGAGTATCTCCTCAAAACAAAAAAAGAAAAATTAAGGAATAGCTCAGAGAGCCGATCGGATAGCGCTCCAACCTTCAAAAAATATATATATACATGTTTGCATAAGGGAAGCTAAGAACACAAATGATCCCCTTTTGCGATGGCACTACCACATATTGCTGACTCGATAAAAGGGAAAATGAATCAAAATGATCGACCATCACCAAACGTGGATCGGATCGAAAGTATCTATCCACTACCCAATCGCAGATTGGATCAAATGATTAATTATCGACAAACCTCAATCGGATCGCATTGATGATCTATTTAATTCCAATCAACGAAAATCTCGATCGATACAATTAATTTCGATCGATGAAAATTTCGATTGATAATCTATTTAATTTCAGTCGACAAAAATCCTTATCGATGTGGTTAATTTAGATTAATGATCTTAGTGATTCCGATCAACGTCATATCCCGATCGATGTATCTATCTCATCCATTCTAAGACTGATGGCTTAATTCTGATTGACGTCACATCCCAATCGATATATGAAATATTGTATAACTTATTTGCTAGGTTCAACATTCATCCTGAACCGAAGATGTAAAAGTTAGAGTCCATTTATCTTCAAGTTATGGTACAACTTATCTACTAGGCTTAACGTTCATCCCGAGCCGAAGATATGAAAGTTGGAGTCCATTTATTTGTAAGTCAAGCTCCCCCATTAGGCTCGATGTTAAACCCGAGCCGAAAATACAAAAATCGTGTAACTTTCATTAGCTTATCTGCTAGATCCAACATTATTTTTGAACCAAAAATGGGAGACTCATTCGCTAGGTTCAATGTTAATTCCAGACCAACAATACGAGGATCAAAAATTGAATTAACAATCTCTCCTGGGTTAAGTGTTATGCAACTATCACGAGTCGGAACATAAATTAAAATGTGGACTTGATGTACAAAATTACTTGCCAATATTTAAAGTAAATGCGGGACAGAAAAGTCATTTGCTATGCTTGACATTCATGCACCTAATCCTAAATTTTAAATCATAACTCACGCTGTAATACCCTTAACGAAACGGTTCCTTTTCGCTCCAAGTAACCGATAAATGGCAAAAAAAATTTTTTAAGCTTCAATCACTGCCAAACAACTTTGATACAGTTTAATATTACTATTCAATTTACAAAATTTCGACAGCACAACAACTAGAATTTACTAGCCTCCTAAAAAATTCAAACAATCCACACAACCTCTCAGAGGCATAACAAATCATATCAGATAGCAAAATAAATTTTACATAGTATATCACATATCAATAATAGTTATTTCACATCACTTACTGACACTTATCCATCAGCAGACATAACAATATTTATCATTTAACAAAAACTAACTTGAATACAGTTTAGCTCTTTACTTTCACTATCTAAGTATATACATGCCACAAATTCAAGCAATAAAATTACAACTAACTTTTCTTCATCTTCGAATTATGCTTCTCCATGTACCGAACTCCCACAATACTTCAGTACCTGCACGTAATAAATACTACGTGCTGAGCACTAGACATGCTCAGTGGTGACTACTAATCCGAGAATTTCCCAAATTAAGCATAATTTCATAGATCATGCCATTACTATTCTTATTTCCTTTAACCTTTGCTTTTATCTCTGTTAACATTAATTTTATTATTTACCTCCATTTTGGTAAGCATTATGTGTTAATTTTCAATCTTTCAAATTTTTTTTACACTATTTCCTTATGTGAATCGATTTCAAATTAACTTTTACTTTTACGATTCTTCTTTACCTTAACTTTTACTTTTACTTAACTTTGGTTTTGTAATTTTAGTTACATCGAATTCATTATCTTTTCATTTAACAATTTATATTGGTACTCGTATCTTTAGTAGTACCTTAGTATTTTTATTTCTCGATTAATTTTTTAGTTATCTAACGTGTAATATTATTACAATTTTTTTCGCTACTAATTCTTTATTTTACTTTAACTCTTTAACTAATTGACACATTAATATTTTCAAGGCTTTTAAGCTTTAAATGCAATGTACTACAGTTATTTTGGAACACTTTGCATACAGATCTTTATTTCATTCTTTTTACATTTGAACATGTTCAAGTACTTATTTAGGACCTAGAATCTCTTTCTTTTTTCAAATTGAACAATTAGATACCTTTTTATCGTTTTACTTTTTATTTAACTTTTCTTTCAGAAATACATTACTTAAGCATAAGTTTTCACTTAAGAACAATGTTATTACCTTTTTGACTTTAAATAGGAAATTAGTCCTATTTATCTTATTCATGTAAAAATACATTTTAAGCCCCTTTTTCTTTACAAAAGTATAAATTAATACTCATTTATCATTTTATCCTTATATAATATTTCTTTTTCATTTTTTTTATTTCTTAATCACAATTTTTAGGAAATATTACAGTTTTTTTGTCCCAACTTATTCTTTTCTTTCAAACAAATTATTTTTCATTCAATTCAATTAATTAATACTGATTCATTCATTACGATACGCTCCTAGTGCAATATGACAGGACTCTCAAAAAAGAATATGCGGGATATGGACCCAAAGGTCCCACTAAGAGAGAAATGATTCCCAAGGGACTATTTCTCGAAAAATATTTCACTTAAAACACTTAAGCTATAGAGATTAGAGATCCTACCCATAGCAAAGCAAGTCGCCATGACTTGCACTACAGTATAAGGTGTCTCTATGGCTAGCCAATTATATCATAAATAAGAATATTTTTACCTAACTATTGCTAAGGGAAGAACAATAAATTATATTCGAAATAATTTTTAAACATAAAAAAAATTCTTTAGTTTCTTTCTTTTTATTTCTTAGTACAATACATTTTTGTCAATCGCACTCTTTTAGTGCTTTTGATTATTCAGTAGCTTTTTCCTTTCTTTTCCTCACTTTATCTTTTTAGGTCACTTTTGTGAATTATTTTTTAATAATTTACTCGGACATTTGAGACTTTTCAGTTTTTTATACACTTTATGAATTATAGCATTATAATTCATAATTCCTTTTATTTTTTTTTTATGTAATCTTCTGTACATTATCTCTTAATAATTCAGTGATTAAATTTTTGACGATTTTTCTTTTTCTGTCCGAAATATTTGTCATTCGGATATACCAACTTTTATTCAATTGACGAATTATTTTATAATAAATCATTCTTTTAATACTTTTTATTGACCAATTTATTTTGATAAATTAGTCAAACATTTATTTTATAACTTTTTGAACAATTACAATTTATATTGATAAAATTTATTATTTTATTTTTCGTAAATGCAATAATTGGCTTTTTCACTCCCTTTTTATACTAAAATAACTTTCTTTATAAAATTTACCATCTTGTACTTATTTATTGACTTATTTCTCAATAATTCAATATTGTTAATTAGACATATTCAATGTTAAATCTAAAAAAAATATTCTAATATTTCATATAATTTTTACAAAAATTTATATACACATTATTTTATAATTTTTCTCATTTTTACTCATTTTATGAATTATTTCATAATAATTCATTATTCTTATTAGTTTCATAATTCAATAATTACTCTAAAAATATTCTCATAATTCATATAAATTTTACAAAAATTTATATATGTTTTATTTCACTACTATTATCATTTTTCACTTATTACATGAATTAATTCACATTAATTCATCATATACACTTTATACATATACTAATATTCAACTTAAGAATTCTCTAATAATTTTCATAAATTTCCTAAGAATTCATGAACATTTTATTTTATGATTTTTATCATTTTATGACATAATTAACAAGAATTCTCTATTTTTATCAATTATATTATTCAATAAATATTTCAAAAATATTCAAATAATTTCTAAAAATTCCATAAAAATTTATGGATATATTATTTCACATTTACTACCATTTTTTACTTATTTTATGAATTATTTCACAATAATTAAACTATTTTCTTCCTTACATACACAATTAATAAAGTTTAAAATTTCCAAATTAATTTCATAAATTCTTTAAAAATTCATAGACATAACTTATAACTGTTATGGTTATTTTGGGCCAATATATATTAATTTCTTACAAAAATAAATTTAATTCCTTTAATAAAAAAATTCGGCACTATCTCATAATCAACCCTAACAATTTTTCTACTTCATTCTAAGCATTCAATTTACATTTTCCATGGTTTAATTTCATTTTTCTCACAATAATTTCATTAATTAAGCAATTAAACAAAATTTTTCTCAATTATATAAAGAAAATTAATTCAAATAAATGGAAAATCAAAGAATTTTGTAGCCACTTACATTTTTTTCTTGCTTATGAGTGTCTAAGCTTCTTTTTCCTTGCTTTTAGCAATATCAATTCTTTTCTCTTCACTTTTCACCCTTGATTTTTCTTGCTTCCTTTGCTTCAATCAAAGATTAGAGGCCATATATTTGAACTATAGAGATAGAATTTCACTTCTCATGCTAGGATTACATGAGATTTTAAGTGAAAAATTGAAGAAATGAGAGGGAGGCATTAGAGGTGATGGTTCGGCCACCATAGAGAGGGGAAGAGAAAGCTAAAAAATTATGAAATAATCTTAGATATTCCAGCCTTTTATAGCTCTCTAAATGGGCCAAGGATTGGGCCTAAAGAATGGGCTTAACCCATTTTAATTAAAGGGTCCATTTAGGTCCATTTAAAGCCCAATTTAATTCGACAACTGTCGATATTACCAAAAAATTCAATTCTCATCACCAAAAAATTCTACATAAAAATTCATGTAGACATACTAAATCTGGCAATTTTTAGAGTTAATTTGCTATTTTTAAAAATTTATGCAAAATCAAGTTTCCTTCCCTATCAAGAAAATTGACTCGCTAACTTTTTCGTATTTTTGACTTTTAGAGGCCCATTTAACCTTAATTTCACTTCAAATTTCAACCCCGAACTCACTATGACCAATACTTTTCGATGGTTCAATAAAATATTTTTGACTTTCAGGCCCGAAAAGCACTATTCATCATCTGGAGGTACTGTTCACGGCTGATCCGGTGTTGAGGTCATTACACACGCCATACCAACTAGTTATATTTTTCTAATTAGATCGGACAAATCGATCACTTGTTCTAAAAGTCATTGACTACAAAGCTTGTAAAGCTTCTTTAAATTTAGAAATTATTTTTATTTAATTAGGTTTTATGAGAAGTCACATTTGGAATGAAAATTGCATTATATTGAGAAGTCACAATTGGAAAGAAATTTATATGGCATTCATATGATAAATTTACAAGTTACAAAAATCACTGCAAATTTTACAAAAAAGAAGAAAAGAAAAATCTAAGTTTCTATATCTATAATTTCTATGATGGCAAGGGCCTCAATTGGATTGGCAACAAGCTCTGCGATATGCCTAGCAGCAGGTTCTATCTTCATCTTGGCAGAAGGCTAGGAGGACTCGACAACCACTTCAGCAACATGCTTTATTGGTAAGGAGGCGGCAGTGGCAGGCTTAGGGTTTAACTCTTATGTAGGCTACGGGTTTAGCTTCGCAACAGGTTCTGCAATTGGCCTGGCTTTAGGCTCTACAGTCAATTAGGAGGCAAGCTCTCCTGAGGACCCAGCAAGAGCATAAGAAGATGTGCCCTCGGCCATCTCCTCTTGAAGAGCCTCATCCTCATCATCACTAGATGGAGGATCGGGCAAAATGTCTGGGTCCTCTATCCAGTTGAGATCAGCTTTAAGAAAGAATCTCCCTGCTTTGTAAATCAACTGAGTCAGCAGCCTCCCTTGGACCTGACCCAATTGATCAAGGAGCTGCTCTTTTTGGGAGGCAAACTCGTCCATAAGCTTCTCGCTCAATGCCGCCTCTTTCTTTGCCAAAGCAATCTGTAGGAAATCCTGCTTGGCTCTAAGCAGGTCACGTTCTGACAAAGCCTTATTCCTATCTGTGTTGACCTTAGCGCACTCGACAGAAAGATGTTTGTATTTAGCATTCAGCCTAGCTTCCTCCTCAAATTTTTTGCACTGGGCGCTGTCAGCAAGAAGGCACGTAACATCTCCCTTCAAATGGTCAACTTTGGTCTATCGAGCTTTCAGGTCATAGGTATGCCGGACGACCTCCCTCTTCAGTTTTTTGCCTCCTATCGAAGGAGGAGGGACTCTTTCTTGGCTGCATCATAGTTGGCATCCGCCTCCCTTCGCTACCAGATGACCTCCTCCCATTTCAACCTTAGGAAAGCTGTTATACTGTGTAGATGCAAGCCTCTTTTAACTAGCTAAAAAAACGGATGGGAAGAAAGGGACAGTTAGTCGGAGAAAAAAGAAACACCAGTCATTGAAACAGGAAGGAGAAGGATATGAACTTTACCTCTAAGCCATGCTGTTGAAACATGCTACACTCTCGGATGAGCGAGTTGGGTTCTCCCATTGCCTTGTAATCATTTTCTTGAAAGACACCTCAGCAAATGTAGCTGCACACGGCTTTGTTGCTCACAGACCGATCATCATCAAAATACTCCTTCAGCACCTCATCCAGTGACAGAGTCCACTTCTTAGGGATCCTTCCCGTAGTTTATCGCGTGGACTCATTCTAGATAGGTTATTTGCCCTTAGCGGCAACTCGGACGTCTACTACAACCATTATACTTGCAACCTTCTTTGGGGCTGCCTCTTCAATTCATTTTTTGCAGGCTCATCTAACTTAGCTGCTTTCCTTTGAGCACCTTCCCTAAGAAATGGGATGTTGACGGGAGTAGCGGTAGCCAACGCTTCCTCCAAGTCAGATTCATCCATCAGCCACAATCGCCTTAGTGGGGCCCAATCATCTGCAGCAGCTCGGGAAATAAGACCTAAGGTAACTAATGTCGGGTGGGAAATGGATGCAGCAGCAACAGCCGTAGCAAGGGGAGGACCATTATGTGAAGCCTTCGGAGCTTGGACTTTCGAGGAGAGCACGAGCTTCCTCTTCTTCGTCTTTCTCTCTTCCTTTGTAGACTATTCGGACTCCCTCTTTGCTCTTGCCCGATCAAATAGCTGTTTAGCAATATCATCTCTTTTGGCCATTATGCCTGCAGCTACATCACAAAGATGAAACGAGATAAGTATCTTCTACACCTGACTCATATTTGATGTACATGTAATGCGTGATTGTCAATATCCGCTTCTCCCTCACTCCAATTATAATGCTCACATTCTGCATCTTTGTCGGTATCAAAGCTTGAGGATCCGAACAACGTTCCCAAGAGATAGTTGGAGTCATAGGGTTGTCCTCTCCTTGCCACAACATCCATCAGTTTTTTGATGTCGCTCTCATACATGAACTGATCAGCACCTGGTCTTTCAGAACGGTGGCTCCTTCTGATTGGATGAGTGATACTCTAAATTCATCGGCCATCCCTACCAAAAATATCTCTCTTTGAAGCCTTTCATCGAAGATGGGACAACGAAGAGCTTTCTCTACGATCGGCTTGTGAAATAATATCTATCCCATCACTCCAACCTGAAATATAAAAAAAGTGGGTAAACAGGTCAAGAGTTGAAGCCACCGCCTCTATTTTGCAGAGGATCTTGAAACAGGCCACTGTTCTCCACCTGTTCGGATGCAGTTGATTCGGGGTAATTTCGTAACCCCTAAGAATTGCTACCTCAAATGCACCTAAAGGAAGCCTCATTCCTGTATCTTAGCTTCAAAGACGGCAAATGAACCATTCATTCCTCTTATGGCCGAAAGGCCCTTTTGTCATCGCCATGGAATTCGGATAGGCCATCACGAACACCTCTGCAGAGAGATCATACCGTGAAGGAATCTTAGCCACTTCCTCCTCCGTTAGTTTAGAAGGTTGAGCAAAGGCCCCACGATCCTTATATGCCTCAATGAAACTCATGTCTATTGATTGACCGCTGCTAGAAGCCATCTTCAATGGAGGAGGAGAAGCAAAGAACAAGATGAATGAGAAGAAAATAAAAAACAAGCGAACAGAAATTATTTACTTGCTTGGATAATCTCGCAGAAACTATGAAAAATCTCTGGAATCTGAAAGTAAAAAATCACTAGAGTTTCAAAAGGCAAAGATTCACGAAGAAAATATGGTAGAATTTTGATAAAGATAGTTGAAAAGTGAAGAAAAATCGCCTTCAACTTACCTATTTATAGGCAAAAACTTCTGAAATACTCCAAATCTCTCTCCACAGAATGGCCGCCATATGCCATCAAGCCATCATTATGTTATGGAGAATGAAGCATCACCTTCAGTATGCGTACACAATATTAAATACAAAGACAGCTGTCTGAACTAAACATATGCATCTTCTCAGATGAGCACCCTTTAAAATTCAAAAATTTCGCCAAAAAATAGAATTCTTCCTATCAGATCATTTGGAGGTGGGACAAGTGATAACTATGGAAAAAATATTTCTATAGGCCCAGACAGTCGGCCCAATAGCACTTGACAGGGCCCAAAACCCATTGGCAAGGAGCACCAAGCATGAGCTGGAAGCAAAGGCAGGGGTCGCATGTACGATCGGACTGATGCCACCGTATGTCCTATTAGTCCTCTGACACAAGGCAACACCTATGCCTTTCACCTACTCCTTGTCACATTCGCCACTCACCTATTCCAATTGCTAGTTATCACTCCCCAAGCACTCAAGTGCACCTCCCTATCTCCTATAAATAGCGCAACACACAATAGCTCCAGGTATTGAACTCCTGAGACTCTCTATCTAAGAACTCTCTTTCTAGAAAGTTACTAACTTGAGCTTTGGAGTGCTTACGTCTGATCCGATCGAGCATTCTTTCTTGAAGGATCCAAGCAACCGATCGGCATAGCTAGCCAGCTCTCTCTCTCTCTTTTCAGATAAAGATTTCTACGCTTTATCACTTTTTATGTGTCATGGGACAACTTTGACTATCGTTAAAACTTAGTGAAATATGTCACTCTTTATTGCAAAATTGTGATCCAAATTTTAATTTACTTTTTTAACACCTTAAATGGATTTTTTTGTCTCAAATTTTATTCTTAGATTTATCTCAAATGTTGCTATTCATAAATCGAAAAAAATGTTACTCATGTCCCAAATGGCACTATTTATTTTGTAAAGTACCATTTACAGTCCGAAATATATAATTTACAAATTTAAGATTTTTGAGACATTATACTCTCTTTCAAATTTGAGATACTGTGATTTGACAAGAGAAATTGAAAGAGCACTATTGAGAAACAATGGCAACGTAAAATGGTTAATAAGATATAAGCAACAAAATAATGATAGATTAAAGCATGGAGCCAAGAAAGATAGTAAAAGAAAATATGCAAAGAATATAAATAGTAAAATATACATCACTTAATTATTATTTTTCATTTTATTTTCTTATTTTTATCTTTTTGTGCTAAATCGTTAGACAATTAGACATTTTTTTCTTTCGATTAAATCTAAATTTCATATGAAAATTAGGATGAAAATATTAATAAAATGGTGTAATGTTATTAAATTATAGTTTACCGATAAACATAATAAAATTTAATTTAATTCACGGTTCGGGTTGAATTTCAGGTATTTTTAATGGAATTTTTAAATTCGGGTTAGGTTCAATCCTAACAGCTACACATGTTGATAGGCCATTAATGAAAGAGTTCATATTACCTCATTATAGAATAAGGAATCAATCGAAAATATATATAGTAACAAAATCAAATGTAAAAGAAATTAAAAGTCAAGTGATTGGATTTTGCCTAAAAAAATTTCTAAACTTATGATCCGCCGTAAGTTTTAGAGTGTAAAAATATATATAACAATGGATTATAATAAGAAAACCATGAGAAAGTAATGTACGAGAAAGAAATTGTCGGTTGTTTTTCCAAATACTAGTTTAAGGATAAGCTACTTTAAATTAAGTTTGAAGCTTTGAAGTTAAAAAAAAAAAAAACTAAATTATAGAAATAAAAGAATCTTTGACTTTAAAAAACATAAGGGATTGAATATGAAATCAGATTTTTACATATGATAATATTCCATCTAGTGCGCAAGCGATCAAATATTGGCGACTATCACAATCTACAATGAACACAATCATTGAAGATGGTCTTTTAGAAACTAATGTCATGTCTACGATGAAATAATAACTTGTTGGACGTTTCTGTTTAGACAAATTATTCATGTTGTCTTTTCTTTTTTTTTTCAAATTTTTTTTTTTAATTATTTCTCTTTACACCTTTTACATTGGATCATGCATATTCGGATAACTTTATATATATATATATATATAGGGTTTTTTCTACCGTTATTTTTCCAGTGGATTTCAATAAATTTTAAATTTCAGTTCAAACTGAAACTAAAAATGAATCATAAACAATTCAATTTATTTAGTTCAATTTTGAAATAAAAATTCAATTATATCAATTCAGTCTAATTTTATTTTATTTTTTTTGAAGAAATTCAATCTGATTTTCAGTATCAAAAAATCACTAAAATTGAACCAATTAAATTATTACTAAAATTACGTCATTTTGTGTTTTTTTGTATATTTATTTATATAAAAAAACCTTTAATCCTATTCTTTTATTTCTTTTTGTTTCTATTTATGTACTTGCCAGCTCTTACTCTCAATTAGTAAAAAATAATGAATTAAATTAAATTTTAGAATGATAATTAAAATAAAAAATTTTATTAGAAAACTGAAGGAGATGCCTCTTTGTATCCGGATAGTTGAAACTTAATTAGACAAGAAGTGCTACATTTTATACCACGAAGCACTCAAATTTTGAATCACAAAATTTTCTTCTAATTAAAATGAATGGTTAGAATGCACTCTTATACTATTTTATCAATTAGCTGTTTATTCTTCTATTTTTACTTTTTTATTTACGTCTTTTAATTTGGATAGCAAATACCTATCTAAAAAGTATTACATCTAATATCCAAAAGTTAATTTTACAAAAAAAAAAATTACATACACCTAAATTAAGAGCTAATATTAATTTGGTTTACATTCAAAGGCTAATATTTATTCTTATATAAAAAAAATCTCCAATTAATATTTGTTAATTTAAGTGTTAGAATCTTCTTTGACCATCACTAAAAACTGTATTTTTAGTGTTAATTCAAGGGTTGTTAATTTTTCTTCTTTTTCATTTTTTTTTTAATTTTTACATGATTAGAATTTCTTGATCACTTTTTCATCCAATGACTTATAATCTCTCGTAAAAGAATATTTTTTCTATTCAACTAAACAAATGGCTATGATTTGATGTATTACTATTTGATTTAGGAGATATCAAATTTCCTTTTATTTCTTATAATTTAAATTTTCTTTTAAACAAATTATGACACTATTAGTAAATTTTTTTATTCACTTGAAATATATAATTGACACTATATATAACTCATCATATTGGTTAGTTTAACCTTTTTAATATTCTGGGTAAAATTTAACCATCAATTAAACTTGATTAAACATATCACTATTCGTGCAAAATTTAATTTCAATTTTAAAAACCTTAAATAAACTTATTTTTACCTCAAATTTGATTATCGAATTTGTCTCAAATGACATTATTCATGGCATGAGAAAAATAGTATACATGTTTTGGGTGGTACTATTCATGGTATGAAATGTATTATTCACAAATTTAAAATTTTTAGGACATCACACTATTTTCTAGGTTTGAGATGTTATGATTTGATGAGAGACAAATCGAAAGAGTATAATTGGTCAGTAGCCGTGACACAAGATGGTGAATAAGCTATAAGCAGCGAAACAATAGCTGAGTAAGGCATGAAACTAAGAAAAATCGAAAAAGTGTGTGTGTGTATATATATATATATATATATATATATATATATCACATAAAATAAAACTTAAATGTAAAAATTGGATCCAGATTTAGGTCGGATAGGATCTTAGGTATTTTCAAATAAATTTTTTGAAAGTTTGAATCAAATTCGACTTTAAAATTTTTGAATAATTTGAATTTGATGCATTCAATTTTTTTTAAAATCTGAATTCATATCACTATTTTTGAATTGTTTTAAATTTTCAAATCAAAGCAAAAATTAGCATGTCTACTTCTCTTTTTTTTTTTTTGTTAATTTTTTTCATGGACAAGAGATGGAGACTAGAGGTTAAAGAGTTTCATCATGGATTGACCGATAAATAATAGCACCATTTGTCAAAAAAATTGAAATAAAAATTGTGTATAAGACTTCCAAAATCAAATACAAAAAATGCAAAATTCATAAGCATTCAAAATAAATAAAAAAATATTCGTTTGAAAAAGCTATGATTCTAATTTTTTATACTAAATTAAATCTCGAATTTTCAACAAGTGAGATTGAAGTTTACTAAATAAGATGAATAAAAGTACTAAAGAAATTTACAAAGTTAAACTAAATGTTAAAATTCAACACTAGCATATGGAAGTCCAGCTATCCAGTTCACGAAGTTTGTGTCCAGCTGTCCAATTTATAGAAAGCCATCTTATTTTGAATAAGTCTATAGCTAGTTGCTATTTTTTAGTTTATTAAATCTTATTTTTGTCCTATTCTTTAGTTCTTAGTGGGTATTATCAGTAGCATCACGTCCCTAGAATTTTGGATATGTATGTCTATGTTGGCTAATTTGTTCAATTGAATTTATACTTCTCTATAAAAAAAAATAAATCAGTTTCACTTCTCTTTCTTTTATCAGTTGTGATATACTCTGCTCTATATTGCTACTCTATTCTACATTGCGGTATCAGAGCTAGGTTACTATAGTCTGTAAGGGAATTTTATCTTGGCAAAATGAGCGATCTTCAAGTTTTTGGTGGTATAAAAAAGCTCAACAATCAGAGCTGTATTCTTGGTCCACCTGCAACACATCATATATGCAGGGACAAGATTTGTGGGAAGTTGTTAATGGTAGTGAGGTTATGCAACCTGAAGACGATGGAAATGAAATGCTACAAAAATGAAAGATTAAAGCGGGCAAAGCATTGTTCGTCTTGAAAACAACATGCAGTTGAAGAAGATGTGCTAGAGCACATTCGAGATGCCAAGACCCCCAACGAAGCCTGGGATACATTAGCAGAGCTCTTCTCAAAGAGAAATGATACGAGACTTCAATTGTTAGAGAGCGAGTTGTTGTTGGTGAACCAATGTTACATGACAATTGCTCAGTATTTTCACAAAGTGAAGACATTATGCCGGGAAATTTCTGAGTTGGATCCATAAGCTGCAATCGGGGAGATCAGAATGAGGATGATTATCATTCATGGTTTGAGGCCTGAATTTAGAGAATTTATTGCTATAATATTAGAATGGAAAAATCAGCCATCACTTATTGAGTTTGAAAATTTACTTGCTGCTCAAGAAGCTTTGGCCAAGAAAATGGGAGGAATTACGTTAAAAAGTAAAGAGGAGGCACTTTATGCTAACAAAAGCACGTGGAATTCAAAGCAGCACAGTAGCAGTGGATCGAAAAGAAATGAAGATAAGGGAAAACATTAACAAAGTGAATGCAGTACTCGTGCAGGAGGATCATCAAAACAACATAGTGGTAATAAGAAGTTTGAATGAAAGTGTCACAATTGTGGAAAGAGAGGTCACATGGCAAAGTTTTGCTGGTCAAAGGAAAAATCCATTGAATGCAATGTTATTACTTCTAAAAGTGAAGAAGAATGGGATGCAGAGGCACTCTTTGCTACATAAGAGGAGTTAGCTCTCATTGCACCAGCATCCAAGCAAATTAATTATGAGAATGACTGGATTGTTGATTTCAGCTGCTCAAATCACATGACAGGTGATAAAGATAAGTTGCAGAAGTTGATAAAATACAAGGGAAGTCTTGTAGTAGTGACAGTTAACAACTTAAAGTTACCGATTGCTTACACTGGTGATGCGCTAGTTTCTTCCCAATGTGATGACAATGAAGTGCCTCTCCAAAATGTTTAACATGTGCTAGGTATGACTAAAAATTTGCTTTCAGTGGCATAACTAACATCTTCAGGTCATTTTGTTTTGTTTGGCCCTCAAGATGTGAAGGTGTATCAAGATGTCCAAATTTCAAAAAAAAAATGAGTGAGGGATGGAGATTGGAGTCAGTTTATGTGATGACAGTAGAGGCTGCATATATAGATAAGACCAGATTTATGGCATATGCAATTAAGCCATGTTAGTTACTCCAAGCTAGATGTGATGATGAAGAAGTTGATGTTAAAGGGGCTTCCTCTCATCTTTTGAAAAATTATGGAATATAAAGCCTACTGTTGGTTATATTAAAGTTTTTGGTTGTGTATGTTATGTATTCATACCTAACCAATTACGTAGCAAAATGGACAAAAAAAGCTGTTAGATGTATTTTTGTAGGATATGACAATCAAAGGAAAGGGTGGAGATGTTGTGATCCTACAACTGGAAAGTGCTACATGTCCTGAAATGTGGTGTTTGATGAAGCCTCTTCATAATGGTCCTCGAACAAGAAAGTACTGCCAAATTCAAATGGTTTCAAAGATATGGTGCAATCTTCTCAAATTCAGTTGAAAATTGATGAAACTGAAGCTACAGATGATGATCTTGATGGAGATGTATCTCAAAATCCATGGCAAACAGGTGTGCATCATTGACCAATTGAAGATGATGACCAAGTTCCACGTCGGCGATCAACTAGAGTCAAAAAGCAAAATTCCAAGTATGCTAATGCTGCCATTGTCGAAGATATCAAAGAACATAAAACATTTGAGGAAGTATGTGACACGTACCCTTCGCTCCTTCACTCACTCAATTCCTATTATTTTGCTTCTTTTATTATTATTATTATTATTATTATTATTATTATTATTATTATTATTATTATTATTATTATTTTACCTTCTTAATTCCTATGTCAATTTGTACACCTATATAGCCTTATTAAATTATTTTTCTTTTAAATAAAATTTTGACAGCATGACGGCTTAATAATCACGCTACCCAAACCTATAAAATTTCAAAATACACTCCCAAAATATTTGTCCTCCAACTCCAATACTCCAATCAACAATCACAGCACTTCTAAATCTCAATTCCACACAAACCATCTCAAACATACATTTATATGCATTCACATATCTCAATTTCACTAAGCATATAATACTAATTAATTTACATGCCATATTTGTTTACATAGAACTAATAACTATTACATTAATACAAAATATTTTTGATTTCATCTTAAATTAATCCCTAAAAAATATATGTCATGCCACACCTTAATTTATTTCTGGATTTCTTCAACCAATGTACATGTCACTGTGCACAGTTAAAACAAACCACGCACTAAGCAACTCATTGCCTAGTAGTAGATGCACTTACACAAAATTTCACCCAATTATTTTATTTCCTAATTTAAGCATAATTTACAAAATCACCATTCAAAATTTTATTTAGCAATTAATTCAAAATTTGTTCTTTTTATACCATAATTTACTCTTAATTATTATAATAGTCATTTTTCTCCTTTAATTTCATTTATTTATTCAATTATGTATAAAATTTCAATTTAAGTCCCTAAAGTTGACTTTTTCTTAATTTTGACCTCAATTTTGATTCGGTTGACTTTCTTTGACTTCTAATTAAATTTAAATGTGTAAATTATATTTTAGTCCCTTAAAATTTTTCTAAGGGCGGCAAATTATTGTTTAGTCCCTGAATTTCACTTTATTTACGATTTTTCCCTTTTTGGTCCAATTAACTATTTTAATCTCATTTTTCACCTCTTTGACTTTAAATTACCATTTAATCCTTAATTTATCACGTAATTATCGTTTTAGCCTTACTTGACTTATTAATCTCATTTTTCACTTTATATATTATTTATTCACATTTATAACATCTAAATATTTATAATTACTCTTTTACTCCAGTTCACATGTAAAATTACAATTTTATCCCTAGTTGACATCAGTAAAAATTCTCGAATCAGATAAGCGGAACGAGAAATCCAATAGATTGGAGTGACCGTATAGCTAGGATACGATGCGATTCTTCAGCCCAACACATTGCATAAATCTCTTGGAGTGAACGTACGTTCAGGGTACGATGCGGTTCTCTAAGGCACTGAATAGTGATCCAGCTAAGTAATAATTCACATTTCATTGTACATTTCTAATCAAATCACACTAATACCACATTGTAAACGCTCCTATGGCTAGCCATTCTATCCTGGGGTCCTGGATTACCCACTATTCACCAAAGGCAATATTATTTATTATATGTCAATATATATTTCCACTATTATTTATTTTTATCATGCTAGATTAATCATTTTATACCTCATTTGCATTCATATAAATTTATTAATCATATACTCATCTCTTATGTGTTTATTATCATATGAATTTAATTAAATTAAACCATATCACACATGTTCTTCATACAGCCACCACATCAAGTCATTGTTACAAATTTTTCCTTCCTTGAAAATCATACCATAGGTAGTTTAATACTCATTTTAGGATATAATACATTAAAATACATCCATTTTACATAGAATTTATTAAGTTCCAATCACTTTCCACATTATGTAACTATCTCAAAAATTAATACAATTATTATTTTTCATTCTAGTGAATATTATTACTCTTCTCATACCTTAAATTGATTAAATATCATTAAATACCCAATTAACTATTAATTTTCACAAAGGTACCTTAAGGAACCCTATTCGGCCACCATGACTTCATTCCTTTTTTATTTTAATTCCTCCATTCATTTAAATTTCTAATAAGTTATTTTGACATTATATCATGCTAGATCAAATTATTTCATTATTCCATGCTACATAGCTTAGTTTCATAATGTAATATTTGATAGAAATTACATAAAAAAATGTGAAGTTAAAGGTAAATTGCATCCACTAACCTCTATTTAGCTTGAAGAACCCCTATTCTTCCTTTTTCTTCCCTTTGCCTTTCTTGGCCTTCTCTTTTTCTTGTTTTCCTTCTTTGGTCAAAAATAAATGAAAGGAAATCATAAGTTTAATTTGAAATTTTAAGCAATCTAAAGCTACTACACTCTTTTACTAATTATTCTCTACATGCTCATCTTAATTTTCCCTTCTAATTCCATTTAGAACTCATTAAGTCACAAAATTCCACTTAACTTTTCTTACCTTATTTCTCAATTTCTTGACTTTCTTTTGATGCAAACTCTTTTTTAGGATAAATAGGAAGAAATTATAACTATAAGGATGAATTTTGAGCTTGCGATTTAAGGAGAGGAATCTTGGATAAGCAAAAATAAGGGAGAGGGAGATGATTGTTCGGGTTTGATCCAAAAAGAGGGAGAAGATTCTATAATTTTTAGGTCATTTTTAGATTTTTATAAGCCTTTATAAAGTGTCTTTTAGTGTGTAAAGGGAGAGGCTAAGATTCATCCTTTTACTATTGAATCTAAAGGCTTTAAATTAAGCCATGTGTTACTCAATCCACTACTTTCACATATCCTTTTACTCTAATATTTCTTATACCTGATTATCACTTCTTAATAATGACTTTTATGTCCCCATATGTCCAAATTCCTGAATTTAGCTCCTTAAATAACCCAATCTTGATTTTGCTTCCTGAATATTGAAATTTCATTTTCCATGTTAGAATGTCCTGAAATTTTGTTCCACGTGTCATGGGACATCCAAAAGCATGTGGTTAAAATTTTAGCTCATTCTAACATTGTTTTAGTATATTTCTAGTTTCGGTGGTTGGTGTAACCAATCCAAAATTCAAAATTCTGAAACTGCCAAAATACTTATTTTCCACTTCTAACAAGTCATATAGGTTATTACTAACATAGTTATGTAATCAAAATAATTTTCAAAGGTCAGTACACTACTTTAGAGTTTGGTTAAACTTTTGATCAACCCTTTTTATGGTACCGAGTAAAAAATTTTCTATCCCGTTTAAGGATCAATCTAAGCTTATTTTCTGCTTCAATTGTAACATTGAACTCCATTTAATACTTACTTTCATAAACCACTTTTAGATCAACCTGCCTGTTGGATCGTCCATCCTCGGATTATCCTAGCTCGAGCATATTTAACTTTTACACTATATCCTACTTTCCTATTTTATTCAACTCCAATTTTTTTGAAATTTATCTTAGGATAATTATTTATACTCAACATCATACTATACATTATAAATGTAAAAATTTGGGGCATTACAATACTCCCCCACTAAATAAAAATTTCATTCTCGAAATTTACCTAGATTAAATAAGTAAGGATGTTATTGTCTCATTGTCTCTTCAAGTTTCCAAGCGGCTTCTTCTATATTGTGGCTTGTCTAAAGCACTTTGACCAATAGAATCCACTTGTTTCGTAGTTGCTCTGATTTCTCGTGTCAGAATTCTTATTGGTTCTTCATCATAAGATAAATCAGGTCTTAATTAGATTTGTTTCAATGTAATAATGTGAGAAGGATCCAATGATATCTGTGTAGCATGAAAATATGGAATACATCATAGATCCTCTCTAGTTCAGAATGTAATTTCAACCCGTACGCCATTGATCCCACAAGCTGTATTACCTTATAAGGTCTGATAAATCTGGCACTCTGCTTACCCTTTTTGCTAAACCGAAGAACCTTCAGCTATGGTGAATCTTTAAGAACACTTTGTCTCTCATATTGAATTTTATGTCCCTTCGCTTCAAATTTACATATGATTTCTATCGATCTGTTGTTGCTTTTAGGTTGTCTCGAATCAACTTTACCTTATCTTTGATTTCTTTAATCAAATCAGGTTCCATTAGTTTGTTTTCACTTAACTCAGTCCAACATAAAAGTGTTCTAGATTTTTTTTTCGTATAGTGCTTCATATGGTGCTATTTTGATGCTAGACTGATAACTGTTATTATAGACAAGCTCTGCTAGTGAAAGGTATCTCTCTCAACTGCTGCCAAATTCTAGCACATAATATCGTAACATATCTTCCAAATAGCTATATTACCCGCTCGAATTAACCATCTATTTGTGGATGGAAAGTTGTGCTATAATCTAGGCAGATTCCTAAAGCTTTCTGAAGTTTCTTTTAGATTTTAAAAGTGAACCGTGGATCCCTATATGAAATTATAGAAACAGGTACACCATGAAGTCTCACAATTTCATTCACATATGTTTCTATCAATTTGGATAGGGAAAAGTCTAATTTCATAGGAAAAAAATGACCTAACTTAGTCATCCTATCTACTATCACCCTAAATAAAGTCATGCTGCTTTCTGGTGAGTGGCAATCCAAATACAAAATCCATAGTAATTTGCTCCCACTTCCACTCTGGTAGATGATGGGATGTAACAATCCTGAAGGAACTTGATGCTCTTCTTTTACCTGTTGACATATTAGATATTTAGTCATAAAATCTGCTATTTTCCTCTTCATTCTTGGCCACCAGTGAGATTTTTTCAATTTTTGATACATTTTTTTACTGCCTGGACGTATTGTATAATGACTATTATGAGCTTTAGTCAGCATACTTTTCTTTAATTCCACATCATCTGGTACACGTACTCTGCCTTTATAATATAGACAATCGTCGTGGCCAAGAGAAAATTTAACACCTTTACCTGCTTGTATTTGAGGATGAGAAATAATATAGGCTAACATGTCATCTTGCCTTTAAGCAATTTTTACTTGTTAAAGCCAATCTGGTTTTAATTGCATTTTCACTACAAGTGCTCCATCTTGAGCGACATTTAACTTCACTTTCATAGCTTGCAAAGCCATCAAATATTTCTTGCTAAGCGCATCAGCTACCAGATTTGCTTTGCCAGGATGGTAGTCGATTAAATAGTCATAATCTTTAATAAGCTCCAACCATCTCCTCTATCTCAGGTTGAGTTCCTTCTGTATAGATAAATATTTCAAGCTTTTATGGTTAGTATAGATGTAGCACTTCTCCCCATATAAATAACATCTTCATATCTTCAAAGCAAATACTATAGCTATAAGTTCCAAATCTTAGGTACGGTAGTTTCTGTCATGTGATTTTAACTGTCTGGAAGCATAGGCTACCACTTTGCCTTTCTGTATAAGCACACGCCCTAACCTAAATTTAGAGACATCACTATAAACGACGTATAGTTTGCCCAAAATAGGCTGTGTAAGGATAGGAGCTTCGGTCAGCATACATTTCAATTTCTCAAAACTTGCCTGGAATTTATCAATCCACTCAAACTTGGCATTTTTCAGAAGTAACTTGGTGAGTGGGGAAGCTAGCATGGAAAATCCCTTTACAAACCATCTGCAGTATACAGCTAAACCAAGAAAACTGCGAACTTCTGGAACATTTTGGGTGGCCTCCATTTAAGAATAGCCTCGATTTTTGTAGGATCTACTTTAATGCCATCTACTGACACCACATGGCCAAGAAAAGTAACTTCATTCAGCCAAAATTTACATTTGTTGAATTTACCATATAACTGCTTATCCCTCAATGTTTGCAATATAATTTTCAAATTCTGATCATGCTCCTCGAGTTTTTGAATAAATCAAGATATCATCAATGAATACCACCACAAATTGATTTAGGTACGGATGAAAAATATGATTTGTTAAGTCTATAAAAGTCACAGGTGCATTAGTAAGGTCAAAAGGCGTCACCATAAATTTATAACGACCATACCTAGTACGAAACTCATTCTTGGGAATATCTCCTTCATTTACCCCTAGCTGGTAGTAATTCGACCTCAAGTCAATCTTTGAAAATGTGCTGGCTTCCTTTAATTAATCAAATAAGTCATCAATCATGGGCAATGGATATTTATTTTTTTATGGTGATTCAATTTAGTTGTTTGTAATCAATGCATAACCTGAGGGATCCGTCTTTCTTCTTTACAAACAATACTTAAGCTCCCCAAGGAGAAACACTAGGTCGTATGAAACCTTTTTCTAATAATTCCTATAACTGGATCTTCAATTCTTTTAATTTCACTAGTACCATACGATAAGGAGCTATTGCAATCGGTGTTGTACCTGGTAGTACATCAATTGTAAATTCAACTTTCCTTTTTGGAGGTAGTCCTTGTAACTCCTTAGGAAAAACATTAGGAAAGTCCACAACTATAGGCACATCACTAACTTTCATCTTCTCAGCTTTACCTTCAGTAACATAAGCCAAATAAGATGCACATCATTTTCTCACACACCTGTATGCAGCAATAGCTGAGATAACATTGGCGAGAAAATCATATCATTCCCCTACCACTGTGATTTCTTAATTTTTGAAGTCTTTAAAGTAATTATTTTTAAGTGACAATCAACTATCACTTGATGCTTATGGAGCCAATCCATTTCGAAGATAATATCAAACTCGTGAAATGGAAGTTCAATCAGATTTGCAGGGAAGGTCGCCTGCTGTTAGGGATGATCGCGGGGCGGGGGCGGGGAGTGCCTCCCCACCTACTGCCCCGCGCAAGGGCGGGGCGGGGATCGAAAGTATTTCGGGGAAAAAATTCCCCCCGTCCCCGTCCCCGCCGGGATCCCCATCCCCGCGGGGATCCCCGTCCCCGCATAAAAAATATTTTTATTTTTAAAAAAAATTTAATTATAACAAAAATATTATATTTAATAATTAATTATAATTAAAAATATAATATTTAATAATTAAAAATATAAATTCAATTAAAAATTAAACTAATATAAATTTTTACAATTGATAAAACTAAAATTAAATATAATTTAAAACTAAATTATATAAATATAATTAAATTTAATAATTAAATTTCGGGGGCGGGGAAATTCCGGGGCGGGGACCACAATCCCCGTCCCCGCCCCGAATTCTAAGTCGGGGAATACTTTCCCCCCGTCCCCGTCCCCGTCCCCACAGGAAAATTTTTCGGGAATTCCCCGCCTCATTCGGGGCGGGTCCCCACCGGGGACGGGGATTCCCCGTCCCGTGATCATCCCTACCTGCTGTATTCAGATAGGGTAATCCCTATATATCTTGTTCATAACTACACCGTGACCCAATGAATTGCTCACTAAGATATCCTGATCTAACTTTTTTTTAACCCTTTTCCTCATGTGACTCTGGTGCTAAAATAAGAATGTGTAGATTCGGGATCTATTAGTGCACAAACAATATCATCTAATAGATAAAATTTACCTACAATCACATCAGGTGTATCCTGATCCTCCCAGGCTCTGACTGTATAATGCCTGGCAATCGAAGGTCTATCTATAGCAGGTTGAATCAGAGCACTACCTCGTGTAGATGTAACCCTACTGGATCCTTCTCTACCTTTACCTCGAGCTGAAGGAGTAGCCTATCTGCCAATAGGGTTCTGAGCAACTGATGTAGTAGCCCGTGGTTGTGCTCTCAGATAATTCCTCAATGAATGCTCTCAAGATCCACAATTTAAACATGCCCCTATTAGTCTCCAGCACTCACTTGGATGCCATCATCCGCAGTGCTCACAAACTGGCACTTATATCTATCAAAACCCTGACCTGTAGGAACATTACTCACTAATGTCATAGAAGGGACTGCTCGAGCTGTGGTATGCTGACTCGCTATTGGGATAGCTGTAGAGTCCTGTTAAGGAGCTGTAGTAGAACCCCTGGCTTTTTTACTGGACCCGCTACCTGCTCCTAAAGCTGGTCTCATTTTCTATTAAAATCGAGCACATCTATTCACTTCTTCTTGCTGACTAATTTCCATTATAGTGTCGGCATCAACTAGCTATTTCTTGTTAGTGTACTCTTGAACTGCTAAAACTCTCCTCAAATCATTATGAAGTCCTCTCTCAAATAACTAGCACATCTTTTCTGGTGGGAAGCAATAATCTCTCATGTAGAAACTGAGCCTTTCAAACTCTTTGTTATATTCTTGCACTGATATGGTACCCTGATGCAGTCACCGAAAAAGCCTCGTCCATAGCTCTCAAATATTCTTTACCCATATATTTATCCTTGAATTGTTGATAAAAATAGTCCCAGGTTATTTGCTCAGGTGGGGTGTGGCGTTTGACAGTATCCCATCACACATAAGCTGGACCCTGAAATAAGACCACTGATCCCTTTAACTTTTCCTCTGGTGGACTGTGAGTAATATCAAATAGTCTTTCAATTTTGTTAAGCCATCTTCAGCTTCCATCACTGTAATCTATCCCTGGCCATAAAAATCCTCTGCACCTAACCTTCTTAACTATTCCAGAATAGATCTTTTAGATGACTGGGATGGTGGCCGTTACTGAGGCTATAATCTTTGAAAGAACTCAACCATCATCTGCATAAAATTTGCTGGTGTAGGAGGCAGAGGTGCTTGAGGCATTGGTGTAGGAGTGTGCTGAGTGGGCTGCTGGGATCTAGTACTCGATATCGACTCCTGTATTTCTAGATCGACTGAGGCCTCACTCTCAGCATCACTTATCAACTCAGCCACTTGTCTGGATTCGAAAGCCATTGCCAATACTGAAATACACAAGGGATACATAAGATTTAAATTTCAGAATTTATATCATAGTAATGTGGCATGTACATATATCATATGCTTATTCATTTTCCCTCAGTCTATATCACATATATCCACTCCGATCTTAGGATGGCCTAAACCACGCTTTGATACCATTAAATGTGACACCCTTTGCTCCTTCGCTCACTCAATTCCTATTATTATTATTATTATTATTATTATTATTATTATTATTATTATTTTACCTTCTTAATTCCTATGTCAATTTGTACAACTATGTAGCCTTATTAAATTACTTATTCTTTTAAATAAAATTTTGACAACACGACGGCTTAATAATCACGCTACCCAAACATGTGAAAGTTCAGAATACACTTCCAAAATATTTGTCCTCAAACTCCAATACTCCAATCAACAATCACAGCACTTCTAAATCTCAATTCCACACAAACCATCTCAAGCACATATTTATATGTATTCACATGTCTCAATTTCACTAATCATATAATACTAATTAATTTACATGACATATTTGTTTACATAGAACTAATAACTATTACATTATTACAAAATATTTCTGATTTCAACTTCAATTAATCCCTAAAAAATATATGTCATACCACACCTTCATTTCTGGATTTCTTCAACCAATGTACCTTCCCTGTGTGTAGTTTAAAACAAACCACGCGCTAAGAAACTCATTGCCTAGTGGTGGATGCACTTATATAAAATTTTACCTAATTATTTTGTTTTATAATTTAAGCGTAATTTACCAAATCGCCATTCAAAATTTTATTTAGCAATTAATTCAAAATTTGTTCTTTTTATACCATAATTTACTCTTAATTACTATAATAGTCATTTTTCTCCTTTAATTTCATTTATTTATTTATTTATGTATAAAATTTCAATTTAAGTCCCTAAAGTTGATTTTTTCTTAATTTTGATCTCAATTTTGTTTCGGTTGATTTTTTTTGACTTCTAATTAAATTTAAATTTATAAATTATATTTTAGTCCTTTAAAATTTTTCTAAGGGAGGCAAATTATGATTTAGTCCTTGAATTTCACTTTATTTATGGTTTTACCCTTTTTGATCCAATTAACTATTTTCACCTCATTGACTTTAAATTAGCATTTAATCCCTAATTTACCGCGTAATTATCATTTTACCCTTACTTGACTTATTAATCCCATTTTCACTTTAACTATTATTTATTTGCATTTATAATATCTAAATATTTGTAATTATTCTTTTGCTCCAGTTTACATGTAAAATCGGTTTTACCCCTAGTTGATACCAGTGAAAATTCTCAAATCGGATAAACAGGATGATGAGTCCAATAGACTAGAGTGACAGTACATCCAGGGTACGATACGGTTCTCCAGCCCTATACATTGCATAAATCTCTTGGAGTGACTGTACAGCCAGGGTACAATGTGGTTCTCCAGCCCAACACATTGCACAAATCTCTTGGAGTGACCGTACAACCAGGGTACGATATGATTCTCCAGGGTACTGAATAATGAGCCAGCTAAGCAACAACTCATATTTCACTGATATTATAATTTAACCATTAAATATTAAATACACACACAATTCATCTTCTCTTTATCATGCCATGATAACTAATAAACTAATTTACTTTTTTTTAATAACAAATTATATAAAATTTCAATTATTCCATTACATTACTAACAATTCATGCAATTCAAAAAACAAGAAACTCCCTACAACATGAAATAAAAAAAATTGAGTATATTCACTTACCCATTACGTTTGCCATCTTCTAATTCTCACAATTTCTTGAAATCACTTCTCCCCTTCACTTTAACTCACATTTTCCTTTCTTGACCACCATCAAATTCTCTCAATTTCTTGATTCCCAATGAATGTACTTGATATAGGATGAATTAATTGAAGAAATAGATGAAGAATTGTGCTAAGATTGGATGGAATTTAGCTTGAATCAAATGGTAGCCTTGCAAATGCATGTCTTGGGTTCAAGAGAAAAGAAGAACGATGAAGAAGAGTGAGGAAGTGGAAGATGTTGGAAATAGCAAATTTTTAGTGCTTATATATATGTTGATCAACGACCATGATCTAATCAATCAAATCTTGATCTAACGGCTCCGATTTCATCACTTGTCAACTTGTGATTAGCCTAATTGTTTTGTCGTCAAAGTTTTATCAATGCTAGTTTAAAAATATCTAAAAATATTATTTAGAACATGTTTAAAATTTCAGTCCCAAATGAGTTTATTTCCATTTATTTCAGAACCCGAAATTAAAATTATCGGTGCGAAAGTTTTCTTCCCTTTTTTATGTAGTTTAAAAATTAAATTTTTACTTTTGAAATTCAGTTACATTATTTCAAGTAGTCAATTTAAATTATTTTATTTATTATTATTATTTTTTCACACCTTATTTCTTGTGGTTCACACTAATTCCCTACAAAAATCTAGAGCCTTCTCATCTGGGGCGTTACACTTATGCCTAAGCTAAAAGATGTGTAGCCTATTTCATGCAAATAGGTGTTTAAGATTAAACGCCAAATAGATGGATCAATTCAAAGATATAAAGCTCGCCTTGTAGCTTGTGGGTTTTTTCAACAATACGGGCTGGATTATGACGAGTCATTCAATCCAGTTGCAAAGATTACGATTGTTCGGGTCTAGCTTGCACTTACTGCCAGCAAAGATTGGAGTTTATGGCAGATGGATGTCAAGATTGCATTTTTGCATGGAGAGTTGGATCGAGAAATTTGCATGAACCAGCCAATAGGCTTCCATAGTGAAGATCACTAGAAATATATATTTAAGCTCCGAAAGGCTCTCTAAGGATTAAATCAAATGCCGAGAGCATGATATGTTAAGATTGCTGAATTTCTTACTTTAAGTGATTATGTGGTGATGCCTGCTGATTCTAGTTTGTTTATCAAATCTAATGGAGGACAATGCCATTGTGTTAGTATATGTAGATGATTTGATTATAATAGAATATTGGAAGGAAGAAATTCTCTCCACAAAAAAGATTTTATCTGTTTATTTTCAGATGAAAGAACTTGGATAGCTTAAACACTTTTTGATTTGGAGGTTGATCGTACTAAAGAAGGAATTTTTCTCCATCAGTAAAAGTATTCCAGAGATTTGCTAGAAAAATTTGGAATGCTTGAGTGCAAGCCAATTGTTACTCCAATGGAACAAAATTTTAAAATTTATGCTCATGAAGAAAGAGAGTTAGAAGATGCAACAATGTATCAAAAATTGGTGGGTAGTTTAATCTATCTTACTTTAACCAAGCTTGATATTTCTTATTCGATTGGTGTAGTGAGTCGATATATGCAATATCCCAAGAAGCCTCATTTAAAAACGGTGTGGTGAATTCTAAGATATGTGAAGAGCACAATTGATTATGGTATTTTGTATAAAGAGGTGGAGATTGTAAGCTTATTGGCTGCTGCGATGCTGATCACGTTGGAGACCATGATACTCGACGTTCCACTACTCGATATGTTTTCATGTTAGGTTCTGGAGCAGTAAAAGACAACAATTTACACTATAAAAAATCCAATATAGCGATGGAAATTTACCTATGGAAAAATTTCTATTGGTAATTACGGATGAAAAACTCATTCCATATGCAAAATGGTAGTGGAAAGTTGTAGGTTATGACAGAAAAAGAATTTCGTCGTAAAAACTGGAGGAAAAATTTACAGCCAAATATTAGCGATGAAAATGAAAATTTAGTTAGTAAATTGGCGCCAAAGTTTCTCGGCTGAAATTGGAAACTGAATTTATTGATGGAATGTTATTTTCGTCGGTAATTTAGCGACGAAATTGAAATTCCATAGGTAAAATGCCGATGGAATTAATTTTTCATCGGTAATTTATTGATGGGATTCATTTTCATCGGTAATTATCGACGAAAAGGTTATTCCGTAGGTAAATTACTGACGAAATTATTTTTTCATAGGTAATTTACCTACAGAATAACTTTTTCATTGGTAATTATCGACGAAAATGAATCGCATTAGTAAATTACCGATGAAAAATTAATTCCATTAGTAATTTACCTACGAAATTTTAATTCCGTCGTAAATCTTTCCTATATTAAAAAAATTGCTCCCCTCCTCTTTTTTGTTCTGCTACAAAAAAAATATGTGTGTTTATTGAATATTAAATATTTTTTGAGTCAATTGAGATATTTTAATATTATACAAAATTAAAAAAAAAACTACTTGCATCTAAAACTTAGATTATTTTAAACTATCAACAATTAACTTAACAGCCAGTACTCAACTAAAAGTATTAATGCCTTGAATCCAATTTTTTTACTGACATTAATAATTGTATTTAGGAATTTTTTTATAAGTGGGGTATTTGACAAAATTATTTAATATTTTAGTATGTTTTAAAAAATAATTGAAAAAATGGAATATGTGAATTCATTTCCACATACAGCTGCAGAATCTGCTTTGAGCACGCAAATAGTAGAAAAAATGGAAAAGAGGGCAGAAGGTAGTCCATTTTCGCAGCACATCACTGCGAAAATCGATGTAATATTTTTATTTGAATTTAAATCTGAAAGGGAGTGGGGCAGAGTAGCAAGCGTGCATAAGCTCTTCCCACAACGTCCAAAGCTCGAGTCCTGTCAAGCTCCTTATTTCTTATTTTGTTTTTAATTTTGACAATTTACTAATTATAAATAACAAATTGAATACATATACAAGTGGCCAAACTAACCTTAATGGTAAAATGGCACACCATTCTCCATAGGCATGCAGTTTCGAACATCAGCAACAACCAAGTATTTTTTCTTATTTTTAAATATTATAATTTACAACTAATTTCTACATTGATTTACATACTTAAATTAATTAAAATTTATAATTAATGTTTTAATTTGATTATTCTTATTTTTAAATATTATAATTTACAATTAATTTCCACATTGATTTACATACTTAAATTAATTAAAATTTATAATTAATGTTTTAATTTGATTGTTGTTAGGATTCAAACATGCAATTATTTTTTCAGTTAAGATTCAAACATACAATTAATTTTTTGTTTAAAAAATTGATTATAAATTTTAATTAATTAAAGTATGTAAATTAATTGTAAATTCTAATATGAAAAATTACAATCATTTTTTTCACTTACTTTTCATATGAAAAATTACAATTGATTTTTCTAATTCAATTAATCAAATTTTATAATTCATTTTTTCAATTAATATTATATTTAATAAATTATAAAATTATAAGATTATATTAATTAATTGCATTTTGAATCTTAAGAACAATCCAATATAAAATAATATTTACTTGATTCGCTTTATTTAAATTCATGGTTGTGTAAGTAAATTCTTAATTTTTATTATTTTTAACAAACTCAAAATTCAAAATTTTATTTCAAAAAATTAAAATAAATTATTAAATTCTATATATATATATATATATATATATATATATATATATATATATATATCTTATTAAGTCTTAATTATATCAAATAGGGTAATTTGGCAATTAAAATTGGATGAGTAAAGGGACTAAATTGAATTTTTCCTACCCCACCCAAAACTATGTTGTTCTCGGTAGGTGAAAAATTAAAAATGCATGTGGACTTTAATTTAATAAGAATTGGGTTCTCCTCTTCCCTCCCCTTCATTTTTCCCTTTTTCCTTCTTTCCCCTTTTCCCTCTCCGGCCACAACTGCACCGCCGCCCACTGTCGTCACCCTCCGCCGCTGCTGTAGTTGTGCCCGGCATCGCCTTCCTCTCCTCTTTCCTCCTTTTCTATCCGGGTTCTCCTTCAGTGAAATTAAGTAAGAATTTAATAAAAAAAAATGAAAGGAATTTCAGATATAGGGATTTTAGTATGTTTAAGGCACATTCCATCTTATCTTTGATTCTACTGGTGTGTGCAGCTAAATCGAGAAAGGGTATTGCTTTTGCATGGTTTGGATTCAAGGCGTTCATATTAATTATATCAAGTTGATACATTATAAATCAATAGAACTTTGTTTGATATATATATCACTTTGTCGTTGCATTCAGTTGTATATTTGCCTATAGATTCTAGATAATAATGAAATCTATATTTATAGTTAGGCAATCGCATGTTCGATAGAATTCATATATTGGGAAAAGTTTATCTAAATTTAATCAGTCGGAGTTGTTTCATTTTCTTAGAGACAGCGAGTTCAAAACCTTGTAATTTTTTCAGTCTTGTATTTTCAAAAATAATTTAATAGTCATGTGGCAATTAGTTTTTATAGTTTAAATATCAAATTAGTCGAAAATAGTATTTTTCAATGGTAAATAATGATATCAGGGTGAATAGTATCTTTCGAAATTAAAAAATATTTTATTGGATCATTGAAAAGAGGAGGTTAGTAGGAGTCTAAGAATATAATTTGAATTGAAAATGAGGTCAAATGGATCATCAAAAGTTAAAAATAAGGAAAAAGTAATAATTTCGATTCAGATAGTGCCCGGATTGATTAAAATTTGACCGAAACTTTAAAAATAACAAATGATCTCTAAAAATCATTAGAATTTTCAGATCTACATTAAATGAGATGTAGAATTATATGGTAATGAAAAATTAATTATTCGGTGACTTTGAAAAATTGAATTATTGGACCGGTAAAAGTGAACCGATCGAAAATCAGTCTCCGATTGACTTAAAAATATTTGTGAAGCCTAACAAATATATTTTGAGAATTATGAAAATATTTTTAGGAAGGTTTGAACAAAAAAAGTAAGAGAAAAATGATAATTTCAGTTTAAATAGTAACCGATTGACCGTGGATTGATCGAGACTTTAAAAATAGTAAATAATTTTTAAAAATTATAATAATTTTCAGTTGGATCCTAGATAATATTCAGAATTATTTGATGGTGAAAAATTAATTTTACGATAATAATGAAAATTGCCTAATCGGATCAGTATTAGTGAACCGAACCATAAACGAAGTTTTGATTGAGCCAAATTTTTTTATGAAGGTTATATAATATATTTTAAGAATTATGAAATTGATTTTGAGTTAATTTGACCTTGCTAAGAGAGATAAATAATTTAAAGTATATAAATGGGCTTAAAATCAATTTTGGGCTTGAATTAGGCCCAACCACCTTGGTTGGACTAGACTAGCCCAAAATTCAAACTATTCAAGGGCCAAAATACCAAAAAAAAAAACCAAAAAAATTGTGAGAATTCTGCCGTTTTCTTCTTTTTGAAGCCAAATTCTCTGTATTCCTCTATAACTACCATTTTCTTCATCTTTCTCCAAAATCAAGTTTTCTGTACTAATTTTCAGCCTCTCTTTTCATTGGTGATGGTTTCAAAAGATCAATTAAGATGGAAGAAGTATAAAAAATCAATAAGGAAAGCTTATATCTCAAAATCAAGGTAGGTAAAATTGAGATTTTTAATTTAGTTTAAAGATTCTAATAGGTAAATTAGGAGATGTAAATGATGTTTATGTGGTTGTATTGAATTAAGAAAGCAAGAAAATGATGATTTCTTGCCTTGTGAATTTCAGCCACTTTAGGATCTTTAGGAAGAATAAGTGGTTCCATGAATTAAGGCAAAAAAAGAAAGGTTTAAGAGTGAAAAATAAGCTTTTAAGGTAAGTGAATGCAATATTTTCTAATTTTCATTGATTTTGGTGTGATTTGTGATTATATTTATTATGCATGTATATGATTAATACATGAGCAATTAAATTAATTGTTATAGAAATAGTTAAAAGAATGAAAAATGATATTTTGAATGATTTCAATAAAGATAAAATACAATTAAGTGGAAAGCTTACTACGGTCGAATGGTATGTTAGGAAATTTTCAATGATTTTGTGATACTTATGTTAATTAAATATGAAATTATGGTAATGAGTATAAGAGTGAAAGATTTGAGTAATTAAATTGTCATAAAGATATTAAAATGGATTATATTTTAATAGATCGATTGATTATTAAGAATAAACTTGGAAACATGCCGAATATTGATGAATGACAAATGTATATTAATAGTGTTTAACATAAGAAGAAATAAAAGCAATGAAAACTATAAAGAATGATATAATTAAAGTGATAAAGGACCTAAATGAAAAAAATGAAAAGTTTAAAGATAAATTATAATTTTGCAAAGCATTGAAGGAAAAGGATAAAATGACGATTTAACCATTCTAGGAACTATATTATAGTTCCATAAAAATATACTAAATTAAAAATATAAGATATATAACTAATTACAATTTTGTGAATAAACGTAAACTAGAGGGATAAAATTTTAAGGCAATAAAGTTTAGAAACTAAATGAAAATTTCCCTTATATAAAAGTTTAAGGGTGAAAAATAAAGAAATAATGGTAAATGTGAATGAAAAGTATAAAAAGAAAGATAAAAATGAAGTTTAGAATAAAAAAAGATCTAATTGAAAAGAAATGAAAAGTTTAGGGATCAAATGGTAATTATTTCAAATATTGAATTTAATGAGTAAAAATGATAAAGAAATAATAGATAAGGGTAAATGGTAATTTAGTGAACAAACAGTCTAAAAATGAACTTTTATGAATTAAAAGACTAAAATAAAATTTTACATGAAAAGATAAAATAAGGATCAAATAGAAATTTTGTATACCAATAAATGAATGTGAAGTGAAAATAAGTAAATTAGTGGTAATTTCATAATTAATGTGCAAAAAGGATAATTTTTCAATTAAATAAAAAATTGAGGACTAAATTGAAAAGTAATGGTATTAATTAATATGAAATTTATAAATATTTTTGAAAATAAAATTGTTGAATTATGGTGAATAATTCATAAATGGGTGAAAATAATGAATTATAATGAGATAATTCATAATATATATAAAAGTGATAGAAAAATAAATTAGTAAGTGAATGAAAATGTAAAAGTACGTGAAAGTATTAAAAACATGAAAGGAAATCTAATAAAAGAAAATCACTCATGATATGGGTGAGAATAATAAACAGATCAAGTGATTAATGTATTGAAATGCAAAAGTAAGTGAAAAAGTCGGATGTGTAAAATTGATAAAGAACCGAATTGAAAAAAAAAAGAATTGAATGAACAATATTCTGAAATGAAAAGAAAGAATTAAATGAAAAGTATTCTGAAATGAAAAAAAATGAATGGATAGTGTACTGAATTAAAATAAAAAAGCAAATTAAAATGTCAGAAACATGAAAAATGATTGTGAAATGAGCATGAATGTTGCCCTTAATATATAGTGGTCTGGCAATTTAATCTAGCTCAAAATATAATTGGCTAGCCATAGGGATGTCTATACCGCGATGCAAGTCATTGCAACTTGCTTTGCTATGGTAGGATCATAATAACCATCCACAATATCTGTTCTGACTATTCTATCCGTTGTGATCTGATGAGGTGGATTGGTTCTTCAAGATCATCTCTTACTGTATTGTATTGTTGTGGGCCCATGGGATCCACATTTCATATATCTGGTTTGAAAATTTCTGCCGAAAATATACTAAAGGCATAATGATAATAATAACATAAAAGTGCAAAATGTGAAATGTGAATGGAAATGAAAAAGGACTGCTATGAAAGAAAAGAAAAAGTTAAGATCAAAATGATAAAAGTGATAAAATAATGAAAGTATGTATGAGAATGATAAAATAATGAATGAAAAGCTTAAAAGTGATCCTTTGTAGTCCTGGAGGATTAAAACATAATTTGACATGAAAATGTTAAAACAAGAACTGATTGATAGTTTATAAGTGAAATAATGGATTTTAAAATAAAAACAAGTAAAACGATAACAAAATTGTAAATAGAAGGTAAAATGACAATTTGAAAGCAATTGAAAAATTAGGGAATCCGTATGTAATTTGCCATAAAGTAGTAGCAAAATGATGAGTTAAATGTCAAATAAGCAAATTAGTGTAAATAAATTATAAAATATAGCACCAATGTAATTTAATGAAAGTGCAGGGGCTAAATTATCATTTAGCAAAATAAAATGTTAATTGAAAAATGAAACTGTAAACAAACCCTAATATATGATAAGGTAGGGACCAAAAGTGAAACTTTTACCCTTAAATGAAAATAGGAACTAAATAAAAATTGTTCATGTCTAAATGTCTGGATAAATGAATATATCTCTGAATGATCAAATAACTATATAAGGAATAAAAAATGAAGATAAATTCTCAAACAAAACCGGAATGTGAGTAAACATATCTATAAGAAGTGAAAGGGATTGGAAATAAAATGTAAAATGATAAGAAAATAGTATATTAAGAACCAAAATTTGTAAACTGCATAATGAACAGTAAATGAAATGTATAAATAAGATCAGTTAATAATATTAAAGTGATTAATTAAGTAAATGACTGAAAAATAAGTATAAAAATAAAAATGATAATCATATCCTACTAAATGATCGAAATAGTTTTACATGATGGAATGCATGTGTATATGATTGTGTGATGCACATCAAAATGATAGAATGAATAGTTAATGTTAAAGAATACTCACGGATGCATGCATGTGTACAGGAATGTGCGTATGCATGCATGTATGTGTATGTGTGAATGCTATTTTTTGTGAAAAGTTTGGGATATGTATCCACCACTAGGCATTTCGATGCTCAGCATGTAGTTTATTGACTGCGGGCAAATCAGAAAGATATAAAGTTGGTAGCCAATGCTACATGTTGATTAAGTTCAAAGCGAAATTCAATGATGATTGTTAGCATGGCATGTATATATGTGTATATAGAGGTATCGAATGTGAACTATACTTGTTTAATATTTTATTATTAGTATTATTTTATAGTTGGATCTGTTGTGTGTTATGAATGTATTTGAAAAAAAAATATTAGCAGATTGTTTAGAATAGTCTTTTTCATTATCGCCATTGTGTTGTGACATCTGATCACTATACGTTCGGTACAGTGATATAAGGGTGTTACAGTTTTCTTATAGATTTATTGCCATATAAAGCGCAAGCATTTTAAAGAGTTGAATTTGAAAATTATGGAATCATCATTACTCTAATAAGACTTAAACTTTCCTAGAAGTAACTACCCCATGACTATATAAACCTTACTAATTATTTTTTAGTATTTGATACAGATTTGTTGGAGTGGCTAAATGTCAGAATTGTAGGAGTGGCTAACTTTAAATATCAACTGATAGAGATTTATTGAATGCAGTTTTAATTAAGTTTTAATTTTCTTGGCAAGTTTTTATTGCTTGTTTTGTTATCTTATGCACTTCTACTTTAAAATTGTTAGGTGTGTTTAATGTCTATATTTCTTACAAGGCTGCTTAAAATTTCACATTTGGCAATATGGTTAATTGAGTGAATTCAAGCCTCAGAATCCCCTCTAATAATAACCATGGAATTTCTTGATGTCAATTTTATCATCTTTGTTTATCTCCTAATGCAGTTTTGGAAACGGTGCGAGGCGGAGAAATATGTTGAAGTGGACTCTTGCTTGCTGCAAGGTGTACATATCTGAAAGTAGAAATAATGCTGCTTTGGAGATAATTGAAAGAGCCACTAAGCTATTTCCTCAAGCAGCAGGGATTGCAAAGTCCTTAGTAGCAGATGTTGTCTCTAGTCTTTAAGGTGTGAGCTTTTTAAATGGTTTTAGTACTATCTAGCAACAGTCTAGGGAGAAAAGCTTTGAAATTTAATATGATCAAGTCTAGATTCCAGCCATACAGGAGACTCTAAGTAGTAAAAGCATGAATAGCCAATAGTGGAAAATTATAATTCTATTTGAAGCAATTTAATTTAATTGAAAAATAGATATTAGAACAAAGCATTATAAGTTTTGAATATGGAAATAATTTCTTGCAAATGGAGCTATGATACCAAGGTTAATTTATTTTGTGTTGTTTTAAATGTTCACTTAGATCCTTGTTCTCTAATATTTGTACCTTTAGAAGCATTGCCTACTTGGCATTTGAATTTGAACATTTAAGCAAAAACCAAATTCAATTTTTACGGTGGATTCATTATGGCTCAACTGCAAATGCTATTTGTAACCTTATTTCTTTGGTGTGAAACATGTATGTATCAAAATATCAGGTAATTATTAAAAATATATAATTTTTTTAGTGACGGAATGGTGACGGATAATTCTATCCCGAATTTTTTGAACAGAAGGCAAATTTACCGATGAAAATATACTTACCATTGCTAAATTTACCTATGGAATACTTTATCCCATCAGAAATTTGCTTACTTAATCGTTATTTTCGTCGGTAAAATTGCCGACAAAAAATATAATGCCTTTGGTAATTTTAACGATGGAAACTAATTATGTTGGTAAATATTGCAAATGACGACAATTTTTCGGTTTGCATCCCCAGTCGAAATTAGCGACGGACAATATTTTTCATCGGTAAATGTGCCTACATTTGGTTCTGCTAAGTCATTTTCAGTCGCTAAATTCTGTTAGCAATTTGATTGTCCTAAGGAAATTCTCTCAATTTCGTCGGAAATTTTAATCGAGAAAATTGATTTTTCTTGTAGTGCTGTGTCTTTATCAACAGCATAATCAGAATATAGAGAGCAGCAATGACAGCTGAAGAAAACACTTGGCTTATACAGTTGTTGAAGAATTTATGCCAACCAACTGATCATGGGGTTCCAATGCATGGTGATAATCCATAAGCAATATATCTCGAAGAAAATCCAAATTTTCACGCCAAAACTAAGCATGTTGCAGTCCGTTATCATTTTATTAGAGAAACGGTTTTGCTAGGTGACATTGAGTTAAAGCAAATTAAAATAGAAGATCAAGTTGCAGATTTATTCAATGTTATTAAAATCGGACCAGATAAAGAATCGGCAAGGCTAGGGTTCTTGGTTTGACCTGTTCAACCGGATTTTTTCTATTTTTAAAATATTATAATTTTATAAATACTATTGTATAAAAATTAAAAAAAATATCCATTAAACATTAATATATGTCACAAATATCCTAATAATAAGTTATAAAATATAATTTTAATTTTATTATTACAAGTAATTAATTATGTATTTTTGAATATCATATATTAAAATCATAAAAATACAATCATATCATGAAAATAATTTCTTTTTTAGATGGAGTACCAATGAAGCAAACACAAAAAATATTAACCTTGCATATATGAGTATAATTATATTTAATTACAATAAATCCAAATAGATAATAAGTATATTAAATTATTAAGTGACATCTTTAGAATTTAAAATACTACATTTTTCAAAGAAATAAATCATGAAAATTTCATATATATATATACACACACACAATGAACCAAATAGATAATAAGTATATTAAGTTATTAAGTGATATCTTTAGACTTTAAAATACTAATTTTTTTAAATAAATAAATAATAAAAATTATATATATATATATACACACATATATTTGATTACAATTAACCAAATATATAATAAGTATATTAAATTATTAAATGACATATTTAAAATTTAAAATATAAATTTTTCCAAATAAATAAATAATGGATATATATATATATATATATATATATATATATATGGGGGGTGGAAAAATACAAAAAATTATAATTTTTTGCAATTTTTAGCCAAACACCCGGTTTTGTCCTGTCCGATTCCATTTTTTACCAATTCGATTTTGTGTAGTTGAACCAACTAGTTGACCTGTAGGTTCGTGATTTAACCGGTTCAAACAGCCGGTTCGATTCGATTTTAATAACTATGGATTTATTCACAAAAAGGTTTAAATGGCATTAAGTTGAAAAAGTTGGTTTATCAGCTTAGTAAGAAGAGCAAAAGCTGGAGTTGAGTGGGAGTGTTAAAATTCAACACCAGCTTATGGAAGTCCAGCTATCCAGTTTATGAAGTTTGTATCCAGGTGTCCAATTTATAGAAAGCTATCTTGTTTTGAATAAGTCTGTAGTTTGTTGCTATTTTTTAGTTTATTGAATGTTGTTTTTGTCCTATTCTTTAGTTCTTAATGAGTATTATCAGTAGCATGACATCTCTAGAATTTTGGATATGTATGCCTATATTAAGGTCAATTTATTCAATTGAATTTATGCTTCTCTTCAAAAAAAAAAAAAAAATCAGTTTCACTTCTCTTTCTCTTATCAGTTGTGATATACTCTGCTTTATATTGTTACTATGTTCTACACTAAATTGTCTTATGAAGTGGTTTCCCCCCTAACACGTAAACAACTTTTTTTTTTTTTTTTTTCCAATCCTTTTTACCAGAGATAAAGAGCCAAATTTATATCTAAAATATTAAAAATAATGTATATTTGGTCATCAACTATATTTACTTTTTGAATATATTTTTTGGATTAAAATTATTATTACTATTATGTAATTAGCTAAAATTTAGCATTTAAATTAATGGAATTACAAATAAACTAACATAAATATGCGTGTTAGATTGATTTAAACAACGTAAATTTGTCACATGTGTAATATAATTTGATATCTTGTTCCAAAATTACTTGTGTGCCTTCAATTAGATCGCTTGTACTTTTATATTTATTTAATTGGAGTTCTGTTATTTTCAGTAAGAGTAGTTTTGATTCGAAAATATATTTATAATATAAATGTATATAATTTTCAATTTTTAGAGATAAATTTCGTCCAAAATATATGTAAGTGGTAAATATGCACAATTTTTAATATTTTAAGAGCAAATTTAATTTATATTCCTTAATTCAATAATGATATCGCACTTTTTTATTTTTTCTTTTTTTTTTAAATTCTATGTATACACAGGATCGGACAAAAAATTACATATTGGGGCCAAATTATAATATTAAAATTACTAAAAAATTAAAAATTATAATTTTTTTCAATAGTAATTACTGTATATTCGTTAACCTATCAAATAAGAGAAAATAGCTCTTTTAAATCACAAAAGTCATTTATAAATGAATCAATGGTAATTCTTTCTGCAATTTCATTTTTAATATATAACAGCATACAGAGAAATTTATCTTCAAAATCAAACCTAAATTAATCATTGTTTAAAAAAATAGATCTAAATTACACTTTTATCAAGATAAAAAAATAATACATAAATTTTTCTCTAAATTATTATCGTTTAATAAATTACTCCATAAAAACACATGGCATTTTCATGAATGATACGTAAAAATTATTTGACATGTGAATAATAAAGTAATTTGGTAGTTTTTTATAAATTTAATAAAATAATATAATATTTTTAACAATATCGGGATATTACTTACCTTTAAAATAAGTGCAGAAATTCAAAAGGATAATATGTTAAAAATACGGTTAAAATGTTCCTTTTCATAGAAAATATGTCTTGAAAAAAAATCTCTAAAATATACACATTTGGACATAAAGAAAAAGGAAAATCCGCAATCAGAAGAAATTGATAATTTGAAAACACATGGTGGCCACATACGGAAGGTCCAAGCCATGGCACCTACCTTCTCCAACAGCCTCCTTCTTTTCTCCTTTGTCCTTAAAAATTGCAAACCATTTGAATGAGAACACATCAGACAAGATCAAAAGACTTGTTCTGAGCCAGAAAGACAGAACCAAACCAAACATAGATCCTGATAGAGAGTTCTATGCCTATCCAAGGTTTGTGACCCATGTTGATGATGGTTTCATTTCCACTTTGACTAATCTCTACTCAGAAAGATTAAGACCTGATTCTGAAATTCTTGATCTTATGAGCTCTTGGGTTAGCCATTTACCTAAACAAGTTAACTATAAAAGAGTGGTGGGTCATGGGCTTAATGCACTAGAGCTTGCTAAGTGATAAAATACAAAATTTTATCGTAGAAAGAGAGATCGCCGGCCATGGAGAATGAGGCTTTAATAACCTACAAAAAAGAAAATTAGCCCAGTCTTACCGGACTTTTGAGCTCCAATGTTTAAGTTAGCTATCAAAGTATGCAGAAAAAGCTTAATAGAGAGAGAGAGTATAAGGAGTTTAGAGAGAGAGAGAGAGACAGCCCCCTTTGTTATAGGTATACCTGTCAAATTTATAGCTTTGAGTGTTGGATTTTTTGGGCTTCTGGTCTTAGGCCTCTTCGTGGGTTTTTAATGGGTCGGCCTTATAGTTAATTTTATTTTGGGTATTATCACTAGTCTCCCTCCACGCAATTCAATTTTTGAGATCAAAGGCTCGATAATTTTGGGAGTTACCCGCTTATGGGGAGTTACTTATTTGGAGAACCTTGTCTTTGGGAGTTACCCGCTTATGGGAAGTTACCCGTTTGGAGAATACCTTGTCTTTAGGAGTTATCCGCTTATGGGGAGTTACCCGTTTGGAGAATACCTTGATCTTTGGCAGTTATCCGCTTATAAGGAGTTACCCATTTTATATTTTTTATCCTGCAAATAATTTTTTGCAATTTTATTGTGCAAATAATTTTATAAATATTTACTAACATGTTTTACGGTTGCTTATGTTGTTTGAGAGATAACCACATCCGATCCGCTCTTGACGGTGGAAAAAATCACATCCGATCCGCTCTTGGCGATGGATGGTCTTCCGATCCGATTCGCTCTTGGAGATGGAAAAAATCACATCCGATCCGCTCTATGCGATGGATGGTCTTCCGATCCGATCTGCTCTTGGCGGAGAGATAACCATATTCGACTGATCGAAATAATCTGACCAATCGTTTTTCATCCGATCCGCTCTTGGCGATAAATGGTCTTCCGATCCGATCTGCTATTGGCAGCGAGATAACCATATCTGACTGATCGAAATAATTCGACTGATTGTTTTCCATCCAATCTACTCTTGGTGATGGATGGTCTTTCGATTCGATCTGCTCTTGGCGGAGAGATAACCATATACGACCGATCGAAATAATTCGACTAACCGTTTTCCATCCGATCCGCTCTTGGCGATGGATGGTCTTTCGATTCACTCTTGACGAAGAGATATTATCCATCTGATCCGATCTGCTCTTGGCGGAGAGATAGCCATATCCAACCGATCGAAATAATCTGACCGATCGTTTTTCATCCGATCCGCTCTTGGCGATGGATGGTCTTTCGATCCGCTCTTGGCGAAGAGATAACCATATCCGACCAATCGAAATAATTCGACCGATCTGCTCTTGGCGATGGATGGTCTTCCGATCCGCTCTTGGCGGAGAAATATTATCTATCTGATCCGCTTTTGGCGATGGATGGTCTTCCGATCTAATCCGCTCTTCAAGAAAGATAACCATATCTGATCAATCGAAATAATCCGACCGATCATTTTCCATTCGATCCGCTCTTGGCGATGGATGGTCTTTCGATCCGCTTTTGGCGGAGAGATAACCATATCCGATCGATCGAAATAATCCGACCGATCATTTTTCATTCGATCCTCTCTTGGAGATGAATGGTCTTTCGATCCGCTCTTGGCGAAGAGATATTATCCATCCGATCCGCTCTTGGCGATGGATGGTCTTTCGATCCGATCCGCTCTTGGCGATGGATGGTCTTTCGATCCGCTCTTGGCGATGGATGGTCTTTCGATCCGCTCTTGACGGAGAGATAACCATATTCGACCAATCGAAATAATCCGACTGATCTTTTTCCATTCGATCTGCTTTTGGCAATGGATGGTCTTTCGATCCGCTCTTGGCGGAGATATATTATCCATTCGATCCGCTCTTGGCGATTGATGGTCTTTCGATCTGATCCGCTCTTGAGGATAGATAACCATAACCGACCGATTGAAATAATCCGACCGATCGTTTTCCATCTGATTCGCTCTTGGCGATGGATGGTCTTCCGATCTGCTCCTGGCGGAGAAATATTATCCATCCTATCCGTTCTTGGCAATGAGATAACTATATCCGATCGATCTTAATTTTTTCATCCGATCTGCTTTTGGCGATGGATGGTCTTCCGATTCGCTCTTGATGGAGAGATAACCATATCCGACCGATCGAAATAATCTGACTGATCGGAATTTTTCCATCTGATAAACTTAAAAGAATAATTAAATAAATTCTTAATATACATACCTGGTGTTGGGCCAAAAAGACTTTCGACATATATCTTTTCAGATCTTTAAATGTGTGGTAGGTAATCACATGCTTTTTTGTTGTAGAGGTGGGACCCATCCATCATATCTTTCAAGAGATAGAGATGGGTTTGCAGTCAATGCTAGTCATCTACGAAATTTGAGTGCATGTACCCACTAAAAATTGCTTTTTGATTTTCGCTTTCCAGCTTTGTTTGTTTTTTCTACTGTTTCTTCACCATCACTTTTGTCCGATGGGGGCCTCTCCGGTGAGTTTGGTTGTCATCTTGCTCTATTTTTCTTGGAGTACAGTACCTGTATCACTTCTCTCTTTACCTTTTTTGCAAGATCAAATCCAGGATTTTTAGATTTAGGCATTTCCTTTGAAAAGAAACTCAAGATCTTTCAGATTTAAGCTTTTATTGTGAGATCAAGCTCAAGATTTTTCAGATCTAGACTTTTTCTATGAAATAAAGTTCAAGATCTTTTCATAGATTTTTCTTTTATAGAGGGGCAATAGTAGATCTGAAGTTTGGCGTTGAAACTCCTTTAAAAAGCAGCCATGGAACGAACATCATTTTTCTTTGATTTCAGGCTGAGTAGCTCAGATATGGCGTCAACTCTCAACGAAAGCACTAAATGATAAAACACAAAATTTTATCGTAGAAAGAGAGATCGCCAGCCATGAAGAATGAGGCTTTAATGACCTGCAAAAAAGAAAACTAGCCCGGTCTTGCCGGACTTTTAAACTCTGATGTCTAAGTTAGCTATCAAAGTGTGTAGAGAAAATTTAATGGAGAGAGAGAGTATAAAAAGTTTATAGAGAAAGAGAGAGCCCCCTTGTTATGGGTATACCTATCAAATTTATAGGTTTAAGTGTTGAATTTTTTGAGCTTCTGGTCTTAGACCTCTTCGTAAACTTTTAATTGATCGATCTTATAGTTGATTTTATTTTGGATATTATCACTAAAAATCCGTTGGAATATTTTTTTTTTGTGAAAGATCTAAATTAGGATCAGAAGCTGGAATTTCAGGATGCAAGTTTTGATGCTGTGTTATGCACTGTTAGTGTCCAGTACTTGCAGCAGCCTCAGCCTCAAACTCTAATTTCTGTATGCTTTTCACTTTTCTTTTATGGTCAAATAGTATTAGTAGTTGATCTAATATGATGGTCAAGAAAATGCTTTCTGAACTTGAAACGAAAAATTGTTTAAATATCTCAACTTCTCCTCGTTAGTTATAAGACTTACATGTGCAGTGACACTAACCTAAACAAACTTAAAAATAATAAAAATCACAAGTTCAGTTATCTGTATGATTTTGAATGACATGTATTTTTAGAAATAATACATAAAAATACACCCATAATTGGTAAAAAAAAATTAATTACACAGACAAAAATAACCTATTACCCATCCGAATTTGGCTCTGTACACATGTTACCTCTTTATGTTTACAAAAATCTACCTATTATCCTTGAATTTTTTTTTGTGCTTACATTATTTTTATTATACTTAGATACACTTTTTATGAAGATTATATGAATTCAAAAAAATAAAATCCACGTACGTATCAAAAGAATTTAGGAACGACTATTATGCATTTTTTCAATATCAAAGGGTAATATATGCACATTGCTAAATTTAGATGGCCAATAAGTTAATTTTGCCAAAATTTCAGATATTTAAAACGTTATTCATAAAGTTGAGATGGGTAATTATATATATATATATATATATATATATATATATATATATATATATATATATATATATATACTCAAATATATTGCTATAGGATTGTTTTTAAGTATTATTTTTTTTTTTAAATGTCAAATTCAATTGTATTATGCCTTGAAAATACTTATAACTAAGAATTAGTCTGCAACTGTGGGTATTTGCAGAAGTGTTCCGAGTGCTAAGCCAGGAGGAATATTTATTGTGAGCTTTAGCAATCGAATGTTTTATGAGAAAGCCATTGGAGCCTGGAGAGATGGAATTGCATATAGTCGAACACAACTGGTCGTCCAATACTTCCAATCTGTGGAAGGATTTACACAACCGGAAATTGTCCAGAAACTACCTGCTGCAGTTGGTGGTGTCGATGGTGGTGGTGACCAAGACAATAAATCACCCTACAGATGGTTCATGCAGATGAAAGGATTATTGTCTGGATCAGATCCATTCTATGCTGTCATAACTTACAAGAACTTCAAACCTGTATATGAGTAGATTCTGGAAGGATTTTGATATGTTTTTTATTCAGGTCTTCTCTCATATATATGATCTTGTACGAAAATAACAAATGCAGATTCGGAATTTGCCTTTAAGGAACAAATTCTGAGCATGGAGATTGTGTGATTGGCGAGCAAGCTGCATTAAGAATCAATTATTTCAAAGAAGAGATAAAGAAACAAAACAAAGGATAAATGGGAGAACAAAAAAGATACAAGACATTTCACTTATCATAATTAGCTGTATTTCCATTACTAATGAACAGGTGTGCCGTCTGTACAACTCAGTGCTGATATATGAATATGATCAACAAGTAACTTCTAATCTATCTGTCAATATGCGTTAGGGAAATGTGAAATATCATAAACAGAACATTGGATAAATCTAAGGACCTGGTATGAATTGATAAAGAATACCTATGATCTGCTGAGCTCCTTACCCAGATCAGCAAAAACTGGCTACTGTACACGGAGATCGTGCAAAAAAAATCATCAGAGAGCTTCTTATTGACTCACTGAGATTACCTTTTCAGCCTTGGGCTTAGAGTAGAGCTTAATCAAGATTTCTACATTTCCCAACAGCTAAAGTAAGGGTGCAGAAATAACGAAATTTGTGCCACATAATCTCCCGGGAAACAGTTCTGACAAGGAACAGCTTACATTGCTAAAACTCAGCAACTCCATACCATGGCACTGTAGCATATAATGCATCTGACTTGAGAACTTATATTTCAAATTGAGCTACGATGCCAGCTCTCTAGCCCTTTTAGCTGCTTCAGTGTAGTAATACAACCACCAAAGTGTCACATTGTCCTGGTCAAAGCAGCAAATCACACAGTATCAGAAATTTTTGATGCGGCAAGAAAACGTTTTAGGCTGGCACCACAAAATTCCACCCCAGAACCCAGACTTTGTTCGTTACTCAAATTCAGCAACTATACTTGAACTGTTAAATAACATTTGGTGATAACATCATCGTTCCCACTACTATTACAGAACTGTACATGAGATTTTGAACTCACACAACTAATCATCGACATCAATAAAAAGGAACAGATTGTATATGTATTTTGATATATTGATACAATAGAACAGGTCAAAATAAAATAAACCTATAGGTGCTCCTAAATTCCAGCAATATCTGCTATAATTCTAAAAATAAAAAAGTACTTGCTAATTAGCTCATTTTATTATTATGTTAACAATTATTTCGAGTGATAAGTGAAATATTAATAAAGCATGCCTCACACAATGCCTTGTAAGAATATCAATAGATATTTCAACACTGATTTTTCTTTACCTCTCGCTCCAAATCAACAAATATTTCGTCAGAGCACTGTGTTTCTGCAAGCTTGCTACGTTGGACAATTTCAACAACTTGGTTCAGATTTTTTGGTGGTAGCTTCTGAATTACTTTTTGAAGATGCTGCTTCTCGATACGATTCATGGGCCTGCAGTTTGGGGCCATGCAGTTTGAGGCAAGATAACATTAATGGCAAAATGCTAATTTAATACACTTTCAAAGTTCAAGAGGGTAGCACAAATCAGCATGGTTGCTATTCTTAAAGCCCAAACCCCAACACTGAAAAAACACTACGGAAAGTTTCATAACTTTAGATGAGTTTGATCAATTTTAATCTCTTAAATACACATACACATCACCACAAGCAAGAGGATATTGTCTATCATGCTGAGATCATAGTGTATTGTTGCAATTGCAATATCAATTATGGCTCATCATAACATTTCTTTTCCCTAATCCTGATAGTTTTGACTTACAGCAGCAGCAGCAGCAGCAACAATAATAATGTTCTATGCAATTGAATGACTACACAGGTCAAATTTAACTTGCATATTAATTTAAACCAACTATATCTGAGGAACAGGACACTTGAACAAATAATTAATGAACATTTATCTCTCTTCTGCATCAGATATAACATACCTGCATGTAGATACAACAGCATTCAGAAGTTCTTCAAGCTGCTTCTCCATGTGATCAAGCTGAAAAACAAGCATGAATCCTTCAGTCAGCTACTATCACAAGAAGTTTAAAAGGTTAGCCTTGACACAGAGGCATAAGAAACTGGATTGAATTTCAGAATATTACTGTTGTGAACAGTTGATCAGAATATTTCTTCATTGTTTCCTCAACTAGTGAGATATCATTCTCTAGCAGTAACTGCAGATCACCATCACCCTAGAACATAGGGAAAAAGGAGAAAAGAAAATTAGAAAAAGAAAGAGAGCCATATATATCAATGGCTAAATAATGCCAAAAGAAAGTCATAATGCTTACGTGTATTAAAGAGAGAGAGAGAGAGAGATGTGATTCCACAGAAAAAAAATTTCTCGAATAAAAAATAATAAGTACTATACCAAGCAGTTCTCACCTCTCCATCTCCATCAATAGATTCATTTGATGCCAAATGAGATTTAGCTGTTCCACAAGCATTACATTGAAACTGGGGAAAAAAGCACCAAAATTAGTATGAATTGGTGCTCTTGCAAATTTGTTCTGCTGAATGAATTATCATGCACAAAGTAACCAATTTAAAAGAGAAAGTTGGCTACCTTGCTTTCTGGGTTAAGGGTCGTTTTAGTACTGGAATGAGCACAATGCTTCTGCATATCACTCAACATTCCTTTCCCAGATGGAGTGACATGCGAACATTTAGAATCCATGCATTTACATGCCAAACCCTGTATCATCAAAGAATTCAAACATAAATCTTCTTCATAAAAGCTTTTAAAATCATTCTGATGTTTTGTCATTTCTAGCTCTACAAATTAAAAATAAATAAATTAAAAAAAGGACATTTATTTTTATAAGACATCAAAATTGAAAAGTAATCCTTTCCAACAATCGAAGAAGAAAAAATTAGGAATATAATATTTGTACATGAGAGTAACACATTTAAAAGCCTTTTGATTAAAGATATAATTAAGCTATACGAGAATATGAAGAGCAGGTGTAATTGTGCGACAATTTGTAGGGAAATTGAGAGCTTGCATTCTTTCAGTAGCATCTCGTGCTACAGACAATTTGCCCATACATTCCAAGTGACACTTATGCGTTTGCAGTGCTAGTGATATATAAGAATTTTAACAAGCAGGAAGCAACAAGAGTTGTGCTTCATATGATCCTAAATTTGCAGGAAACCACCGGCTAAATGAACTATGAATTTATCACTGATGTTGACTACTAAATCTTTTGTGTTATTTTATTACAGTATTGGTTGATCCATCAGTTCATATGTACTATGAAATGGTCGATAGATTAGGTCATAACAAAGAGGTCATGAAACCGAGTTTTACATAATTTGCACTAAGAATACGGCCAAAAGAAAGGTGGTCTGACTATTGTTGTCAACATCATGATTTAAAATTCTTGAAAAGTAAATTTTACAGTAATATTTAACAGATACGGTACATTGGCAAGTATATGTATACCTCTAGATAATCCAGCACTAACAGGGCTAGCAGGTGTAGGGATGCTAATTGACGGGGAAGATGACATCTTGATTCTCTTGTTGGAATTTTTTTGTCCTGTTTCAGTGTTAGTTATTGCATCTATGTTGTCTGAAATCAGCTTTCTGCTTCTGATCTTTGATTGTAGTCGACGCATTGACAGAACAGGATCAAGCATCTGCATTTTCCATGTCACACAGCAATAGTAAATACAAGTACTAAAAAATATACATTCAGTTGAAATTTTTAAGTTCAAATTCAATTGTTAAGATTCATAAAAGACATGCAGTGAAAGTGAAAAACATGGAAGATAAATGGGGTATAGATTCAGTTACTCTTCATGAAAGTATTTCTATCCCAAGGGATAAAGGAAAAATAAATAATTGTAGAACATGCATATCCTAAGTGAAAAAACTTCGGCCATGTATATATAGAGAAACAGTTTTGCTGTCTACAATGACTTGATCATTTCATCACGTGCAATACACCTGCCAATTGCAAACTTATGAACAATTTGGACCAGCTGCTCTCTTGCTACCTCGAAGTCATATACCAATTCAATGTGTGTGTGCATGTGTGTGTGAGAGAGAGAGAGGAAAGAGAATCCATGCCATCTCAAGAATTCAACTAGCTCCACCAATCTCTTGTTGCAGCTTTTGCTAGTCTTATTTACAATTCTAAATTTTCAGCAGTCAAATACGTAATTCTTGTCTAAATTGTATGCTGATTATCTTCAATACATGCTGATACAGTAAATTATTTGGTGAGGTATGTGCATTCCACAATTATGACATACAAAACTTGCAAGTTCCGTGCAGCTTCTCATGACGAGAATGTGTGGAAAATTAGGTAAATACTCAAAAATAAGTAGAGGGTGATGCTATATGCAGCAAAAAAGATGTTAAATATCATGAAATGTTTCCTTAGTTAATTAAGGATAGATTGTATTTCTAATATAGGCTGGCTGCATGCTTCCTAATTAGTGGCAGGTTCTTTGTATATAAAATCTTATTGAATGTTTTCTTTTATACACAATAAGAAAATCTCCTTTTTCACAGAATTCTTCGTGGTATCAGATCTCAGTTCATGTTACAAGAGACAGTTTGTGCTCCTATGTAGGTATGGGTGACCACGATTATGGTTCAAACTGAAATCGAACCAAACCAAACTGGTCAAAATCAAAACCGAACCATAGTCAGCAGTTCATGGTTCCAAACTTCCTCGATTTTTGATATGGAAGCTAAGGCTTTGTAGATAAAGGAGCCAAGATCCTCCCCGTTGCAAATGGCAGCAAGGAGGACCTGGTTATCGGTGGAGTTGTGGGCAACTCCGTTTACGAGTGCCACTTTGTGGCAGACCCTAGTGGAGTGCAATTTAGTGATTACAATTGCAAGGGAGGAATTTGAGATGCAATTTTAGGAGATGAATCCAGAAGCCATTATTGGACATGATCAAGAAGGATTTATTGAATAACACGCTGCATGTACTATGAAGAGGAAAAAGACAAGACATAAGCTTTATAGGAGGTAGACAAGAAATCAAGGAAAAAAGTTAAGAATAGGGGTGTTCATGGGTTGGGTTGGGTTAAAAATTAAAAAAAAACCAACCCAAACCAATATAGGTGGTTTGAGACGGTTTAGGACGGTTTGGGATGTTTTTTTGTTGTAATTTAAAATGGTTTGGGGGGGTTTGAAACGGTTTAAAACGGTTTGAAATAAATTAATTAACTATATACTAAAAAACTTATAAAATAAAATAATAAACAAAATAATAATTATATTAAATTATAAATAACACTAAATTTAAATACTACATACTAAATTTAAAATTAATAAATATTAAAATTTATATACAACAAGCATTGTACTGAAATATAATATTATCAGTCAAATATTAAAATGAATATAAGCATTGTACTTAAAATGCTAAAACGGAAACAAGATTTCTAATGAAAATAACATCCCTTCGGCTTGTAAGACACAACACCTAATACTAGCAACTGTAACTGAGAAAGCCACACAAACCCATTGATCGATAATGGTCTCGTTTTCTGATTAATGAATTCAAGGCACTTGAAAGAAATGAAGAATCAACAAAATCACTATGGCACTTGCAGGACATACCTTGGCACAAATCTCTTCCAAGCCAAGGAACTTAGCCACAAGCTCATTGAAACAGCCACTGGTAGTAGTACTGGACAAATAATTATGTGGCTTTATATTGTTTTATTAGCTGTGTGGGTATGCTTCCTGTGTACTGGTTATAACAAAGCTGCAAAACTACAAAGCAAACACAAACCGAGATAAGCAAACCCACTAGCCCAAAATGATAAGGAATTGTACAAGAAAATGACAACCAGAAATAAACTGTATCAGGTAGTACATATAATCCAAATTAATAAGTTGTCTCAGGCTAAGCAGCTAAATGCCTATAATCTCACATTTACTTCACAAGTATGAACCACCGAGCCAGCTAACTAAGAAGCGTACTTGCATCTTAGTATAGATATATCTAAAAATAATGGCATTTCGTCAAGCAAACTCAATTTTAGGGAAAAAATGCCAAAATCAAGAAAAAAGAATCTATAAGAAAATATACAAAAGGCTACAGATTACTGACCAATAAGATAGTCCTCAACGTTCAAATTGAACTTTGAACTATTCACTACGCCGTAGAAAAAGAAAAATAAGATTGGACTAAACAAATATTATGCGATAATCCAATTAAATTGCAGAAAAATATCGTGGACATAAATCCAAGTTTTTATTCAACCTTAGAGTGCAAAAGTAGATTTCCAGTTCTAATCGGTGCATTAATTGGATAAATAAACTGTATCAGTAAAATTGAACCAAATTTAACTAAATTCACCATTCAATCTCACCTTATAGCTCCACTTAGCCCAAGTGGTATCATGTATATCATTGAGCTGGTGTTAAGATTGGCAATATACAGAAAATATTAAAAATATAGAAATGGATATTAAAAAATTAAGTACCTGAGCATCACTGATGAAGGAATTGCTAGCTTAAGAAAGTTTGGTTGCAAGAAGGAGAAATCTTCACATAAAGTAATAATAACAAAGCATTGATCCAGTAAATATAGCATTAGCTAAAGCTAAAGTAATTTATACTTTATAGCATTGAAGCCTTATCAATCTGTCATTAAGGCAGAATCAAACATTCAATACAAGAAAATTAATTGATCACTCCAAAATTAAACTAGAAGATTAATTTATTAGATATATACATACCTTGTTTGAATTTGGAATAGGATTTTTGCAGATCTTTCATTTTCTCATTTATCCTACTCCTCCTCTGCCAAAGAAACCAAATAAACATAACCCATCAAAATAAAAATAAATACACTAAGAAATTAAAATCTTGTAAAACAAATTTAACCTTTTTAGAAAAATTATGAACTTCTGCAGCTCTACTTCTTTTCGATGAGCTACGGGAATGAGTTGGCTTTGCCGGCACCTCCTCCACCAAAGCCTCGAGACCCTCCTGCATTAAACAATAAACCCTTAAATTTTCTCATTAACTTTTATTTTTCATTCAATGTTTCTTCAACAAACAAACGGAGCTGAAGTCACCTAAAATAAACCAAAACAAGTACCTCGCTTTTGCATTCGCCCTCGTCAGTCTCATTCTCGCATTCACTAACTCCACCAATCGACATAGATGGCATATTTCCCAATAAATAACCGACATTTACTCTGTAAATTATTGAGAGAAACGATCTTTGCACCAACTTCACCAAGAACCTGAACCTCTGAAACTCCACTCGATCATTCAAGGAGGCACCTCTTATCAAATCGGCAGCTGAAAGAAGACAGATATAGGGCACGAGAGCAAGAGAATGAGAGAAAAGTGTGAAAAGATCGGTTTCGCAGAGATGATTTGAGTTCAGAGAGAGCTTAGGGCACGATCGCAGAGATACCTGAGAGGCACAAGAGAGATGGAGAGAACGAAGAAGAAGAAGAAAATGGTCGGTTTCGTCACATAACCCGAAATATTATCCTAACCCGACTTTTCTTCATCCAAAAAATTGAAAATATAACCAACCCGACCATAAAACCATCTAAACCATGCTTTTTTCGGTTTGATCAGTTTGACTCGATCGGGTTGGTCGGTTCATTAAAAAAGCTGAACAACCCTAGTTAAGAGATAGAATGTTAGGTACACAAACTGACCCATTTTTTTTAGCGATGGATAAATTCAAATCATAATTAAAAGATAACTTACCCAAGGATTCTTGTAGTTTAAGTTATACGAAGGCTTTTTTAGACCTATTTTTCCTCAAATATCTTAACAAATCAAGTTTATCTATACGGCCAACAACATTCTCTCCATGAGCATTATTCTCCTTTTGAATATTATCAATTTTATCATTCTCCTCCTGAGCATCAATCTCCTCATTCTCCTCCTGAATAAGATCAATTAAGGATAAAATAATTAAGCATTGAAACCTACAAACTACTTACTTTTCGATGCAAGAAGTTAATTGGCTACAAGTGGGTATTCACAATATAACATAAGCTTATCATTCGATTGAAAGACTAAAAACTAGATTGGTGGCAAAGGAATTCACTCAAACTTATGAAGTAGATTTCAAGAGAAATTTGCCACAATCAGAATCTATCTTTTGTAGCTAACTTGGATCGGTATTTGTAGCAATTTTATGCGAAAAATTCATTCTTGCATGATGACCTAGAAAAAAAAGTTTACATGGAGATTCCTTCCGATTTTGATAATGAAAGAACTCAAAGAAAGGTGTGCAAACTATAAAAAAACCTTGCATGAGTTGAAACGATCTCTTAGATTTTGGTTCAATAGATTCAACAAAGCTATAATCTTTTTTGGATATAAAAAATGCAATGCTAATTATACCTGATTTATAAGACATTACAAAGGAAAAAATGCTCTTATTATTTATCTTAATGATATATTGATGACAAATAATGATAAAGAAGAGCTGGCTCAGCTAAAGAAACTTTTGGCTTTGGAGTTTGAGATCAACAATCTTGAAAAACTATAATACTTCTTGGGAATTAAAATTGCTAAATCAATCAAATGAATCTTCATTTTCCAAAAGAAATACATCTCAGATATTTTGGATAAAACCGATATGCTAGGAGATGAGCAGAATCGCCCATTGCAACCATATGCCACAAACAGGAACAAAAGAATCAATTGATAAGAGGAGACATCAAAGATTAGTTGGAAGGCTCATCTATCTCTATCACACCAGACTAAACATTGCATATATAGTTAGCTTGGTGAGCTAGCTTAAGCATGATCCTAGAGAATTTCATAAAAAGATTGTCTTTCGCATTCTTTAGTATCTAAAGTTGGCTCTGACAAAAATTCTTTTTTCCAAACATTGTCATCTTCCAATTGAAGCCTTTACAGATGCAGATTAGGATAGATCTCTAGATGACAGGAGACCTACCTCTCGTTATTGCACACTTGTGGGAGGTAACTTAGTCACTTGGAGAATCAAGAAGTGTGGTTGCCAAATCAAGTGTAAAAGTTAAATTAAGTGTAGAAGTTGAATATAAAGCTATGGCTCAAGGTGCCTGTGAACTTCTATGGCTGCAAAAATTGCTAGAAGAGCTGAAATTGGCTACAAAAGATAAGCTATCATTGTATTGTGATAACAAGAATACAATCAATATTGCTAATAATTCTATTCAATATGATATGATGAAGCAAGTTGAAATTGATTGACAATTCATTAAAGAAAAGTTTACGGATGGTGTCTTGAGCTTATTCCATGGGACGTCAAAAAAACAACTAGCTGATGTTTTCATAAAAGGACCAATAGTTGAGCCTTTCACACCTTAGTCCACAAGTTGGGCATATGTAATATTTTGCACCAATTTGAGGGGGAGTGTTGTCTAGCATGATATGTTTTCTTACTTAGTTGATTATGTAATTAAGGGTAGATTGCATCTTTTCTTCTTTGTACAAGTGAGATAATAACAATATCTCTTTTTTTGCAAAATTCTTCAAAAGAAAAAAAAAAGGTAGAACAACACTTAGAACTCCATAGCCGCCACACCTAACATTCATGGGATCACATCTACGTGTAAATGTCATCCTCTAAGTTGCCATGTAGGAAGGCATTTTTACATCAAGTTGTTGTAAGCCTAGTCATAAAAGTTATTTGATTGTGTTCATCTTCACAACTGGAGCAAATGTTCCTGATAGCTCACTCTTTAAGTTTGTATTAATTCCTTGGCCACTAATTTAGGTTTGTATCTTTCAATGGAACCATCATCATTGTGTTTGACAATGAACACTTAGCCAACTATTTTCTTTCCTGATGGAGTAACAAATTCCCAATCTCATCTTTAGCTAGAGCTTTCATTTCTTTGACAATTTCTTTTTTCCACTTGAAATCTTGATTGGCTTCTTTATCAAATATAGGATGCTTTATATCATATCTAACTTATTCAAATCATCTATCAAATTAAGTGTTAAAAACAACTCACTGTAGAGGTTTCCAGGAGATAAGGATGGCTATTGACAAGGAATAGGCTACATGATGGCATTTTCCTACTTGTCGTCAAGACTTGGTTTAGGAAGTTAAGTGAGGTAGTTCAATAGTTTGGAATGAAAAAGAGTAAGTGTGATCACTAAGGGCTTTGTGAGTACTTTTGCTTTAGCAATCCAAGTTATTAAAGGATTAGGATTAACATGAGTCTTTTTGGGAAAAAGAAAAAGGATCAGCATTAGTCCAATCTCTTACAACTTAATAACTAATTGAAGTTATAACTTCTAAAGTTCGTAATGCTTTTAATTTAGCTTTTAGTCTATAAATAAATTTCCAACAATTGTTGCATTGAGTTGTTTTGTATAATTTACAATTATTTTTGTAATTTGGATACCATTAGAGTAATGTTGCTTATAACTTGTTTGTGAAACACAAGGTAAAGATCATCTTATTCATTGTTTATGTTGATAACATTGTGTTAACTAGAAATGATAAAAGCATTAACTCAACTAAAAGGTCTTCTTGCTAAAGCATTTGAAATTAGGGATTTAGAAAAGTTCCAATTTTTCTAGAGAATCGAACTAGGTAAAAAAAAAGGATATCCATTCCTCAAATGGAATACATCATGGATCTCTTAGAACCAACTAGTATGCTAGGCAACAAGCTTTTAGAATCATCCGTTGAAACCAATCATAGATTGCGAGCAAGAACTGGTGCACTAGTTGAGTTAAAGAGATACCAAAAATTAATGTGAAAACTCATTTACCTTAGGCCAAACATACTATATGCAGTTAGCTTTGTAAGCCAATACATTCTATTGCATTTAAATTTTGCACCAAGCAAAGGACCTTTTTTCTCTCTAAACATGGCCACCCTCAATAGAAGCTTATACAAATGCTAATTAGGTTGGATCTCCATATGACTAAAGATCAACCATCAACTATTACACTATTAGGATGAAATCTAGTTACTTGGAGTGAAAAACAGAGTGTTGTTGCTCAACCAAGTGCTTAAGAAAAATATAGAACTATGCTCAGACGCTATTAGAATGAAATCTAGTTACTTGAAAGGAGGAAATCTAGTTATATAGAGGTGTAAAAAACAACAAAGTGTTGTTGCTCAACCAAGTGCTAAAGCAGAATATAGAATTATGCTTAGACACTATTAAAAGGAAATCTAGTTACTTGGAGTAAAAACAATGTTGTCGCTCAACCAAGTGCTGAAGCAGAAGATAGAACCATGCTCACGGAGTAAGTGAGCTACTATAACTAAAGTTTTTAGTAAAGGATAAAATATCCTTATTCTATGACAACAAAACAACTATTAGCATAGCCCATGATTAAGTCCTACATGACTGAACTAAACACAAAGACTAATCGACAAGTGTCTTTACCAACAAAACAACTCCTTGTGCATATCTCATGCGATGTTTCATAAACAATCCACAAGTGTCTTTACCAAGGTACTTTCCATAACTTGATCTGTAATTTAGGCATGTCAAATGTCTTCGCACCAACTTTAAGAGAAGTATTGCCCATTTGTGGTCCAATTGTAGATTACTCATATTCAGATTAGGCATGATTGGGTTTAGATTATGTATTAAATATATTTTCTCCACTCCACTCAATACGACAATTTTTAACTTTTCACACATATCAAAAAAATCATTAATTAATATCAATTTTATAAAATATTCATTATAATTTACAAAAATATCTTTTCATTAATTCTTTATAATTATGTATCTCACTCTATTAATTATCTTTTGTTTTTTGTCCATACATAAGGTAAAATAGTAAAATACATAATGCTTGAAATTTGAACATTGTCAGAATGAATAGAACAAAAAAAAATTAAAATTATCGCGTTGAGTGAAACGAATAGAGTATACTAGTTGTATTTCCTTATTAGGGTACGATATCAGTGTGTGAATACTATATACTATTCTTTTATCCAACAACAATTGTTCCAACATCTAATATCGTATCATCTTTCATCAACAAGACATGCTTTAAGCAAAGTTATTGATGCATCAAGGTTTGCCTGAAGTGTGAACACCCATATGCATCCAATATCTTTTTCTACAAATAAATTTATCAAGTTCTAAGTACATTTAACATGCATTCATCTCGTCCACCATAAAAACATGACAATTAAGGTGAGATAAGGCTTTACGAGTAGTCTTGGGAATAGGGACAATCTAGAAATACAATGAAAGAACAAGACAAGTGAACGTAAAAAAACCAAAGGAAAATTGGACAAGTCCATTTGTGCTTTCCCTTTTTAAGGAAAATAGAGAGATAATGATCACTTGAGATTCAATCCAATGACAAAGGACTTGGCACAACAATCTAAACAGTTTCTTGTCCTCTTGTGTATACCTAAAATATAGGTGGCCAAGTAGGTGCAAGGACCTTCAGAGAACTAATACAAGTGTTGATATAGATTAATCAGCTATCTTCTTCTCTTAATTCTCATACATAAAAGATTACGAGGAAAATTGTGTTTCCTAAGTTACATCAATTGGTGCGAGAGCCACAACAAACAGGACGAAAACACATGCACCTTTTCTAAAACACAACTAAACATTAATCACATACTAAATTGGATTAGTTATATGAATTTTCTATCTCCAAATCCCTTTATTCGAGACTAAATCTACCTTGAAATCTAGGTGTAGATCTTTAAACACTACTTTTCTCTACAATCTCTTAGGCCTACCTCCACCCTTCTTTTTACCTTGTACTGCTAAACTCTCGCATTTTCCAACCAAGGCACCTAAAGGTTTACGTAGCACGTGTCAAAACAATCTTAAACGTTCTTCCCTTATTTTGTCCCCAATTTCAACTTCGTACACCTTTTTCGGATATATTCTATACTCAAGGATTTTGAATCTAATTTAACAGCCTCGACATGAATATCACAAACAAAACAACCAATGCCAAATCTCCTAGGTTTTGCTGTAAAAACTTAGAGAATAAAACATTGAAAGAAATTCCAACAATAAGAACAAATGAAAGCATATGAAACATTTTAAAACATGCAAATTTCAAGATGATAAATATACATACATATATACATGTATATATATGTATATATGTATTAATTTACCATATATGTCAAAAACTTCTTCAAAAAAAAACATAAATATAAAATTTCCCATAACCTCATCAATTTTTGGCGTAAGAGAAGCCATTGTTTGCCGAAGCAATGCATTCAATCTTCCATTTTTTTGCTTGGAGAATGTAGCTCCAACACTATTATTGAAAAAAGAATTGAAAGAAGGCTCAATTTTATCTTGGTCATCCCCACATTCATTTCCAGTCAATTCACAAACAAAAGGCAAGGAATCCTCATTTTGCTCAAGTAAATCTTTCACTTCACATTTGTAGAATGTGAAATAATCTGGTCCCACTTTACTTGAGTCAGTTGGAGCCACAAAACTATTTGAAGTCTCCAACATAATGAGCACAAGAGTTATGCTGCACACAACAATGAGATTAGTTAACCGGTATTTGGAAGTTTCCAAAATCATACAATCTCATGGAGATTTAAGCAATCATAAATGTAGGTGAAGGGCATAATAAAACTTCCTATAATTGTAAACAAGTGGCGTGCACCCCAAAAAGGACAACACACTTCGAATAAACAGTTTTGCAAACAATTTAAAAGGGTCATTAAAAGCCACAAACTATAATCTTGTACATGTCTACTAAAAAAGCCCACTTTGTGTAGTTTTTAGACCTATTCGTGAGCTTAAGTACATGCTTGGCTTAGCCCTCTTACCTGCATTCTCTTGAGCTTGGACACAGAACTTTAGCTCTAGATCAATCCATCCAAAACCTGCTAAAAAGCACATTTTACATTGGTGCACTTAGGATTGGTATGCAAACCCTAGCTCACATTTACATATTTTCTTTTCTTTTCTTCATTAACTAAAAAGAGCAAAATATACAAATATATACACACACACACACACACACAAACAAATTATATGAAATATCAATAATATAGTTAGAAATAAATTCCTATCCTAAGAGATATTTAACACAAATTGATTATAAATACATACGAAAATTTTTAGATTAGCATAGCCATAGATGTGACGGACATTATCTTTTTCTTCAAGAAACACTGCACCCCAACATTCATTACTTGCGTCTGTCTGGAGTAATCTTTTGCCAGTTGATGGAATATGGAGAGGTGGTAAATTCCGAGTAATCAAGGAATTATGAATTAATGGTTCATAAATCTTAATCATAGCTTGCTGAAAGATGGAGAGGACAAGAGGGAGGAGAGGATTCTTTATGAGTAGCAGGATGATAATGCAAAGGGCTAACATTTTTTCTGGGATTTGGGTGAGGTTTGAGGTGATCCATTAGGAAAATTTGAGGTAAGACATTAAGAGGAACAAGTGCTTTAGGTGGATTGGAATTGCGAGAGAGGTAGTCTGGAATGAATTTGGTCTTGCCTTTTATATGCTGAACATCAAAGTCATATCTAGATGCAGCGTAGTGGAGGCTGACATCATTGCAAGGGTAGGAGGATTGAGGTGTCTGGTTTGTAGTTCAAGCTATGCATAAAATTCCTGAAGGCAATCACACCATTTATGATGAGAAATATCCTTAAAATGAAACCAAGGGCCCGTAGTAGGTTTTGGAAGTATAGGTCGACTATCAATAGCATCATTATCATCAAAGTCAATTGTTAAAGCAAAAGGCTCCACCTTGGTCGTCCACTCATACCTAAGTAGTCAAAAAACTTAAAGCTATCATTCAGAATTTGCCACCTCTCCATATTCCATCAACTGGCAAAAGATTCCTCCAGACAGACGCAAGTGATGAATGTTGGGGTGCAGTATTTCATGAAGAAAAAGATTTGCAAGTTGAATAGGTATAATCATCGTAAAATTAATATTAGCTTTCCACAATTATAATTTGTTAACATTGCTTTAAACTTTCAATATCAGATTTTATGGGTTAATGACATCTGTCATCATCAAATTTTATGATTTATAACCAAATAGTCAAATTAAAATAATTTGTAACACAAAAATTATCAAAATTCTATTTTATTTTAATTAAAGTAAAATTGACTTGAAAATCAATTTCATATAATGGTGAAATGACAACAAAACATGTCACTTATTTTGACACCAATTAACTTTATAAATTTAAATATCATATTTAAAGAGTATCACGTCATCATATAAATATAAAAAGATAACGTACAAAAGACAAAAAAAAAAATCATATAAGCAATCAAAATCTACTTGTAAAATTGATTGATCTCATAATGACATGACAATCATATAGCATGTTTAGCTGATACTATGATGAAATGCAAAATTAATTTATAGATAATTTTTTTATTTAATTGAAATAAAATAAAATTTTAATAACTTTTATATTACAAATTATTTTATTTTAACTATTAAATTATAAACCAAAAAATTCAATAACCATTGACGTAATTAATACCATATTTTATAACATTCCCTTTAATATAACTTCAAAATTTTCCTTAAACTTCTAAGCGAGTATTCTCTCCAACACCCAACACTTTTTGAATGCATTGAACCATGGATTTTGCACAAATTTTATTTAAATATCTCATATCGTCATTCTCAAAATCAAGAAACTTGAGACACATGCTTTCTCACACATGATTTTATATATTTACCCAAGAAATTTTAGAAAAATTACAACATTGAACCTAATTTTTTTATGCCACTTTCAATTTTAAATCCAATCTAAAAAATCTTAAATATCCAAAAATTAACTACAATTGAGAATTTTTGAATATTTAAAAATTACTTTATATATAGAACCATATAAAAACTTTAATTTTTAGAAAAGAAAAAATAATATATAATTTCACTATGAAATATAAAAAAAAATAAAAATTAATTTCATCCATTATAATTGTTATCATATCATAATAACAATTTAATTTAACATCGAAGTACCACATTCATAATTTGTCAATCAAAATATTTTTTTACTAATAAAATTTTAAAAGTTCATATATTTTTATAAAAGAATTTTTTTTTCTTATAATCAAATCTTAAATATAATATAAAAAAAAATCTCAAATGAAAAGTTGGTTTTGCAATTTACCAAAAGATTTTTAAGGGAAATCTAAGTTAATGTTTTCATAAATTTTTTTGAATCCCAAAAAAAAAAAAATGCGCACTCTTAAATAGAAAGCATGGATGCTATCCCCATATGGTTAAAGCAGTATGGAGAAATAGAAAGTTTGAACAAAGTCGCGTGACCCCTTGGAAGAATTGCAGGAAGAAGAAAAGAAAGAATCACAGACATGATTCGCCAGATATGCTTGAAGAGTAGGTAATGCCTCTAGAAATAACTAGGGCACCGGTTCCGTTTCTTGCTTTATGTCGTTTCTTGCGAATTTAATGGCCATTCAAATGCGCAAACCCAACCTCCAAGTTCAGTTTTATTCAATTTTATCGGGCTTGAAAGAGGATTTGCATGAGCTACTTCAGGCCTACTCCCCCTAAAATCCCATTAAGAAATTTGTATCCATTTAGAATAGCCCATCAATTATTTTTTTAATACCGCTTTGCTCACGTGCCTTGAAAACTACAGCAGGTTTGTTTGACATGGTTGATGATAAGCCTGAGAAAAAAAAAATTAATTTAAAATCGAATCAATTTTTTAAATTAATCGAACTGAAAAAATGATTAACGTTTTTAAAATTAAAAATTTTCGATTTCGATCTACGGTTTAAAAAAATCGACAATTTCGATATATATTTAAAATAAAAAACTTTATCCTATTCTTCTGCCTCTCCCCTCATGTGATAAGCCGTCGCTCTCTCTCCTTTAATCCGTCCCTCTCCTTCACACCGGCAGCGGCTCATCTCCCTCTCTCATCGGGTTCTCCCTCCCTTATCTGCATTCTGCCTCTTATCTGTAGTGGTAATTACTGTTTATTTTTGGATCATTTGTTTATTCGTTCCCTGCTTCTTTTGATGCTTTAATTTCCACTCTCTTCTTTGGATCCTTTGTTGATTGAGATTTTTGCTTTGTTTATTTAATGCATGATTATTTAATTAAGTATGAGTACGGTGAAAAAAAGAAAATAATTCCAGTTTTCTATTTCTTCCTTTTCTCTTGACTATCTTTGTCGATTAGCTTCTTTTTTCTTTTTTAAGTTTCATTATGCTAATTTAAACATACCTATTTCAGATGGGATTGAACCTCCTAAAAACTAATGTGATTAATTTTTAATTTCTTACTGTTTTATAGAAAAATTTCCCTTTAATATAGATGTAAATGAGCAAAATTAGAATAAGTGGTTGAATGAGCAAAATTTCTTACTGCGTCCTCAACCTCTATCTTATTTAAATGAGCAAAATTAGAATAAAATTAGAATAAGTGGTTGAAGAAAGAAAGGAATCTATGTGATCTTTTTTCTTTTTCTTTTTCTTCTTCTTTTTCTTTTTATTCTCTCTGATAAACTTGCAAATTCTGTTTCAGGAATATCTGAAAAATGGGAGAGAATTGAGTAGAAAACAATTTAAGTATAGATGAACATGAATCGGAACTCTTGAAATGAATGTTTCAGAGGGAATCAGGAAGTCTGCAGAGTCCTCAGGTAATATCTATTGGCCCTCTTCATCATAAGGAACCTGAATTACAGATCATGGAAGTCCAAAAACTCAGATATTTAAAACTATTATGCACTTTATGTTCTTAATTAGTTTAAACAGTAGTTTAAATAATATGTTGAATTAAGTATTTTATTCAATTTTTATTTTTAAATATTTTAAAAATTTTAATTTTCAAATTTGCATGGCAGTGGTTAATTAAAAAAAATTAATTAATCAATCCAAAAAATCGAAACCGATTAACTCATTAACCGATTGTAATGGATTGGTTAATAGTTAGTATTTTGAAAAAAACCAATTTTAATGGACTGATTTTTTTTGCCTCATGGACCGATTAATCGGTTCATGCTCAATCCTAGTTGATAACATAATATTATATTTTTTCATAAATAAATATTTTTTAATAAAAATTAAGAAAATAACTTAATTTCATAAAAAGCATAACAATGGATAAAAATGCTTTTTAAATTTTTAAATATTTCATTTAATTTTAATTAAAAATAGAGAAGTGATAAGAGAAAAAAAAAACATTAAAAAAATGTATAATAAATATGGATAGACAATAGACATGCAAATTTTCTCTCAATTTTTTTTTAAAACTATTTAAAATGAAATAAAATAAAATAAAACGATCTCCTAAAGTGTGATAGATAGGGTCCAAATTAATGTAAATACGGTATTTTTGAAATTATTTTTAAAAAAATTAATGTGAGAATATTATAATATATCATGAAACTCGCTACCCACATACACTAAAAATAATAACATATTTTGAAATTGTGTAATGCCATAAAACCGTATTAATGGGTTTTTCTATTTTTTTATTTTTATTTCATGTAATCTTTTTTTTCTTTCTTTTTTATTCAATATTCCGCATAATTTTAGTATTCTATCTCTTTTTTTTCCTTGATTTTTGATATGGGAATTTTCGGTGATTGCGACTGTTGATTGGTATTTGTTTTCTTGGTAATTTTTCTTGTATATATGAAATTAGAGAAATATAAAAATCTTGAAATTTATTAGTTTCTATGAACTTATGGTTTAATTGAAACATGTTTTCCTATATCTCAAATTCATACTTTAAGTGAACATTTCAATGCGTTCTTTTCGTGAAATTGAATGCACAAAATGTCAATTTTTTTTTTCAATTTTTTCTATTTATTGGATTTTATTTATTTTTACTTTTTTGAATTGAAGTTGGGATACTTCATGAATTTACGCTTAATTAGTTTAATTAATAAAAAAATTAATGTATGTATTAAATATTGTATTCTATAATCATTTTTTTAAATTAATAAAGATAAAAATAATTTTTTAAAAAATAATATAGTATGAAATATGCACTAAATATAGTATATAACACTGCAATTTAAACACTACATGCTAAATATGTACAAAATAACAATATACAAGCTAAAGGGTTGTCAAATATCACTTTGTCTTCACCATTCTTTTTTACAAGGGATTTTTTCACAAATGCCACAAAAAAGAAAACAAATTTCATATTTGCACTCTTATTTTTCATTTTCTTAAATACTATTTTTTAAATTTGTTATTTCATAATTATCATTTTTTGAATTTTCAGTTAAAAAAAATGCCCCATATCCCACTAAAATATCAATAGAATCCATTTGCTTGTTGCCACCCTCATTTCCATTCCCATTCAGTAATATTTGACCATCCTTGCATTACAATATTTACCAAAACATCATCATCCATTAATTTACTTTTCTTTTTACAAAAGGAAAAATTAACAAACCATATATGTACATATAATATATGTTTAGTAATATATATATATATATACACACACACACAAAAGATTACTACACCTTGAAACTTCCATGGCCAGTCTATTTTATTTTATTTCAAAATACAATGTACTTTAGTCAAAAGAAAAGAAAATACAGTATATTAAGTTTTATAAAAAAGAAAATATACTATATTTTACGTACAAAAGTAAATACATTGTATTTTAATCAAAAGAAAAAATACAGTATATTGAGTTTTGTCAAAAAGAAAATTCATTGTATTTATTTAAGTAAAAAAGTAAATACACTATATTTTAGTGAAAAAAATATAGTATATTGAGTTTCGTAAAAAAATATATTGTATTTATTTATGTACAAAAGTAAATACATTGTACTTTTGTCCAAAAAAAAGAAAATACAGTGTATTGAGTTTTGTCAAAAAGAAAATTGTTATTTATGATTTTCTGATATTCATTTTTAAGTAAATTACTTTTTTTCTATGTAGATATCTCTCACAATATATATAATAATTTTCTCTTGGCTTGGGGCTTGAACACGGTTTTTGCATGACTGAAGTTGTTTCATAGAGTCAAGCTATGTTTTCTATATAGTCAATAGCTTTTGTGCCTGTAATATGCATTTATAAATTGTTTTGCTTTGATATCATTTGAGGATTTCTCATTTAAGCTTCTAGTTGATTCGGTTATTTTTGAACAGTGGTGCGTACTAATACATATTTTTCCTATTGGAATTGGAATTATTTTGTATATGTGGATGGATGTAGACAAGAATGTTACAAAATGATGCTTTTAGCCATTGATAATTGATGGCAATCCAATTAAGACCACCTCTGTCATGCATAATGGCAAAGCATGGTACTGCAGATCCCCTATAAGATTCAAGATGTGGTTTTATTTCAACTCTTTTAAAGTTTGTTTCTTTAAAAGAGAAAACAATGGGAAAGAAAAATATAATAAGATTATACTTAACAATTAATTGTATTACTTAACAATACACTGTATTTTATTTATATACAAAAAGTAAATACATTATATTTTAATCAAAAGAAAATAAAATATAGCGTATTGAGTTTCGTCAAAAATAATACATTATATTTCATTTATGTATAAAAGAGTAAATACGCTGTATTTTAGTCAAAAGAAAAGAAAATACAATGTATTGAGTTTCCTCAAAAGAAAATACACTGTATTTATTTATGTACAAAAGTAAATACACTGTATTTTAGTCAAAAGAAAAAAATACAGTGTATTGAGTTTCATTAAAAAAAAATGCACAGTATTTATTTGCTACCTAATTACCAAACCATATATCATTTTGCCTTTTATTTCAAACTTTTTGTCAGTTAATTTAACAATTTGATTAATGGATAAACTACAAACCCAAATTATAATTTAATAATTGTGAAAGCATCCTATGATCATGAAGGAAAAACTTAATTCAACCATAAAAACCAAGCAATTAAACTTCTCTAGTTTAACTAAGTGATGGTTAATGGAAAGAAGAAAGCTTTAACATATATAAACAAGAAATGCTATGGATTCATAATCAAATTCCAGAATAACGAATAAAGATTTATAATCAAATTCAAGCCTACAGTAACTGTTGATCTCAACAACGATTGAAAAGCATTCCTTAAATTTCACATACACTTAAAGAACTATAATTGCACATACACTTCAAAAAGAATCCAATAATTTTAGCTGCACCAAGGATTAACTCACTTTTCAGGTTTATTCAAGAAAACAGAAAAACATAAGGAGTTCAAGAATTGAAAAAGCCTATAGTTATACATAGAAAATTTAAATTACAATCTCAGAAACCAAAATTCACAGCTAAACCTACATTTTCATATGTGTTCTCTTGAATCAATAGCATTTCTTTATACATTTTTTTTGTTGATTTGAATCAAAGAATGAACGAACTATTGCTCATGTATATCAAATACGATTTGATCTATAGGCCTTCACTAGTACCTCATGAAAGATTAAAAAGTAAAATCAAGTAGCTTCAAGACTGACAGATCAGTGTTTTGATGGCTCCCCACAGCAAGGATCATTTATATTTCATTCGCTCTGTGATTATCTTAATTCCAACACATCTGCCAAACAACATAATAGTCAATTTCTCATGAGCATTGACACAAATAAAACCATTTGGCTAAGGTAAAAAATACCAAATGCACACTTTCCAAGCATCATCAGAGTAGCTTGAGGATTTTTATCTGGAGATACAACAAATGTCGAGATATCGACAACTCAGAGTGAATCAATACCAAAAACATGAAAGTCATCATCAACCACTTTCTCAACTACACAACCCCTATGGTGCCAACTGTTCGGCGATAAAAATCAATCATCTACAGGAAGTCAGATTGATCAAGAGGTAGTGCTAACCCTTACTAATGCCATCCCAAGATAAACAAGCGCAGGTTTAACAGAGGTGCCAAGTGTATCATACTCAGACCTGAAAGTATATGCAGACATCGATGCAACATCATTCACTAGTTGATGAACTAATTCCAATTAGCTTACGAATCTTTTATTTCGAAGTCTAATTTTAAGACGATTGAAAGCAATTTATCTTATATGAAACGATAAAGGAAAAATAAAAAATATATATCAAATCAAGAAAAATAAAAATCTACAGAGAATAGCAGCCGTATACAATTGGTTAATTCATCATTTTAGGAGAGGAAACAGCAAAGACGAATAGAATTGTTTAATTCATTCATCATTTTAGGAAAGAAAATAGAAAATTCAAGTAGAAAAATAATCAACAGATTGAACAAAACTCAGAAAAGGTACTCAAGCAGGAAGAAGATGAAAGGCGACGAGTGTATCTTGAAAGATAAGAGTCTGGAGATTTTTGGGCAGTTTATCATAAGATTCTTTGAGAATAAGCTTAGATCTTTGCAGACAATCGGGTAATGGTGAATTCTCGATAAAGGATCCCTAACCTCAAACTTTTTGGTATCTCTCTAATGGATTTGACATCTCCCCGAATTGAGTAGCAATCTTTGAGTAAAGAGCACAGGGAAACCAACAGGGATTAAGGTTTCTATATTTGCTGTATAGAATAAAAAAGAAGGCATATTTGAAATAAATATAAATATAAATGTATTTATAAAACATAAAAAGCTGAGAATGAAATCTTGTAAATCGGTGGGGTATTTATGAAAACAAAACAAAAAAAGTGGTATTTTATTTAGTTTCCTCTTTTTATAATTTGAAAATCTATAAGCTCTTGATTAAGTGTAACGATGCAATTTTTGCGGGCCTAAAAAAGGACTGGAGACTGGTTATGAATGTAGAAAATTATGGTATCAGGTTGTAGAAAAAAGGCTAAAGTGAAAATATTAAAAGTTAAGTGACTAAAATGTAATAAGCCAAAGTTAGAGGTATTTAAAGAAAATTGTAAAAGATATTTTCATATAAAACATGTGAATAAGTAGAAATAAGAAAGAAAAAGGAAAGTGAAAGACACATACACATTAATGAAATTGTAACAGGTCTTACTTTTTAGAATGATGAAGAGAATCCCTATGAAATGAGATAAGCTTGGCCGTATATTTTGGGATCAAAATACATATTTTTATCTTCTTTCTTCCTTACCAAAGCACACACCCACTTGAATCTCTAACGGAGATAAAGAAGGAAGGAAGGTTAGGCAAAATCCAAAGCTATAAGATCCCAAATTATATCCTGTAGGAATATAACGTGTTTGTGTGTGTACACACACATATATCTCTCTCTCTCTATATAGGTTGGTGATTGGTCTAGGACATAACTAGTATTCACGAAATTATCGAAGGATAACTCGGTAATTTATATTACAAATGTTATATTGGTGTAAATATATGATATCATGGACTTACATGTTATGCAAATTGAGAATTCCATGTAATTAAGTAATCAAAGAAAGTTTAGGGGTTGATTTGCAATAAAGGAAAGCCAAAATGGTGTAACCAATGGGAAATTAGCATGTGTCTTTCTAGAAGGTTATAAGAAACGCAACAAACTAATTAAGAGAGAGCGAGCAACTTGACCAGCCACTTTGGAAGCCAAAACTCGGATTTTCTTAAGCTTTCTCTCTCCCAAAAATACTTAAGAATCTGCTCTTAAAGGTTTCGTAGAGAAAAGGAAATTAAGTTGGATTTTAAAAGTAAAAAGAGGTAAGTTCATATGGACTCCTAATCCCTTCTTCCTCTCTATCTTATCCCTCTTAAGGATATGGAATTTATGGATTGAAATTGACATATTTGGTGATCTAGGAGAAATAACTAGCAAAGTGAAGGAAAAGGAGAAATTAAAGCACGAGAAGAGGATTTTTGATTGAACAAGGTATGAGAATTCCTTACCCCTTTTTGGTGTTTGTTAATTATGATTTAAATATGTATGTGAATGAATTATAGCATGAGGATGTTGATGAAATTCAGAATTAAGGTGAAATTGCATGTTGAAGCTTATTTTAGCTTTGGTTTAAGAGTAAGTAAAATTCTGCTAAAAAATCACTTGAACCAGTTTTGAAATTTTAGCCTTATCTAGGTCTATAGTCTAAAAATATAGTGATTCCAATTGGATATGAAAGCTAAGACATATATCTAAAAGTTTGTATAAGAAACTGAAAATGGATTATATCTATAAGACTATCGAATTTTAGTTTGAACCTGTGTATTGGTTGCTACCCTATCAATTGTAGTAGTCTGTATAGTTTTGCATATATCTCATTGTATAGTTGTCAAAATTACCTGATATAAAAAATAAAAACATAGGGGAACAAATATCTAGAAGAAAGTTTTGCCCAAAAATCATGTTTACAAGGTCAAAATCGTTGTACAATTTGAATCCAGGAAATCTGTCTACCGATTTCTGGGTTTTTGAATCAACCCGGCTGAGTTGAAAGCCATCTCAGCCGGGTCACTTGCATTCTGGATAGGTAAAAGCATCCAACCCAACTAAGTTGATTTCCATCTTAGTTAGGTACACTGCCTATTATCCCTAAACATTGTCGAACCTCACCCGAAAGTTACCGAACATCTTTCAAACTTTTTCGAACACTAATAGAACTTTGTGAGCTTATTTAAAGGAATGTAATGGGACTTATTATGCATGAATTTACTTATATTACCTTGGATTCATTTATGAATCATAGTGAAATATAATTTTAAGATATAATAGAATGATATTATACACGATAAATGTTTTATGCATGTTGTCTGATGTTAATGCTAGCCAAATTGAACAAGTTTGCATTGGGCTATTCGATGTTTTTGAAACTCATTTACACTCATACTTGAATAGGTTTAATGATACATATATTAGGGATAATAAGGATTAAATACTTTAGTGTATTATGAATGCATGGGATTATATTTAAATAAAAGTATAATATTTTTGAACTGACTGATATATCCACCTAACATGAGTTATGTTTTGTGGAACCTAATATCTGCCTCTATGATTTTGCCTACCAGTGCTAAATAGTGGGCAAATATACAAAGGATTCATGAAATTATGTACATTTATGAGTGTGTGATTGTTTGAGGTTAACCTCGCCAATATAGATATGTATGTAGTATGTGAATGGCTAAATTTGTGCACATTCAAGGCTATTTAAATGTTGGATTTCTCCTCTTAATGATGTTAATGTTTAAGAGTTAATTGATGGCACTCTATATGTATACACAAACATAAATATATGTAGGGATACGTAATAGGAATATATGTTATAGAATCCTACTGTAAGATTTGTAAGACTGGTGGAATAAATGTCGTGTAACCTACTTGGTTAACCTTCTATGTTTGGAATTAGAAGTAAATTTAAATAAATATAAAGACTTGAACTTTAAAATAGAGGACAAGCTAGGACTCGTTAGACAATCCCTAAGGTTATGATGAAAATAGATATATTGTTGAGCTACATATGGGTTGGACTCATCTTGTGAAAGATCATAGTAATAGATGAGTTTAGGACTTTGGAACTTGATCAATAGTAGATGATTGAGTTAATTGAACAATTGACCTAATTATGCCTTATAGGAATATTAAGTGCTGCTGAACAATGCAAGGAACCTTCTGCAGGAAAAGAGAGAAATTTCAATCAACCCAGCTAGATTGGGATTCAATTCAGCCGGTTGGTTTATTTTCTACCTATCCAGAATATAGGTAACCCGACTGCATTGATTTTGATCTAGCCGAGTTGGTTATGCATTTTTGGTATAGGATAGGGAACACCTGACAAGATTAAACCTCAATCTAGCTGGGTACACTTATGTTGTTTAGTTAGTAGTTAGTATAAGTGCAGTTCTATATAAGCACGTGCTAACTTCTATATGGATAATGTTGATTATTGAACACCAATGTTTTCTCCTAGGGGCTATTAGGGTGTTACAAAAACTAATTAAGGTAAGTTTGTGTGAAATAACTAGTTAAAATTTAAGAATCCACTCATTCTTTCATCTTCTATATTCTTTATGGTTAAGTGGATTATATTATGTGATATATATGAAGTTGACTTGTGTGTATTTTTTAATTTAGAGGAAGAATAAGCAAAAAGGGAAAGACAAAGGCAACTGTTGACAAGGTTTGGGAATTTCTCAACCATGTGTATGTGTGCATAAACTATGCATAGTATATATGATTTTATATGTTGATAATGATGTCTTGTTGCTAGTTATAGGTTGAGTTATGAACATTTATTTTTATTTGGGGATGAATTTACACCTAGAGTTTAAGTTGAGCTTATATTGTTAATTTGTGTGTATATGGCATAAGAGGTTATTGAGTTGTTTGGCCAAATTAACACTTTGGGACATCTTAGAATGTTTGAATATGCATGCAAATGACTTAAAAAAAATTCTAGAGTGATTAGAGCTTGGAGACACTATAACACCCTTATACAACTGTACTGTACGTACAGTTATCAGATGTTATAATAGTATGATGGTTACACTTGCTATATCAAACAGTCTTGTAATTTTTTTTCTTTTTCAAACATATAGTCACATTAACAAAAGTATACTACATAACTATTATGTAAAATAATTATATTTAAATATTACACAAGTATAAATCTATGCACTATAAATTTGTACATATAGAATTTCTATATCTCCAATATGCATATATACATGCCATGCCTATTCTCATCCTTCTATATCTCATCTTGTTCTCAATTACTCGTGAAGCATCGACCACTTTAACTTTCCATCTTCTTAACCTGCGCTCAGTCAACGAACTATGCACTGAGTATCGGAATGCCCAGTAGTGGATACATATCTCAAACTTTCCATAATTAAAACATACGTGTATGCACACAAACATCCTTATTCACACATTACATGGTCATCAACTGTATTCATATGATACTTTGTAAATAACAATTTATCATTTAATTTAATCATTAATTTAACCTGTACTTTACCCTAATGTTGTTTTAGATATTAATACTATTGTCATTATCATTTTATTTTCCTTAGCATTACCAATCATTTTCAAAACCACCGTTCCAGTCTTTAACATTTATTATTATTATTATTATTATTATTATTATTATTATTACAACTACAACTACTACTACTACTCACATTTAAATTCTTTAATTACCCTCACCGTTTCCTTATTCATTTTTTTTATTCTATTTCTATGTTCAGACCCACTAGTTATTCAATTTCATTCAGTGTCATTTTTGCCATCATTGTTACTATTAACAATTAATACTTTTATCATTAATATTATTACTGTTATCACCTACTTTAATACCTATATTATTAACATTAACAATGTTATTTTTGATTTTCACTTTAGTTTGACTATCATTATCTTCTCAACTAATAATTATTTTAATAATATTCTCTCTCTCTCTCTCTCTCTCTCTCTCTCTCTCTCTCTCTCTATATATATATATATATATATATGCAATTCGTACTATTATTTTTATTATTTGTTTATTTACTTACAATATGCCATAAGCTCTCCTTAATTGTCTAATTACATCTAACAATCAAAAATCTAAACATTTTATATTTCAGTCCTTCCACTGATCTTATTTTGATCAATTTACATTTTAGTTCATCGAATTTGGTTAAAATCACAATTTTGCCCCTCAATAACGTCAAAATTACTATTATAATATTTTATTTACATTTACTTTAAATCAATTATTTATCATGTAAAGTTTTTATTAAATTAGTCACACCCATGCGTGCATGTTCCTATTTATTGGCAAATATTATATTATTATAATTTACCTTATAGTTTGTTTAACCGATTTCTTATCGTTACATTACTTAAATTTTTACATAAATGTTATTAAAATTATTATTCTTATTCATTTATTTAATTATAAGTTATCACTAAGTTACTTAAACAATTCATACTTTATAATTCAATTTCATTTAGATCCTTACATTAACATTGTACTACTCATTCCTTTAAATCTTTACATTTATGTCCATTTCATTTCAATTGTAATTTCATTTCATTATTCCTTATTTTACCCTATTATTATTCATTTCACTTCACTTCTTTTTCCAGTGATTATTACACTAGATTATAAATTACAAGTATGATAACTTTTGCTTTGTTTTATATTATTATTATTATTATTATTATTATTATTATTATTATTATTATTAGTTCAATAATCTGCTATTATACATTAATTCTACGAATAGTATAAATTTTATTAACCGTTTACATATTAGATCCTTAAAGTTTGCATTATTTACGTTAATTTACATTTTTGCCCCTAAATGTTTGCTAAATTACAATATGGCCCTTCACTTCTTATTTAATTACCACAAATGGCCCTAGTTAATCTCATTTCCACATTTAATTCATTGTTTAACTTACAATTTATTTTTTTTTTGTCCTTTAAACATCATCTTCACAATAATTTTCCATTTAATCCTTACATGGTAATCAATTTACTTATTTATTTCAATTTCCTCTTTTATTTAACTTTGCAAATCATTAAGTTTACATTTTTGTCATTTTATTCCTAAATCCCCTCTTGGACCATATTTTCACATTCAGATTTTATTTTATCACTTAATTACCTATATATGTATTTTAATTATTTACTTTTCTATTCCTACCCTTTTACCATTACATTTTTCAAATAATCTCACTTTAACCCATTTTCTTTAATTTACTTTCTTTTTAATCATTTTATTTTATTTTCAATGTTATGCCCCTATTATCAATCCAGTAGAAATCTATGAACTGGGTACATAGGATCAATACATTTAGAGTGATTTCAAAGAATCATCCGAACATTTACATTCTATTGATATTTCACATTTTAGTATTTCAGCATTCCATTCATTCAGTAGACTATCATTGGCCTACTAAAGTGAGTCGTTATGACTCACACTGTGGTATAGTGTTCATATGGCTAGCCAACTATATCCTGAACTAGATTATCTACCAGACTATTATTAAGGGCAATTCAATCATTCATTTCATTAAATTACTATGGAAAACTTAACTTACATTTAATTTACATTATTATTTTATTTAAGCACTATATGGTCCATAAAACATTATCACTTTTAGTTCATTCTTTTTCCATCAAATAAATTCCAAACCACTTATTATTCAATTCTAACATTAATTATGTTGTACAATAAATTAAACATAGCTCATTCTGTATTCTCCATTTTTAACATAATATATTTGCCAATTAGAAAATGTTCAATTTAATTTCCATTAAATCCAATGTAATTAACATACACTCGATTTTCAGCATATATTTATATTATGCTCTCATGTCTAAAAATTTGTCAAATATACATTAAAACTATATTTATACCATTCGGCTACTTAACAATTTTCTTTGTAATTTCCTTTCATTTTTTATTTAATTAGTACTCATCATAAAATGCATTTCCTTTCAAATTATTTCAATCCATCTTATTTCATATATTTATTATTTAATTAATTATTTTTCTATAATTATTACTTAAGTTTATTATCTAGTGGAATTTACTAAGTTATTTTCCTAACTTTTATTTTTATTCAATTAAGTCCATTTTCACCCATACTTCTTAATTACCTCTTACTTATTCATTTTAATTCTATTTTGACATTAGACATTTCTTAACACTAATTATTTAATATTCATTAGTAAGATTACTATTTAGTCCTTCTTATTTTGATTTTCTCTTATTTACAACAATACCATCACATATTCACTAATCATTATTAATGCAATATTCAGTTATGAAATTTTAATTTAGTCCCTAAAATTTTATATATTATAATTTTAGCCTTCACTTGTATTTAACATACATAAAGCCATTATTTAACTATCTTTTTACACAAAGGTTGGGTTGAGAAGATACCTTTAGTACAATGGGGTTATAGGACTACACTAGAAGTTCAATAAGGGCCATCCCGTTTTTTTTGGTTTATGAGATAGAAGTTGTGCTACTAGTAGAGATTATCAATCTGTGAGGGTGGTTTTAGAAGCCAAAATTTCCCGAGATAGAATGGACCAAATAGAGGTTGTTGCAGCTTAACCTACTAAACGGGATATGATGCAAGCTTACTATCACAACCATATCTATCAAAAGAGGTTAGCTAATATATTCAGGAAAAAGGTTAGAAAACATCCTTTAAATGGGGGGGATTTAGTGTTCAAGCATATGAGGCTTGGAATTCCAGACATCTGAAGCAAGTTCAGACCTACTTGGAAATGACCTTTGATGCTGAAAATGGTTTTATCTAAAGGAGTTGTTATTTTGATTGACAATAATGGCAATGAATTCATAGAACCAGTTAACATTAAAAGATTGAAAAGGTTCCATGGTTAAAACTCAAAAGATAAAAAAAGAGCCTTATTGGTTGAAAATAAAAAAAAATTATGGCCTTGCTAAAATTGAGTGCCCTGCCAGGGCGAAGATTGAAAAAAGGCAATCTGAACAAAAATTAAAGGCTAAGAGAAAATTATCAATCAAAAAAATCCAAAAGGGCTGATTGATGACAAAAGTTTTGATGCTTTTAATATTTCATTTTAAGATTAAGTAATATGATTGTTAAAATAATGTTAAATGATGACCATGTGTAATGAAATTGGATAGAAAAGCCATATTTGTATCCAAAACATTATTAATGTATTAAAAAGTTTCCTTTTTTTACGTTCAAACTTTAAAGTTCTAATGAAAATAAAAACATAGTCTTTAACTATATCTAATCTAATGTTTATGATCAATTGCTTTCTCCTTTCAAACGCCTAAGCTGATATATCCTATTGTCAACCGCTAGACTCATGACCACTGCTTGTATATGGTAGAGGTCGTGAATTCACAAGCACCAATATTGAGTAAAACAATCTTCATGGGAAGTTCAGCCCATATTCGTTGGTAGTAACCTGACAAAAAAGCAATAAAGAGAATGCCTTTATGAAAGGATGATGGACATTTGATAATGTCCTGATGAACCCTATACTAGCGAGCGTAACGAGCATTAATATAGAAAGTGGCCTGATACAACCTACATAAAGGAACGTATCTAAAAAGATCCATCTTGAGTCACAAAAAGTGTGGATAACTAAGGGCACCTAAAGCAGATATCACCATCTGCCAAATGAGCCATCCAGATAATTCTTTCATAAAGCTAGTGAAAATCATACAATTTTTGCCTAAGAATATAATGCCTTAAGGGGTAAGTGCTCACGGCTTTAGGTGAAGGCTCCGCGATCAACTTCAGCTTTTCATGTATCCGGACTTGAAAAAAAAAGCCACTGAGGTGAGTTAGGTTTATCTCAGGCAAAAATAAGGTAAGGGTATACGTGAAAATCTAAAATGACACATTTTCTAATAAGAAAAGCTAGTGTGAAAATCCATAAGGGGCATATTACTGTTGAAATAAGGACATCTCTAGAGCAATAAAGGGCTGCTAGTAAGAAGAGCAAAAGGATAACACAAATGGCATCTAGGTTAAGAATCATCTCTGCCAAAACCAAGGAGAATAGGGCATACCATTTACACATACTATCCACAACACTGAAAAGTCCATAATCTCCTATCAAGCTATCTAAACATGTCAACAAACACCGGGCAAAGCAGTATAACAAGATCACACCAGTATGAAAATATGGGCACATTATTGAAATCATCCAAAATGTCAATCAACCACTCTAATGAAAGGTTCTCCCCCGAGGTATTAGGCTTCTATCCTCAAAAGGAAGAACATCCAAAGCCAGTGTCACCTCTCTAGGATATCCAAGAACATTGAAAGGAAAATAAGGTAAAGTACCAAGTGCGAACCTCATACCAACAATCTTAGAAAACTCCTTGGCCAAGAGGCATAACTCTTGATCGGTATGGAAGACAAAATCAAAGTTCTATCTAGTTTCACTCTCCTCAGAAATCTCAAGTTGGAATAAAGGGTCAAAATAAGATCCTTCCAGGTTTTTGAGTCATCTAATAGTTTGGGTAGTTTTGTCACAGTTGGGGTCAATATGGTGAAATTTTTCGAGTAGTCTAGAGGCTATAAATAATAGTAAAAATAAAAATAATAAGAAATAAAGAAAGAAGGAAAAAATAATAAATAAAAAATGAAATGAAATGATAAAAGCAAAAAAAGGAAGAAGAGAAATTATTAGAAGAGAGCTTGCTTGGAAGAGGAAAGGTCAAGGGCACAAAGACCAAGAATGATCAAGCTATTTATAGAAAAGGCATGACAGATGACCGTCTCTCAAGATTGACACATGGTCTTGCCATTTGTCACCCTTAGATTGCCTGAATAAATCTTTCTGCATGTCCTATGCATTGCATATACATTCGTCGTATTTTCATTTTGCAAGAAATGACACTGCGAGGTTTCCCAGAAATTTGAAAATTCAGAGAGCATTAAATTCAAGGAGTATTTGTTATAAATAATAATAATAATAATAATAATAATAATAATAATAATAATAATAATAATAATAATAATAATCAGTATTAATGATAAATAATAATGTGCTTAGATCATTTGGTGATAATATGATTAAATGATGTAAATCACTAAAGAACAAAATATGGAATAAATGGAAATTAAAGAAAATCAAAAAATCAAAAATCAAAAAATAGGAAAAGGGAGTAATAGGTGGGACATATGTGGCGCCCATCGCTTGCTCACAACAAATGCCTTGCCCTTCTGTCGTTCAAAATTTTGAAATCTCCAGCCTTTTCTTTTTTTCCCTCCTTTCTTCTCCCCATAAATGCCATTAAAAATAATTTATAAGGTTTATGTCTCGATTTTTTCGCTGTAACTCCCCTATTTCTCTCTCATTTTTTGAATCATTCGCATCTAAATTCTTCTCGAGTCGATGCACATCTTGGGGTAGCATTTATTTCACCTTTCATCATATTTTTAACGTATTCAATTTCCTCAAAGTAAGTGTCGCCTAAACTATTTCTTTATTTTCTTGGGAGTATTTCTCAATAATTTTCTTCATTTATGTATTAATAGGGTTAATTAGTTTGTTAGTTTTTCCCACGAAATGCTATGTTTGTAGTTGTTATTTTTATGTGTATAGTTAATTAGTTTGTACTGCCTTTTATATGTGGAATTTAGTTGCCCTTAATTTTAACTTACATTCATTATTTAGTTAAATTCTAATTGAGTTAATAAGACCATAGGGCTTAGGTGCATTGTTCTTAATCTAATTTTGTACGTCGTTAATTAAAAAAAATAGTCGATTTTTGTAAAGGAACTACTTGTTCTCTATTAAGGCCCACATTGTTGCCTTTTTAAATGTTTTTTTCATGCAAGGGGCATGCACATTTCCAACCAAAATGCCGCCCAAATTTTGTTAAAATTCTTGTAAAATAGTTGTAATGATTAATATCTCGATTGTCATGCATGTTTGCTAGAGTGCCCATTGATGGGTTTAGGGATTTGTAAATTATATTGTGGTGCCTAATTTGTATTTTGATTTAGGTTGGCTAGTGTCGGTTTAAGCCGATAAGCTGCTAAAATTTTCCCATAATCCATAGGGGTTTAATTTTTGCTATTACTTGTGACACAAGTTATTTCAAAAAAACTAACATATAATTTTTTGCATAATGCCACATCGCGAGGCACAGGCTAACCGGCTCCACCTACGCCAGGGTAGATGACCGCAAGCATGACAAAAAAATTCATCTTGTCGATAGAATTAAGCTTTTTACCAACAGAAAATAACCTTACCGATGGTTTTTCATTATTTTATCGATAAAATGCATATGTCGCTAAAAACATGCAAAGGTAGCAATTTATGGTGGAAAATTCTGTCAGGAAACATTATCGGCGGAATTATAAACAATATTATGGCGGTAGTTTTATTAAAAATCTGTCAGATGTTTCATCGCGTTGATCATTTACCTATGGAATATTGCATCAGTAAACTGTTGATAAACTTAATGAATAAATTATTAATTTATTTTAGTATAAACAATGATGGATTATTTTCGTCGATAATTTTATCGACAAATATATTTAGTATAAATATTAAAATTTGTAAAATAGTAGTGAAGGATTTTTTTGTCAGTAAAATAAAATTTTTCTATTTAATTTTTTTTTATAATTTTTTGCAAAAATTATGCATTTCATGTTTGCAAATACCAAATTAAACACAATAAATTCAATAGAAAAAGTCTAAAATTTAAATTGAAGATATTTATTATAATTCAAAAATAAATATATACATTTTAACTCCTGTGCAAACAATATCAATACAAGTATATATTATGCATTATTATACAAAAAAATTTTTTATCTAAAATTCTATTTGTACAAGTATTGTGTAAATCACAATACCAAAAATAAAAGATCTATCTATACGCAAAACATAGAATTTAACACAAAATGCTCTTAGAACATCCTAAAAGACAATGAAAATTCAAATTACTAAACCTGTCCCAAGCATGTAACCACCACGTTCATTGAAGCCTTTATCTAAGACTTGAAACTAGGACGGCAATCAACTACAGAACATCATATGTAGGGTTAATTTGAGACTTGATGGTGATCTATGACACATCATACAGAACAATCAGCTTCAATAGTGAACATAAGATTCATTATTGATAAAATCAAATAGCCATAAAAAAATGTATCAAGTAATACAAAACAATTAGCTATTAATACAAAACACTTTAGGATTAGCACTGTCATATGAAACATTAAGTAATCATAATTATCATCGATAAAAAAATTTTCCCTTACTGGAGCAAGATTTAGCATCCCTGTTAAGGGGTGTGTCCGTGCACTGAGATACAAGGTTTCACTCCCTTAGACCATATTGTTTAACATGTGTATGTAACAATGCATCCTCTTCAGCTCTATAATGCTGCCTCTCCTTCATTTTTAGTTACAAACATCACTGCCCATTACCTCAAACTCTTCATAAAGTATATGAAAATAATCAAGTCAATACATTGTTCTACTAGAACCAAAGAGTAACTCAATAAAATACTAATCGATGGAAAGATGCAAAAGTAGAAAAACACAAAGAAAATGAGGTAAGATTCATAAAATATGGAATATATCAAATTACAATTGACCAAATAAGTTATTTTCACAATCACTTACAAAAATATGTAACATAGATCAATAGATACAACATGCAAACAAGTTCATGAGCAAGATATATGTGATTACTAAAAAAATATAAAAAAAAGATTAATCAAGTACAAAACAACGCATCAATGGTAAAAAACGGAATAATCTAAACCATAAAGACAAGTTAATAGGGAAAACACCTCAGAATAAGTATTAGAAGCTATTATATAAGGCAATATAGCACTCTCAAACATTTGGCCTCTAGTACCAACACTCATCCTCCTTTTTTCCCCCTCTTTCTTATGAGGAAATTGGAAAGAAAAGCGTGATATGGTAATATGACATATAAGAACTAGTTTTTATTCTAAACTTTGAAATAAAAACATTCAGAAATTGATTGACAAAGCATTAATAGCCAATGAAAAATCAGCAATCAATCTTATTATAATGACACAAAATTTATGAATTATAAAAATAAGATGAAATCTAATGAAGTTTGCCCCTCATTAAACACGATTTTGGCTAGGCATTTAAAATAAACAATTACCAAGAAAGTCACACAAACCAATCAAAAAAATAAGAAAAATACCAATAATTCTAAGTGCAAATGCACATAGATTATGAAAGTAATTCAAATAGAAAGCACATCGGTAAAAGCACACACCAAAATTAGTTCTCGATCTCACTTTCAGAAGGCAGTTGCATGTGCCTGCATATTATAGTTACACTTAATCTACAATGACAACAGGCACTTCTTCTAAATTAAAAGATAGTAAATCCACCACACATGTTTACAACCACCACAAACACCCAGCTTAGAATTTTAGCTTTTATGGGAATATGTGGATCTAAAGAGGAATTCCATCTACTAATCAAAACCATAAAATAGGACAGACTATGACAAAAAATCATGTATAAGAAATATATCAGTTGCATCAACTGTGTTAATAGTGAAAAAAGGCTCATGATAGCCATATATTTATGTTAGAGGAAATAAATAAATAAACAAAAAATATAAATCACACGTCTATTGAAGTTAACCTTCAATTCTTCACATATCGGCATAACACAACCCAAAGTTTAACATTTCCTATAAGAACTTTCAAAGAAAAAAATTTTAAACCTAGCTCTTTGTTTTTCAAAACATCAGATAGGCATTATTAATGGTACTCAAACTTGAGTTGATCCAATATCCTAATTAAAGAAAAAGTAAGAAATGATCACAAATAAATCCAATTCTCCTAAGGCTATTTAACAAAGGTACTCTATAAGAATGGAATACTATAGTAATCAGAACGGCCATCAATACATTAATTGTGACACCCTACATTCACTCATAATTTCATACACTATGAAATATCGTTGGTGTTGCTACAAAGTAACTATTTATTTGATGGAAATGTAAAATAAGGACGGATGAGCCAATAAAAAAGTGACAAGTAGCACAATTATGTCCATATAAAGTAGTTTGATTTGCCCATCCTTTAAACCACTGATTTTGAGGATGATTTTTAGATAGAATATTTACCCAAAACCTAGAGAATTATGGACAAAAATTAGACTAGAAAGCAGCTCTTCATCTCCTCCAAAAATATAACCCAAAACTTAGTAAAATTTCACCATTTTCACTTGATTCAAGCTGTTCCACCATAATTTTTCATACTCTATCAATTGGAATCACTCTTATTATCACTTAGTAGCCCCAAAATAAAGAAAAATTCAGATTTGGAGTGGAGAAAATGGATGTAATTGTGAAGAGAAGTTTGAAGCAAAAATTCAAGTAAGTTAATTTAGTAATAATTTAATATTTTTAATAGATTTTTAGGTAGATTTTGATATGAAAATTCATATTTTGGGTTGAATTCAAATTATGGATGAAGAAAATTATAGAAAAGAGACATGAATGAAACGACCAAGATGGATTTCTAAGGGAGAATAAGTGGAATCAAAGGAAAAATGGGAGGAAATGATGGAAAAGAAGAGAAATCATGGATGAGAGCTTGAAAAAGAGGTATATGGATGCCCAAAATAGTTTATTTCATGTCTTTAAAATTATGTAAGTTAGGAATTTTAGCAATAAGTTGAATAAAATTTAATTAATGGTACATAGATGAAATTAGATGTGAATTAATGAGATTAGTATGGGAAATTGCATGAAATTATGACTAAATGTGAGAAAATGGCATAGGAAAGCATTATGTGACTTTAATAAAAATTATGAAATTTGAGTATTAAAATAAATAAATGGTAAATTTGTGAAATTCAATAATAGAATATTTGATGTCAAATACAAGAAAATATGTTTAGAAATGATATGTTAACTAGGGAACCCATTATGTAAGAAAATGAAATTAAAGTTTAATAAAGAATTAAATTAAATCAAGGTTAGAATTATGCTTAATATGCATGGAAAACATGTTGAGAATGTGTTAGATAAATTAAATAAATTTATACACACATGTTCCACTAGTGACCGAATGGTAACATATGTTGTATCACATAATAATTTGATGATTATTCTCATACTAAACATGAAATGCATAATATAATGATAGGTAAACACAAAATGATTAATGTTTAGAATTAAAAACATGTGGATATAATATTATGTAAGTGAACATAATGAGGTACATGTATGCAACAAAAAGTTACTAATGCAAATTAGATGTATATCAACATATGAATACATAAAATGATCTTAAAAACACATGTGGCATGGGAAATGATGAGAAATCACATTTTAGGTAAAGTTTCATAATGAGGCCGAATGGTGTACCTTAGGAAAATGGCACGTTTCATCAAGTTTGAATGACATTCACCATGTTTTTATAAATTCATAAGTGATAAATTGATAAGTGATAATGAATAAATGAATATTGCCTAGTGGTGATAATATATATATATGTGTGTGTGTGTGTGTGTGATAATGATGAATGATGCGGCCTAGTGATGATAATGATGGTGAATGTCATTCAAACTCGATGAAACATGTCATTTAACTAAGGTACACCATTCTATCTCATCATGAACCTTTACCTACAATGTGATTTCTCATCATTTCTCATTCCATGTGTATTTTTAAGATCATTTTATGCATTTATGTGTTGATATACATCCACTTTGCATTATTAACTTTTAGTAGCATACGTGTATCTTATTATGTTCATTTACATAATATTATGTTCACATGTTTTTAATTCTAATTAATCATTTTGTGTTTACCCATCATTATATTATGCATTTCATGTTTAGTATGCAAATAATCATCAAATTATTATGTGATAAAACATAGGTTACCATTTGATCACTATTAGAACATTTGTATATAAATTTATTTAATTCATCTAACACATTCTCAACATGTTTCCATGCATATTAAGCATAATTCTAACCTTGATTTAATTTAATTCTTTATTAAAATTTTATTTTATTTTCTTACATAATGGGTTCCCTAACTAACATATCCTTTCTAAACATATTTTCTTGTATTTGACATCAAATATTCTATTATCCAATATTGAATTTCATTAATTTGCCATTTATTTATTTTAATACTAACATTCCATAATTTTTTCTTAAAGTCACATAATGCTTTCATATGCCATTTTCTCACCTTTAGTTATAATTTCATGCAATTTTCCATACTAATCTCATTAATTCATATCTAATTTCATTTATATACCATTAATTGAATTTTTATTCAACTTATTGCAAAAATTCCTAACTTATATAATTTTAAATACATGAAATAAACTAGTTTGGGTATCCACATACCTCTTTTTCAAGCTCTCATCCATGATTGCTCTTCTTGTCCATAATTTCCTCCTATTTTTCCTTTAATTCCACTTGTTCTCCCTTAGAAATCCATCTTGGCCAAATTCCTTCATATCTCCTTTCTACAATTTTCTTCATCCGTAATTCAAATTCAACCCAAAATATGAATTTTCATATCAAAATCTACCTAAAAATCTATTAAAAATATTAAATTATCACTAAATTTACTTACTTGATTTTTTGCTTCAAACTTCTCTTCACAATATCCTATACTTTTTCCACTCCAAATCTAAATTTTTCTTGATTTTGGGGTTGATAAGAGTGATTCCAATTGATAGAGTATGAAAATTTATGGTGGAAGAGATTCAAGTGAAAATAGTGAAATTTTACTAAGTTTTAGGTTATATTTTTGAAGAAGAAGAGTTCCTTTCTAGTCCAATTTTTATCCAGAATTCTCTGGATTTTGGGTGAATATTTTGTCCAAAAATCATCACCAAAATCAGTAATTTAAAGGGTGGACAAATCAAACCACTTTATATGAACATAATTATACCACTTGTCATTTTCTCATTGGCTCATCCATCCTTATTTTATTTTTTCATAAAAGAAATAGTAATCATGTAGCAACACCAACAATATTTCATAGTGTACAGAATTATGAGTGAACATAGGGTGTCACATTAATACTAGATAACCCTACCAAAATATAATAAGGAATTGCAATAACTAAATGATCCAATGAAATAAAGATAAGCCAATTAAGGAATATTTTAATGATTTTATACTTCAATATGTAATCAACATGGTAGACCAAAACCCTTCAATCAAATTCTACTAATAAATTAGGAATTTAGTCCATATAAACTTATGTATTCTTATTTCTTTAATTTTTTTCCTCTGAAAATGCCATCAATTTCTAATATCTTTAAGCAACGTTGACAAACTTGCTTAAATATATAAAGCTTAGGCATTTAAACTCTTAATTTAAAGATTAGTTAGTGACAAGTTAAAATTTAATTCATTAAAATATGTCAATTCGTAAATTAAGTTTTAAGGTAAATGACTGGAATGTATTAAAACCACCAAAAACAAATATCTACTACCTAAAATAATATAAAATATAAATAAATTCCATAGAAACTGGTAGATTAATCAGTTTGGCAATTGATATAAACAAGTCAGTTTACTGCATCCATAATCCTAAATAGAGGTGGGAATATACTTAGAAGTCTTATAGAGGTACAAACTAGATTTAACACCTTTTTCCTTCATTTCATCAAAAACCGATCTTGCTTTATTTACATAGCCAGACTTTGCAAGGCCATCCATCAATATGCAATAGGGCATCTGTAAAATAATAATGCCACTATCAAATATTAAATTCCAAAGTTTTCACATTTTGCAAAGCCATTCTTAAAACAAAGCACATTCATTACGGTGGTGTCTTTTATGGAGTCAAATAAGTACTACAAAATTACATTATGGGATTTATCAGTACATCATAGAAAAAAGAAACTTCATAGATTAAGCTTAAATAAATTAACCTAATAGCATATGGGGTAGTGATGACACATAAAGTTCTCTATGGATGAATGATTACCGAGAAGGCTAATTGAGTAGCAAGAACCTACACTTTTACTAAACACCATTAGTCTATAGAAGAACCTAACAGAAATAACTGACGTCATCATACATGGATGAGATCTAAATCATAAAAATTTGCAAGTAAAAAATAAATGAAGATAATTATAATGCAATTAATTGCAAGATACAAAACTCATCTAAGTCATGAGATTCCAAAGATAATATAGCATATACCACACGTCTTACAGTGGAAATAGTTCTCATGACCACTAACTCTGTTTTAGATCACAACAGTTGTACCAATTAGGCATACAAGCAGGAAAAATAAAATGGTCACAATTGGCCAAATTATCCATACCGACCTATAAATTCCACAATCAACACAATGGAACTACCATTTCTCAGTCTGCACAATAGCTAGGAAAGTTAACATCAATTCCTGATTGATAATCCCAAAAAAAACATTTTCCAAGGCCCAATCAGTCGACCCAATTGCATTGGCAGGGCCCAAGTCCCCTTAACAAAAAGGACAAAGCGTGAGCTGAAAGACAAGATAGAAGGGCATAACGTCCGATTGGATTGATGGGACACCATGCCCTATAAGTCCACTAACACAAGCTAGCGTCCATACCTTCCACTTGCTCTCTGTCACATCACCGCTCACCTGCTCCAACTGCCAGTTATCACATCCTAAAGTACTCAAGTGCCCCTCCTTTATCTCCTATAAATAGCCAAAAGTACAATGGCTTCAGGTATTGAACATCTGAGATTCTCTCTCTAGAAAACTACTAACTTAAGCTTCGGAGTGCTAACGCCTGGTCCGATCGGATATTCCTTCTTGCAAAATTAGGCCACCTGATCGGGCATCTAAGTTGCCTACTCTCTTTCTTAGATAAAGACTTTTATGCTTTATAATTTGGTGTTTTCGTTGAGAGATACACTATAAGAAAATCTGGAAATAGCAACGGAAAAATAGCAACGAAATTGATTCCGTTGCTAATTTAGCAACGAAAAATGAATTTTGTTGCTATTTAGTAACGAAAAATATATTTCGTTGCTAAATTTGGCTAAACATTCCAAATTTAGCAACGGAAATATATTTAGTTATTTTCCGTTGCTAAAAGTGGTGGAAATTTTCAGCGCCAAAATTTAGCAACGGAAATTAGCAACAGAACCCTTAAACCGTTACTAAAAAGGCGCCAACGTTTGGCGGTGAAATTTTGAAACAAAAAATAGCAATGGAAAAATTTTTCCGTCGCTAAAATTGCAATCGGATTTTTATTCCGTTGTATTTTTGCAACGGAACTGAATTCGGTTGGTATTTTTGGTGCCAATGAGGTGGAAAAACTTTGGGTCCTCAAAATACCAATGAAATTATTTTTTCGTTGCTAAAATAGCAACGGAATATAAATTCGGTTGCAATTTTAGCAATGGAAAATTAATTCCGTTGGTATTTTGCGGCGCATGTGGAAAAACTTTGGGACCTAAAATACCAACGGGATTTTTTTCCGTTGGTAAAATTGCAAATGAATTTGAATTTCGTTGCTAAAATACAATGAAAAATTAATTCCGCTGGTATTTTTGGTTCTAAAGGAGAAAAAATTTATGTCTAAAAATGGCAACGGAATTTAATTTTCATTGCTAAAATTACAACCGAAAAGCAATTTGGTTGCAATTTTAGCAACAGAAAAGAATTCGGTTGCTATTTTTGCCCTAAGTATGTATACTTCCTTAACTCTGTGTCCCTTAGTTTTTATGGTAGTTCAGCTTGAGGGAGTTTATCAAAGCTGAAATTTTTTGTTGCTTCGGAAATTTGAAGATGGAAATCGAAAGTCACGTTTTAGTTTCTGAAGTGCTAAAATTGAGATGCTGTGTTTCATATTTATTTTGTATGATTTTTCATTTTTCCTTTCGCCAGTCCTGTGCAGAGCACCCCATATAGAACTGGTCCGAGAGTTTCTCTAGGTGGAACACTGGGGGCTAATGCTGTTGGTGCCAGAACTACGCACTTTTCGAAAGGGAAAGACTCGAGCCACATGATTTCGAGAAGGAATTCTATAGAAATTTCTGATTTTGGAGTGGAAGCTCAGCATTTTGAGCTTGATGAAGACCCCGCTTTTTGGGCGGATCATAATGTACAGGTTTGTTCATTTCCTATATTATTTTTGAGGACTTGAGTGTAGTAATTTTACAAAAGAAAATAATAAAATTTGTCCCAGGTTTTAATAATGATTCGGCCACTCACTAACTCGGAGAGAGTTTCACAAGGGCATGTTCCGTGTTTGAGGCAAGAAAGTTTACAGTCATTGGTGTGGCTTGGTCATCCTGAATCTAGATTCACTTTTGATCACATAGCTGATGAGACCATATCCCAGGTAATATATCAAATTATCCATGACTATCAATTGCTAAAATGAAAAAGAAAAAAATTCATTGGACTATATTTTCCGGCAGGATTCATGGTAATAAAGTCTTTACATATTACTCGAGGTAGCTTGGGTTATTTAAGGTTAACGGATGAAGAACCTGATTCATAGTTTCTTGTTCTGTATTTTCGTCTTGATGCTAAAGCAAAGGAGAACTTTTAGAGCCTTCTGTATATTTGCTGATGGATGGAGTTTTGATGAAGATTAAAATTCTAAATCTTTTGCTACAGACAGGTAGTGGCAAAACGTACACCATTATGGGTGAGATGAAGCAGCAAGAAGGCAATCTTAGGAATCTATTGCAACATCGAGAAATATATTAGGTAGAATTTGATTATCTGGAGAAATGTCGAGAATGTGTAGGGAGTTTGAATAGAGAACTAAATCCTAAGTCTAGCTTGGTTACATGTGTGCTTTATATTGAATTATAGGATTAATATCTTGACAGTCAAGAAGTATTTCTTACGCATTGAGACTTGGAGAAGTGATAAAATTGTCAATAGAAATAGGAATGCGGATGTGGAGTGACTGATCTAAGGGGTTTTCTTGTTCCTTGCCTTCTTAGCTACTGCTTCCGATTTTAAACTTGCTTGCTGGTAGATCAAGAACAATGCACGACTCAAATTTTAGTATCTAGAGAAGTAAGTTTGTATTGCTGTGGTGAGGGACGGTATGCAGTCATCTTATTTTCTTAGTTGATTTGATTATTTATTTATTTAACTAATGAACAATGATAAATTATATTTTTTACCTTATTTAACTAACTAATATTTATTTGACTAACTTCCTATGGTAAATTTTGGTTTCTTTATTTATTTAACTAACTAACTAACTAACTAATATTTATTTGACTGACTGAGTATGGTTTGTAAATTATAGTTCCTTTGTTTATTTAAGTAACTCACTAACTATCTAATATTTATTTGACCAACTATGTTCCTTTATTTATTTAACTAACTAACTAATATTTATTTGACCAACTATGGTAAATTATTGTTGCTTTATTTATTTATTTAACTAACTAATATTTGTTCGACTGACCAACTATGGTAAATTGTAGTTACTTTATTTATTTAACTAACTAATATTTATTTGATTAACTTAATATGGTAAATTGTAGTTCCTTTATTTATTTAACTAACTAATATTTATTTGACTAATTTAATATGGCAAATTGTAGTTCCTTACCAGTTTGAAGTTATTTATTGTCCGATTGAATTCTACCTATATCTTCCTACTCCTGTATTATATGACAAGTTTGTTTTATTGTGGAATAATTACATAACCGGCATTTGTGTAGTTTACTTCTCTTGCTCTGGCAAGATTTTATTTTATTCACTGGAATTTAAAAATATTATTAGTTTTTGTTGTTGGACCTTTTCTTTTTCTTTTAATTATCTTGAGAATTTGTGGTAAAGCATATCTTCCGCACTAGTTTAGGTTATGTATTTCTTGAATTTATTTATTTATATTTTAAATATAACTTTAGGACATGCAATCTTTTCTGTTATTGACATGAATTTAATCTTTGTTTCTGGTACTTGTCTTCTTGATAATCGATTTTTCCATTTAAGTTATTAATTACTAATCTACTACTGTATGTTTTTTGTTCCGTAAATAGTGCCAGTCTCATATTTCTTCTAGGTAGTTTTTCCTTAGATCGTATGGATTGCAGAATGAGATCGTGATGATAAATTGAAACTCCTTGTTAAGATTCTGTCTTCCCAACTTAGCAGTTTGACCAATAAGGAATTGTGTATTTTTTGCTTGCACTTAACCTGAGTTTTCTATTCATTATGTCTATAGGGTGCTGCTAACAGGAAAATTGCAGCAACCAACATGAATACTAAAATGATGGAATTGAAGAACTTCAGAGAAACAAAATGATGCTAAAATTTCGAGAAGAGAAGATGGAAAATCTAGAACTTTTAATGGATGGTTCCTTGCCTGCTGATCATTATCTTATGAAGGAAAACAAAGCCTTAAAGGAAGAGATTCTGCTTCTTCAAGCAAGAATTGACAAAAATCCAGAATTGACACGTTTTACTTTAGAAAATTTAAGACTGCTTGAGCGGCTTCAAATGTAAATCATGTGAACGAAATTGTCTAAATGGATTTCCCATTATATATATATATATATAGCTCACTTCACTTTTCATTGATTTCAGATTCCAGAACTTTTATGAGCAAGGAGAAAGAGAGACACTATTGGCTGAAATCTCAGAATTACGTGACCAGGTTGCCGGAACATTTCTTCTTTTTATTCACCTTAAGTGGCTTCATTGAGGATATATTTTTCAGTGTTAGTTTTCTTTTGATGCAGCTCTTAAACAGGCTTCAAACAAAGCTTAAATTCTCCTCTAGATGTGAGAATCAGGTGGGAATGAAATATTCAACCTTTTGGAAAGTTTTACATTTGTTAAAGTTTAAATTCTCATAGTTCTAAGAAACTTTATACATTGTGATGAACCAATCTATAACAAATTAATTCTTAAAGATGTAAGTATTTCCACTTTTTCTTTCAAATTGAGATATTTGGTGCATTTAGGTGATCAAACTTCTTGAATTATGAATTACTCTCTTGATTTTTACAATATTATATAAATTCTTTAGCTAATGTTGAATGGAAGGAAATGAGTGAGGCCTATGTCTGGTTTGAGACTGAGTCTCAATTAAAGGAGCTAGCCCATGGATTAAGTAAGAGACTTTTTTGCTGTTAATACTGAGCAACATAGCTTACGATCCTTTCTAGGATTCAATGCTCTTGTTCAGGTTACGATTTTTTTTAAATCTATTTTAAATGCATTGTCTGTTTTTGTACTTTTCTTATGGTGGAAATTTGATTATATATGTATTTATTTATATTCTTGTAGATTTCCATTCAGGATGAAGATTATTTGGTAGATACAATTGCATTACATGGCACAATGGGCGTTCTCCTCCCAATTTTTGCCGATCCTAGTATTTGCAAGGTAAATTTGTTTATCAGTTGCATGAATGCGTTTAGTTGCAAGGATATATATAGTACATGTTTGTCTTTATGGAACTCATGTTTTTTCCCATCAATGCTGAAATTTGTCAATGTAGGTTTTCCATGGAGCTGATAATGACATTCTCTGGCTACAAAGAGATTTCCATATTTTTGTTGTTAATTTATTTGACACTGCAAAGGTGAAATTTCTGTTCAATGTCAACATAAGCTATGTTAGCTTACTAAGTTTCACATACCATAGTCTCGTTTTGATCAATCATCATAAGCAGAATATGCTGCATAAATTATTCAAAGGACTAAAGTTGTACTTTCACAATTCTCCGGCAATGATATTAATTTTAATTTGTTCTTGCAGGCGTGAGTTGCTGGCAAAGCCACAGAAATCACTCGCATATTTGCTTGAAACTTATTGTGGTGTTGCCACAAACAAATTGCTACAAGTTTGGGATTGCAACTAGTAATGTTTATGCTTCTCACTGAATTTGTTGAATCTTATTAATTATCTCTGTTAAAAGGATTATGTTATCTTTTAGTTGTTTAAATAATTTCATTTATGAATCCCAAAATTCATTTTCATGTTAAATTGCAGCATGAAGACTGGAGGCAACGCCCATTATCAGCAGAGACGTTACAATATGCTCGAATAGATGCACATTATCTTTTGTATATTGCAAATTGTTTAATTGTTGAGCTCAAACAAAAAAAAAATTGTATACATATATAGATCTTGTGTTGTCTCCATTTAGTTCTATCTTGCCTATCTTGATTATGCTGCTATGCTGTTTTAGCAGATTGTTCAATAAATAATTTCAGCGCTTCCTTTATCTACTAATTATAGGCAAATATAGGCATTTGCATAAATTTTGTGTAAAAAATCAACAATAATTTAGTGACGGAATAGCGATGATTATTCCGTCGCAATTTTTTTGTAATATTGGCTGAATTTAACAACGAAAATTGATTTCGGTTGCTAAATACAGCAACGAAAATTGATTTTGGTTGCTAAAAATAGCAACGGAAATTCTAATTTCGTTGGTAAAAATAGCAACGGAAATTGAAATCCGTTGCTAAAAATACCAACCGTCAAATTTGCAACCAAATGTTCCGTTGCCATTTTTGGTTACTAATTTTTATTAGCAACGGAAATTCAACGAATTCAGTTGCTAATTTCCATTGCTATTTGTTAATTTTCTTATAGTGATATGACAGGTTCAAGATCCAATGAGCACATAGCTTCTGGAGAATATGATCACAATAGCTAGGTCAGATCTAAGCCCTCAAGCAGAAGAGAGAGATCTCCTAGATCATCTACTAGGGGTAACCTACTCTCAGATTTCAATGATGTAGTTATGCGGTAGTTGAAAGATACCCCTGTTACTATCAGGGATATGCACGCCATTCTTAGTGACTTCACTAAAAGTATCGTCCAAATGCTGAAAAAGGGAAAAATGCCCAAGACTTCTGAAATAGACTTCATGGTCGAAGACTTTGGAAGAAGGAGAAATAGGGAAATCTCCATAAAAGAGCCATGAGCTAATGACAGTAGAAGAATGGGGGTCAGAACCCCAGGCAAGTACAACAAAGGGAAGGGGACAATGTCCTCGAGCAGAGACTCTCCATATATCCCTAGTAGATCCTCTATCTTATCCATTAGGGATGATCTATCCTTCATGTTCACACCGAATCGCAGCCGCACGAAGGGACAGAGAGACGAGTTCGCCTAAACAGCCATGAGCAGGGAGGACAAGTGGTTCAAGTAGAAACTTAAGCCGTTTGGCCTGATAGGGCCGAAAAAAGGCATGTTCGAGGGAAACACCTGCAGAAACACAGCCTTCTAATTTTTCAGGGAGATCATGGAGTCCGAGCTACCTCCCAAGTGGAGAGATATGGTCATGGATAGGTATACAGGTAAAAATGACCTTGCCACTCATCTTGTAGAATATCTAACCAAAGTGCAGGTTTATACCTACGACGAAAGAATTGCCTGCAGGATTTTTCCCACCACTTTGGGAGGAGATGCCCTCAACTGATTTCACTAGCTTCCTCAGGAATTGATCACCTCCTTTCGAAAACTAAAAGAATTATTTGTCACACGATTCATTATGCAGACACGAGCACTGAAGTTGATGAGCGATCTGTGCAATCTTTACCAACAAACCGATGAAAGTTTTAGAGACTACATCGATAGGTTCCAAGCCATGATGTCGGAGGTGAGAAACATAAGCGTGAAAATGGCAAACAATGCCTTGGCCGGAGGCACTACTGATCGGTCACTATTTTAGTTGATCAGGACCAGCACATTTAGCTAGACGATGACTTGAGATCCAGCCAAGGGAGAAGGAGCAACATTATGGATAGCCTCCAGCACCCGAATGGATGCTCTTTTAACCGAACTCTTGCATCCAAATGGATAGCAAGGAGCCCAGAAAGAGCCTCCACTTCTAGAAACCTAGGAAAAAGAAAAGAGGTCGAGCAATTTTGGTTCGATCGGGGTAGTGGCTAGTAGATTTGAACCTTCACTCCGCTCAATACCAACGCAGCACAGGTGTTGATGTGGATCAAGAAAAAGCACCAAAAGATGAATTGGCCCAAGAAGCTAGACGAGAGGAGCAAAAACTCCCAAAACCATAACAAATACTGCAAGTTTCACAGAGACATCAATCACACAACCGATGAGTGTCACCAATTAAAAGAAAAAATTGAGCGACTCCTGCAAAGAAGGTACCTCAAAAAATTTGTAGGTCCAACCAGAGGGGCAAGTCCTTGTAGACAGTCAAACCTTAAGAAGGATGATTTCGACTCCAATGACGATGATAAGCGGAGAAAACCAAAGAATACGGATCGTCGTCGATCGTACGCCGGGGTCATAAACATGATCACTGGTGGATTATCCTATGGAGAGGACCTCTTTAGTAAAAGAAAGGGAAAAGATGTCTACATCTCTAAGACATTTGAACAGACAGCCCCATTCACCATATCCAGTGAGGATGCACGAGACGTAATGTTCCCTCATGAGGATGCTCTCATCGTAAGGGCAAGAATTAATAACTTCGATGTAAAGAGGATATTGGTGGACAACAGAAATGCTATAAATGTGCTCACTCTCCAAGCTTATAGAGCCATAGGGCTGTCGATCGAAGAGCTCAAGCTGAATGTCACACTACTGATTGGGCTCGGTAATGCTACTATTTCGGTAGCAGGATCTGTTGAGTTATTTGCCGAGCTTGCCAAAAGGCCCTAGCCTATGCCTGTAAGGTAACTCTTATAGTTATTGACATAAGTTTTGCCTATAATGCCATTTTTGACAAGCCTCTACTCTTTCAAACTAGAGCTTTCACCAGCATCCGGTACATAGTGATGAAGATCCCAACTAGGGGAGGCATCACCATTTTAAGGGGTGACTAGAAGGCATCAAGAGAGTCCTACATCACCATGATCGAGCATTAGAAAGAGGCCATGATGGTGGAGCCAAAGCTAGATCGATTTGAGCAAATAGAAGGGCAAAGAATGGATCCTGTAGAAGAGGTTAAGGAAATGACACTATCAAAAGGCAAAAGTGTTCAAATAGGCACCAACATGAGTGCAAAGGTCGAGGAGGCCATCATGCAAGTCTTGATGACCAACCAGACATCCTTCGCCTGGAAGCCAAAAGACATCTCTAAAATTGATCCCAATGTGATCACCCACAAACTTAATATGGATCCAGCTTACAAGCCGATCAGGCAGAAGTTGTGAAGGCATGCTCCAGATTAAAGGAAATTCATTTCTGAGGATGTGGATAGACTATTGAAAGCGGGTACGATATGATAGGTTGACTACCCAAAATGGCTTGCCAATTTCGTGCTAGTAAAAAAGAAGTTGGGGAAGCTACGGATGTGTGTAGACTTCACAGATCTTAACAAAGCATATCTGAAATATAGTTACCTCCTGCCTAGCATAGAACAACTGGTGGACACCACTGCTGGCCATGCCATCTACTCCGTTCTCGATGCATATGTTGGATACCACCAAATTATGATGTGGTTGTTAGATCAGGAAAAGACCAGCTTCATCACAGATGATGGCACCTTATGCTACAAGGCTATGCCATTCGGACTAAAGAATGTGGGTGCCACATATCGGCGATTGATGAATAGAATCTTTAAAGATCAGATCAGGCAGAATGTGGAAGTTTACTTGGATGATATGATCGTCAAAAGAAAAAGCCCTGAAAAACATCCTGCTGATCTAGCAAAGGTCTTTAACACACTGAATATGTTCTAGATAAAGGTCAATCCTGAGAAATGCATTTTTGGGATGCCCTCGGGAAACTTCCTAGGCTTTATGGTCTCCCAAAAAGGCATGAAGCCAATCCTGATAAAATAAAGGCCATCTTGGAAATGTAAACTCCGAGCAATATGAAAGATGTTCAAAAACTGAATGGCAGAATAACGGCCCTCAAAAAATTCATCTCCTCTTCGGCCAAGCGGTGCACCCCCTTCTTTAAGAAATTAAGAAAGAACGAAGCTTTCACCTAGGGAGCAGACTGCCAGCAAGCCTTTGATGAATTGAAGAAGTTCCTCACTAACCCACCACTACTTAACAGACCACTTTCAAATGAAAATTTGTACCTTTACTTGTCAACTTCTTGTAAAGCTATTGCAGGTGTCCTAGTCAGGGAAGAAGGAACCCAGCAGCTGCCCATTTATTATGTGAGTCAAGTGCTTAGGAGCTCAGAGTTGAAGAAAGGTCCGGTCGAGCAACTCATTATTGCCCTCATGATGTGCATGAGAAAGTTAAGGCAGTATTTCAAAGCGCACATAATAGTAGTCCATTTTAGTCAGCCTATCAGAAAAATTCTCCAGATCCTAAACCTGGAAGAAAAAATGGTGGGATGGACAATCAAGCTCCATTCATGTGATGTGAGGTACGAACCTAGGAAAGCAATAAAGGCTCAAGCTTTGGCAGATTTTGTCGCCGAATTTGTTGGTAAAGGAATGACCGATCAGCCTCAACGTGTAAAATGGGAAATGATCGTGGATGAAGCTGCAAACGATACCTAAGGAGTCACAGGCATCGTAATAATAGGTTCCTTGGGCATTGTCATAAGGTACACAATAAAACTTAGCTTCAAAATTTTAAATAATATGGCAGAGTATGAGACACTTCTGCAAGGGCTGAGATTGCTCCATTCCATCCGATCGGAGTCGATCATCATCAAGAGCTAATCCCAGCTCGTAACGAGTCAAGTCTTAGGCACCTTCGAGGACAGAGAAACCAATATGATTCAGTACCTGGCAAAGGTCAAGGCTGCATTCAAGATGTTGGAAGAGTCCGAATCAGAATTGATCCTGCAAAAGGTGGTGAGAGATCAAACTAAAGCTGCTGATTGGCTTGCCAAGGTGTCTGCCTCCGAGCAAGGGATGATAGAAGAAAACATCACCGTTGTCGAGCAACCGACCTCCTCCTTAGATGAACTATAGATGATGGAGATTGAGCCAGCTCAAGATATATGGATGAGCTTCATCAAATGGTACCTACAAATAGGGCAGTTACCCGAAGATAAAGTGGAAGCCCGAAAGGTATCCCACAAATCTCTAAACTATTCTATTATTAAAGTTGATATGTACAAAAAAAAATTTAGTCACCCCTGGCTCAAATGCGTTATGGAGGAGGAAGGAGACTATATCCTAAGAGAAATCCATGAAGACATTTATGGGGCACACAAAGCTGGTAGGGCCATGGCGAGAAAAGTACTCCAAACCAGATACTTTTGGCCAAGTATCTTCAAAGATGCCCAGGGAAAAGTAAGAAGATGCCAACAATGCCAGATCCATGTAAGAATAATCAGACAATCGACAACAGACTAGCAACCAATCGAAATTTCTTGGCTGTTCGATCAATGGGGCCTGGACATCCTAGGACCTTTTTCCCAAGGCAAAATACAAATGAAATTCCTCCTTGTAGTCGTCGACCACTTCTCCAAATGGATCGAGGCAGAGCCTCTGGCAACAATCACAATAGAGAGGGTCAGAAACTTTGCATGGAAGGATATCATTTTCAGGTATTGCTTACCTAATGTCTTTATTACAGATAATTAAAAGTAGTTCAACAGCTCGGTCTTTAAAAACTTTTATCGAAATCTCAACATCAACCTTAAGTTCACCTCAGTCACCCATCCATAGAGTAATGGGATGATCGAGGTCTCCAATCGAACACTCATGGAAGGTCTAAAGAAATGACTTGGCGAGGCAAAAGGCAACTGGACTGAGGAGCTTTAAAGTGTCTTATGGTCTTACAGGACCTCTCTAAGAGCTGGCACTCATCAAATGCCATTCTTTCTTGTCTACGGCTTCAAGGCAATGATACTTATAGAGATTGGCTTCTCATCCTACCGGTCCATATTCTATTCCGACCGGATGAACATCCAAGATAGATGCCAAGATCTGGACCTAGAAGAAGAAAGGAGAGAAGACGCCTATGCCAAAATTGCTGCTTACAAATAAAGGGTTGCTAGATACCATAACACAAAAGTAATGACAAAAGCCTTCAATGTGGGTGATCTAGTGCTCAGAAAAGCAAATATAGGCATGAAAAATGCCGGAGTTGGGAAGCTAATGCCAAATTAGGATGGTTCCTATGAAGTCTCTAAGGTTTTAAGCTCCAATACATATTGGCTCAGAACCGTGGAAGGGTTGGACATCCTCAGAAGCTGGAATGTCGAAGTACTCAAGAGGTACCATACGTAACCTTGTATCAAAAAATTTAAATTCAATAAAGCAATTTTTCTCCATCTTTGAAAAAGGTATGTTTACAGCTACTTGTTTGTTAGATTCAATATTTACTTGCAGGTTATATGTTTTATTCCAATCGACAAAAATTTCGATCAATGATTTTGATCCTGACTGATGAAAATCCTGATTGATGACATTTTTGAATCTGATCGTACTTTTCATCCCAATCGAAGTATCAAAAATAGTGACGTTTATTCGCTAGGCTCGACATCTATCTTGAGCCCAAAATGCAAAAGCTAAAAACTCCATCTAACTTCAGGTCTAGTTTCGATGGGTACAGATCCCTCGCTAGGCTCGACGTTTATCTCGATCCCAATATGCGAAAGCTTTTCTCTAGTATCAGCTTGTTAGCTAAATTTGAATGCATTCCTGAATCAAAAATGCAAGATACCTCCGTATAGTCTCCACCAACTTATTCACTAGGTTCGATATCAATTCCAAACCCAAAAGGCGAAAGTCAAAAAATGCGTTAGTATGAATCAAAACATCGCGAGTCTAAATATGAATATGAATCAAAACATGGACTCGATGCATGAAATTATTCTCTAAAAATTTAAGTAAACGCAAGATCAAAGGGTTATTCGCTATACTTGATCTTCCTTTGGTCCACCGATTTTTAATATTTGATCAAATAATACCCCAAGTGAATATAGGACTGAAAATTCGTTCGCTATGCTTGACGTCATTCACCTAAATTCTAAGTCATAACTCACACCAGACCAATTGGTTATATCTTTTCAATCCGATCGGATCAATCGATCATTAACCCTAAGAGTTATTGACTGCAATGCTTGGAAAACATCTTCAAATTTAGAAAGTATTCTCCTTAGTTGATTTTATGATAAATCCTACTTAAAAAAGTTGCATTATAAAGACACGATTGGAAAGAAAAATTAAATTTTATTCATATACAAAAGTTTGTACAAGTTACAATTTTTAACTTTACCAAAAAAAAAGAAAAATATTACAAAGAAAAAGCTTTACAATTCTATATCTACAATTTTTATGGCTTCAGGGGCATTCATCGAATAAGTAGCAGGTTCTGTGGCTTGCCCAACAGCAAGCTCTCCCTTCATCTCAGCAGAAGGTTGGGAAGGTCCGGCACTTGCTTTAGCAATAAACTCCAATGGTAAGGGGGCAGCGGCTTCAGGCTCAGCTGGTATGCTTGGACGAGACAGGGGGTTTGCACCTTTTGTAATCTTGACTGCTCCATCTTGAGGAGCCTCTTCCTTATCATCACTAGAAGAAGGATCGGGAAGGCTCCTTGGGTTCTCCATCTAGTTGAAGTCAGCTTTAAGGAAACACTGACCGGCCATATAAATTAATCGAGTCAGCAGCCTCCCTTAGGCCTCGCCTAATTGTTCAAGGAGCTCTTCTTTCTGGGAGTCGAGCTCTTTCATCAATCTCTTACCCCAAGCCACCTTCTTCTCTGCCAGAGCAGTCTCTAGAGAATCCCTCTCAACTCAAAAAAGGTCATGCTCTGAAAAATCCTTGTCTCTGTCCGTGCTGGCCTTAACGTACTCCTTTTTGGCTTTAGCACCCTCGGTAGAGAGATGTGAGCATTCACCCCTCAGCCTGGCTACCTTCTCTTCGAGTCGCTTTCACAGAGCATTGTCCACTACAAGACGAGCAACATCTCACTTTAGATGATCCACCTTGTTCTGCCGAGACCTAAGGTCTTGTGCTTGTTAGGCTATTTCCCTCTTCAGCTCCTCGACCTCCAACTTTAAGAGGAGGGACTCCTTTTTGGCTTTATTGCTGATGGTTTTTGCTTCCCTCCTCTGATGAACAACATCCTCCCATTTTGATCTGGCAAATGCTGCCATACCGTGCAGACACAGACCTTTTTTTATTAGCTAAGGAAAAAAGGCAGAAGCAGCGGTCAAAAAAAAGAAGAAGAAAAAGGAGGATGCAAGCATTACCTCTAAGCTTTGCTGCTGAAACAACCCAAACTCTCGGGAGAGCAAGCTGAGCTCCAACATCACTTTGAAGTCATTCTCTTGAGCAAGACCTTGGTAGATGAAGGTCGACATGCCCCTGTTGGTCACCGACCAGTCATCCTCAAAGCACTCCTTTAAATTATCATTAAATGATGGAGCTCGCTTCTCAAGAGTTTTCCCTAGTGGCTGCCGGGTGGATTCACTTTGTGCTGGTTCTTTGCCCCTCACAGCAATTCTGGCATCTACAATAGCCACCATTTTGGCATTTTTTTCTTGGTTGCCTCCTCAGTCCTCTTCTGCGTAGCCTCATCTATCGACATCGACCTCTTCTGAGTGGATAATCGGGGGCATAAAGATGGTTATGGCTCTTCATCATCGGACTCATCTCGTAGCTATAATTGCTTGAGCGGGCATATTCCCTCTGTAATTGGAAAAGGCACCGTTGGTCCCGTAATAGTTAGAGGGGGACGAACGGCAGGAATAACTGAAACAGTCGGGGCAAAAGAGGCTGCAGCAGTGGCAGCAACAGAGGGTGCACGAGAACTTGCCACAACCTTAGAAGAATGAACCTTCAAAGCTGGTAAGATCTTCCTTTACTTAGTTCTTTTCTCCTCCTTTGTGGCGTGCTTGGCCTTCCTCTTAGCTCTGGTCCGATCGGCAAGTTGCTTCGCAACTTCATCTCCTTTCGCCATAATGACTGCAGCTGTATCACAGAAATAAAAAAGATAAGTATCTTCTTCGAAACAAATATATTTGATGCACATGCAATGCATTTTGCATTTTTGCCAGCTTCAGAGCTTGAAGATCCAAACAACGTACTAAGGAGATAGTTGGAGTCGTAGGGTCGTCCTTGCCTCGCCACGGCATCTATCGATTTTTTGATGTCACTTTCATAAAGAGACTGATCGATAGCCTGATCTTTCAGGATGGTGGATCCTTTCGATCGGTTGAGTGGTACTCCAAATCCACCAGCCATCCCAATTAAAAAGTATCTCTCCTTTAAGCCCTTCATTGACAATGGGACAGTAAAGAGTTTTCTCTACGGTCGGCTAGTAAAGTAATACTCTGTCCCATCGCTCCGACCAGCAATGTAAAAGAAATGGGTGAATAGGTCCAGAGTTAGAGCCATCACCTTTATCTTGCATAGGATCTTAAAGCAAGCCACCATTCTCCATGCATTTGGATGCAATTGATTGAGGGCAATTCCATAATCCCTAAGGATTGCCATCTCAAACACACCAAAAGGAAGCCTCATTCCTGCATCCAAACTCTATAAATGGCAGATAAACCATTCATTCCTTTCATGGCCAAAAGGCCCCTCCATCACTGCCATGGAATTTGGGCAGGCCATCACTGACACCTCTGCAGGGAAATAATACTGTGAAGGAATTCTCGCCACTTCCTCTTCTGTCAATTGTGAAGGAAGAGCGAGAGGTTCCCGATTCTTGTATTCCTTAAGGAAGCTCTTATTTATAGACTGGCTGCTGCTTGAAGCGATCTTTAGTGAAAGGGAAGAAGTAAAGAATGTGATGAATGAGAAAGAAAATTAAAGGTAGTTATTATTTACTTACTTGGGTAATCTCGTAGAAACTCTGAAATTTTCAAAATTTGAAAGCCAAGAATTGTTGCTAGAGTTTCAAAGAACAAAGGTTTACAAAGAAAATTTGGCAAAGACCGCTGAAAAATGAGGAAAACTCGCATTAAATTCACCTATTTATAGGCATAAAGCTTCTAGAATACTCCAAGCGCCTCTTCACTGGATGACTGCCATGTGTCATCAATCCGTTATTACGTTACAAAAAATGAAGTGCCATTCTCGGCATACGTACAAGTATTGAATGCAAAATAGTTTTTTGGACTGAACGGACATGAATCTTCAGATAGACTCCTCTTGAAAATTTAAAAATTCCGCTGAAAGACTGAATTCACCCGATCAGACCCTTTGTAAGGGGGACAAATGATAACCATGAAAAAAACATTTCCCAAGGCCTAATTAGTCGGCCCAATTACACTGGCAGGGCCTAAGGCCCATTAACGAAAAGGACAAAACATAAGCTGGAAGATAAGACAGAAGGGCATAACGTCCGATCGGACTGATGGGAAACCATGCCCTATTAGTTCACTGACACAAGCTAGCGCCCATACCTTCCACCTGATCCCTGTCATATTGCCGCTCACTTGCTCTAATTGCCAGTTATCATACCCCAAAGTACTCAAGTGCCCCTCCTTTATCTCCTATAAATAGCCAAAAGCACAATGTCTCCAGATATTGAACATATGAGATTTTTTCTCTAAATATTATCTCTCTAAAAAGCTATTAACTTAAGCTTCGGAGTGCTAACGCCTGATCCGATCGAGCACTGATTCTTGCAGGATCAGACCACCCGATCGGGCACCTTAGCTGCCTACTCTCTTTATTAGATAAAGACTTTTTTGCTTTATCACTGATATTAAACAAAAATCACTAACATCAAAAAATCAAAGAATATTTTGCAAAGCCATTCTCAAAACAAATCACATTCTTATAATTGCGAACAGCTGATAGCCACAAAATATTTAAAAATTAAAGTCATTAGATTCACAAATTTTGGGCCCAAATATAAAATCCTGAACTAAATTAATATATGTAATTTAAATCACTTTAACATTGCTAATTGGAAACTAGGTTCTGCATCTAAAGAGTAAATTAAATCCCTTAACTATCAAAACATTAAAATTAAATCTCAAGTTTTGAAATAGAAGCATTATAGAATGGGAGAGAGATTAAAACCTGAAGAACCTCAATTGGCTGATTGAGCTCGCCATGCTTAATATCCTCTACAGTAGCTTGTTCTTTTGTAAGCTTCACATATCTTGAGTGCTCACTTTTGTGACACCCTCTTTTATGCAAACAAATTCTATTATTTACCTTTAATATTGAGCATGCAATTACAAATTCATTGAGATAAAGTCCTCATAGCTAATAAGATAATTATACTTAAACAGATCTATAACTAATCACATATATTTTCATTTGATATTACCTTACATAGCATATCTCTATATACCTACTATAGACTCAACCGTTCATGGCAGATATTTTTTATCCTACTAGCAGACCATTCATGCATAGACATACTATTAAAAATATTTAGAAGTGAGCTTAAATTAGTTTCTAGTTATCCCATTACACATACTATATCATATATATGGATGAAATACAAAACCATACAAAAAGCTTAATAAAAGAATCCTACATCAAGAATCCTGATAGACTTATGTTAGCCCTTGATGCAGAATTAGGTCCCTGAGCAAATGTCCAACCGTGAACCTATATGGATAGAAAACAACCCATGCTAAGCTTTATAGCTTAGTGGGGGACAAAATTATTATAAATGACTACTTATGTCAATATATGTTTTCAAACAAGAATTACAGTATAATATAAAATTATTATTAGTAGTAGTCATAATAATTGATTAACGAAAATAAATGAGTAAGGAATATAGAAAAAAACTTAACTGTTATATCATCATGAAGAATACATACAAAATTAATGATAGAATCTAAACAAGTCAAATTAGAGACCTCTCATGTAAATTATTAGCATGCCTAAGTTCTAAGAGTGGATAACGGGAGAAATGGATACCAATTGGTATCAAACCAATAGATACCCTTAGGTATCAATTATAGATATCTAGAGATATCAAATAATGGATCCAAATGGGGTCAAACAATAGTTCCAAAATAAGAATGAACAATAAACCCAAATGGGGTCGACAATAGCAGCTGTAATAATATCCCTCTAGGCATGCCTATCCAATCCATAACTGAACTAAGACTATAGGTTAACAATGTTTGTATACATTTTAGATTACCATGCTCATCCTTTTATAGATTCGTATTACCTTTGCACCTTTATATATAAGGATGTAGGTTATAAGACATTTATATACTCATATAAATGTAACAATGTTCATAAGCTCATATCATGGTAACTGCATGATTTTACAAAATAATAAAAGAGTGTAGAATTTAATCAAAGTAAGCTACCTCAGTTGAGAAATAAACCTTCAACTTGATCATAAGCAGAATATTTGTAATCATGTACTTTTAAAATCATAAAGTTACCTCTTTACATGCCTTTGTAATGTATAAAGTATTTGTATTTTAATATGGTTTTGCAAAAGAATTTTAAACATTGTCAAATCCAAGTTTTTATATAATTAATTCACTTTAAAATTTAGCTTCCGTATAATAACATTTTAACTTTGATTAATTGAGAAGTTACGCATAGGATATTAAATAGGAAACCATTATAAAACAATTCACCATTTCAAAATAAACAATAAGCTGTATAAGACAATTTACAAAACCAATAACAGAGATGAAATTTTACTATATAATTTAGCTAAACTATTTAGTTCATATATTGAAACAGTACAACAAAACAAACGTCCATGAAAACTATATTCATTAAACTTCAGAGGTTTTTAACCTAATTTAGGACTAGTTATATGGCTTTGCTATAATAAGGGACTAAAATGTATTATACCATGTTTCATTCTTTGGGTGAGTGATTTATTGCTTTGGGTGAGTGCTTTATTAATTTTAGGTGAGTGGTAGAGAAAGCTTAGGTGAGTAGTGTCTTACTGTTTAGAGGTAAAGCAATGATGTATAGGGAAGTAGAGCTCAGGAGAGTGGCCCAAGCAACTCGGGAGAGTGGTGGTCAAACTCATGAGAGCATGTAGGGAACTCAAGAGAGTGATGGGCGTGTACGAGTGAGTGATTTCGCACTTGGGGAGAGTGCTCTAAAACTTAAATAAAGTGTCGTTCTCTTGTGGTTTATACGTGGAGCAGGGAAGATCCACTCAAGAGAGTAGATACACACCTCGGGAGAGTGGGTGCTCTACTCAAGAGAGTGGAGTTTCCCTATAACACCCTCATCTGAACAGTCTTTTTTGATATAGAAATAAGCAGTAAGCTGTAAAATTTATTTTCCACTCTTAAGTAATTCAATTGATTGATAAAAATCTTCCATTATTCAAAATCATAAATTAACTTGTCGGTTTATAACTAACTAAATTACTATTTATTTTATCAGAACTTCAGCAGTATAACGGCTATATACTTAATAGCCTCCTGAAAAATCAAACAAAAATACAGCCTCATCGAGGTACAATAGACTATAACAGACAACATTGTACATTTCAACCACTCATTCACATAACAACATATTCATTTATAGATATAACAATATTTACTATCATAACCATAGTAGTCAAAATACAGTCCAATCTTTTACCTTTAATATCTAAGTATATACATGCCATAATACCAACTTAATTTATGACCATTTATTCTCCTCAGACCTTGCTCCACTATGTATTATACTCCTGTAAATCTTCAGAACCTGCACGCAATAAACATTACGTGCTGAACACTAAATATGCTCAGTGGTGACTATTAATCTAAAAATTTTCCAAATAAGCATAATTACATAATTTATGCGAAAATATTATGTTTGTCTTATCAAAAGTCACGTTTAATCATTTGGATAGTATTTTTAGTTCTTTACCAATAATTTGGCAAATTTGTTACTTTGATTCTAAACTTTTCCATTTACTTCAAAATACTCTCTTTTTTTTCAATTCAATTACAAAATTGACATTAATTTTCTTACTTTTACTTTTTATTTAACTTTTGACATATAACATTTTTATTGGCTTGACTATAACTTTTTTTCGCAAAATTCTTGATTTGATCAATTCAATACAATTATTATTTCGTTTAAAGATCTACATTATTAATTGCCACTATAATGGTAAATTTTCAATCCAATACTCAATTTCTCCATTAATTACAAATTTACTCTTTTAATACCATAACTAAAATTTTGCAATTTATTCTTCTATTTCACTTTGACTTTTTACCTATTTATCAATTTACAATTATGAATGCATTTAACATTTAATGCAAAGTGATACAATTATTTTGGAACACTTTGCAAATAAGTCTTTATTTTCTTCATTTTACTACAATAAGGTCCTTTTTACACTCTTATTATAGAATTGTCACTTTTTCATTTTCAATTACAAAATTGTCGTTCATTTGCTCGTTTTTACTTTTCAGTTTACTTTGACTTACAGAATTTTATTTCTAATCATTAATTTCTCAATTAATTACAGTATTGCCATTTTTCAAAATTTTCACTTTCAGAGCAATAATTGGTATATAAAATACCAATTGGCTCTTATTTTGATTTTTTCTTGTAAAATTACTCTTTAATCCTCTTTCTTTACAGAAGCTCAATTTTTGGTTGTTTAATCATTAATTTACTATTTTACCCTTGTAAAATATTTTTTTTCCATTTTTACTCATTAAGTATAATTTTTTGGAAAAATTATAATTTTGCCCCAAAACTTTTCATTTCTTTCATTTAAGTCCGTTTTCATTTTTTTTAACTTTTACATTTAGCTTACTTTTGAAATTCTGATTTATTCTTATCAATATGCCCTTGGTATAATATGACAAGAACTCTTAGATAGGATATACAGGACATGAATCCCACAGGGCTACATACATAATAGATTGAGAAATGATCCTAAAGAATCAAGTTTCACAGAGCAGATATCAGATCATACAGATACAAATACTATGGAGATCAAAGATCCTACTATAGTAAAGTAAGTCTCCATGACTTGTACCGTGGTATATGATATCCTTATGACTAGCCAATTATATCCTATGCAAGACTTTTACTGCCTTACTATTGCTAAGGGAAAAAACAATCACTTTTTCTTTTCTATTATTCTGACAGTCATTTTATTTCATCATTTTTTTCTTTTAACACTTTCAATTTTTTCAAAACAGTACATTTTTATTAGTCAGTCTTTTTTCAATACTTTTGACTATTTTTAGTCTTTATCTTTTCAGTCATTATATTTTTTTTCTTTTCGATCACTTTTAGTGAATTATTCTACAATAATTCACCATGAACACTTAATACTTTTCAGTGGCTTATACATAGTTTTTGAATTATGGCATCATAATTCACCATTATTATTTTGCATATTGCTCTTTTCAGTATCTTTTTATACAGTTCGTGAATTATTTCACCATAATTCACTACGGTTACCATACACATTATCTTTTGAGAGTATTTTCAATTCATGGCTTTAGTCAATTATTCTTTCAGTACTTTTTACACACTCTGTGAATTATATAATTATAATTCACTGTTTCTTGACAGCTTATAAATTATTTCTTAATAATTCAATATTTTAACTTTACATTCATTTTACCTTTTTGACTTTTAACAATTTTCTTACTTTTTCTGTCCGAAATTTCTTTTGTTTCGAATATGCAATACTTTTATATGGTATGTTAATTATTTTATAATAATTCATTATTATTATTTTCCAATTATGAATTATTTCATAATAATTCAATATAGTCGCTTTACTCACTATACTTTTATGGTCTTTTTATTCTAATAAATTAGACAGTCACTCTTTCGACTGATTTTGGACAGTTTATGAATTATATCAATATAATTCATTATTTTTCACTAAAGTTAGGTATTATAACTCAATAAATTCCCATACCTTTTTTTATTAGAGTTTAATCTTCCTCACTCCTTCAAGATTCCTTTACCTTTACTCTTGCTTGTCTCTACTTCTACAAACAACATTCATGAACTTAATTTCCAAACATTGCTTCCTAAGAAATTCTCCCAGCAATTGAAAAAGAGAGGTTGAAGAGAAGAAACCGTTACCTTGATAACTACCTTACGATTCCCTTACAAAACCCCAAATGCTAAAATTTGCAAAACTAAAGAGATGAAGTCTTAGAGAAAAAGAGGAAGAATGAAGTATAATTTGCACTCTTTCTCTCTTTCTAGAGCACGTGAGTTTATTTTCATAAAGTTAAAGTGAAGGCAAAATACTCTTTAATCCTTGCATGCCTTTATTTGTAAAAGTTTATGCCACCAAACTTGCAATTTATACACTAACCCTCAATTCATTCTTCAATTACAATTTCACCAAAACCTATTTTAATCCTTTAATTAACCTTATGCAAAACATATGTAGTGAAATTACCATTTTACCCTCATTAGGTTTTGACTATTAATTCAACCATTAACTTAAATAAACATAATTTAAACCTTAATACCAAGTAATTATGCATAATTCCGACCAGGGTCAATGTTAGGGCCTCATAACTTCCTTTTTCCATCTGATCTTACCAAAACTAAGAATCGAACCCTTAAACAAGAAGCCTCATTTCTAGGGTCGCTGAGAAAATACGTGAAAGTTCTAAACTTTAACTTTAATTTTTGAAATAACTGTAAAAATTGGGCAAAAAAAATTAAAAGAAAAGATGTTTTTACCTTACAAGGAAGAAGTAAAATTTGGTGGCGATCTGTTCCTGCATAGTAACTGAGACATGTAATGAAATTAGAGGTCAACTTCAACAAGCACCGTAGTTTTTAAAGTTTTTTTGCTCTCGCAAAGCAGTAAGTATAAATGCACTTCATTTAAAGGATTTTAAAACTAAACCAAGGGATTATGGATCATAGTGTGGTCCACTCAAAAGGAAGAAACAAGAAATTAAAGAGATAAAGAGAGAAAAATTACGAGATAGAGAGAGCAAGGTTAAGAGAGGGATAGACACACATCAAGAGGGAGGAAGAAAGCAACGTTGAAGGAGGGAGAGATGGTGATGGTGGTGAATCACTGATGGGGATAACCTTGCCATCGAGATGGTGAGGAAGGAGATAGGAGCGACTAAGAGAAAAATCTTGACTTTAGGGCTTGACTGAATAAGGGAGCACATATATTGGGGTTTTTTACCATAAATTATTTTATTAATAGTAAATATAAAAAAAATTAATAAAGGAATATCGGTGGATAAAACCATAGCAACAACTATAACTCTATCGCCGTAAATTTTCATCACTATTTTTGTTGCTAAATATGACGCCAAAAAATTCCCGCATTTATTTTCCTAGGGAATAAAAAATTGTTGCAACTTTGGTCGATAAATCTTTAAAAACATAACTTAAATTTATAAATTTAATTACCAACGGACATAACTGTTGCTAAATCTATTGCTAATAAATGGCATAAAAAATTCCTACCAAATATACCAATGAATTATTAATTTTGTCGGTAAAAATTTCATTATTTATCAAATTCATTTTTTATCGATCCATATTCAAATTTATCGATAATCCATTGGTAAAATCTTATTTTACCTAAGGAATTTAATTCTTTGGTAAAAATCATCGCTAAAATCAATTTTTTTGTAGTGATAACAGGTTGAGAGATACAGGGCCATATCCTAAGTCTAGTACCGCTTTAATAGGTTTATGTCACTGTAGTTCTTACAGAACATGGGTATGACAAATGAGGTCAATGGGTTACTAGTTATTGCAGGATGGATTGTATTCTTCACTCTATCCTTTCCAACCTATATCGATGTCACCCGAGAGTTCTTGGCGACCCTTCAGTATGGGGGCTTTCAGAGATTAAATACAAATGAGGGGGTGGTTATATTCAGAGCACGAGATGTTCAGTGCAGTATTACATGCCACTGCTTCATAGAGTCCATGGTGCTTTCTATAGGAGCAGATGTTCTAACCCCAAAGAAGAGAGTTGTGAGGGATCACTGGGTAGCCATCACACTTTTCGGGTTGTGTACCATCCAAAAATGACAAAAAGCACCATGCTAGCCATGCAAGCATTTTAATGCATCCAAAGAGTCCTATCTACCTCTTACATCAGCTACATCAGCAGTCCTAGGTTGGTGAACACAATCGATATTGTTTATCTATAGGCAATGCATATAGGTAGAAGAATCGACATCACCCACGAGATCATCACCATATTGCTCAAAGTAGCCATATAGCCGACCTTATAGATTTGTAGTGGGGGAGTGGTGACTCGTTTGTTATTGGACCTAAGGGTAGATGAGGGGACCTTTGGTCAGGCGCCCCAAGAGGATACTTTTGTAAACAGGCCACGCTTGGGTATGAGGATAGTGGAGCCAATCCAAGGATAGAAGAGATAGTACAGGCTGCTGACTGTTCCTAAAACCAAAGAGCATTACAAATTAGATCCCATCATGCCAGAGCTACCAATAAAAAGGGAGGATCAAGTTCAACCACCTTATGCACCTTCAGTGCTACCAGTGTAGCTTGATCAGCAGCCTCAGTAGGATGGGCCATAGAAGACCAAGAGGGTAGGTATAGATATGAATTTTGAGATGAATATACAAGTAGATCTGTACGACCTGCTCGGTGGATCGCCTCTTCCTCCAGTACCTCCATGATCACCCATCAGACCACAACTATCACTATCTAGGGTATCCAGGATGTTCTCTCTGTATGGCCATTTAGGAGCCTCTACTTCCACCATTCTACCACCATATAGCCATTCGGAAGCCTCTACTTCCACTGCTCTACCACTTGTATAACCAGTATTGTCTTTACCATCTGATGATATTTTAGGGAGACTATCTGCTATAAAAAAATGCCATTAGAAGACATGATCAGAGCTTATAGTCCATTCTAGCCTTAGTGCAATCTATGCAGAATTAGCACCAAACTGATGTACAGGGTATCAAAGCAGACATGGTAGCAACTAGGCAGAGGTTTTTTGAGGCTTTATAGGTTATTGATGATTCCATCACCCAAATCAGAGATCAAATAGGCCACATCAAGATGGAGGTTCCCAGAGATAGATAGGGGATGGTAGAGACTGATGAATAGCTGAGGAGGTACATCAGAAACCTGAGGTATATTAGGAACCTAAGGGATGATCTTATGAGATATTTGGAGCAGCACTCTCGAGTGGTTTTAGGGATATAAGAGAGTTCAGAGCATCTAGCTAGGGTGATCGCACAGATTTTACAATTGTTGTTTGCCACATTACCTAGATTTGAGTTTAGATTTTGGTAGTAAGAAGAGTAGTGACCAACACCACCACAGGCAGTGGCACCACATAAACCCCTCAGGCCTTCAACCTTCAATATGTAGACACTGGATCTTGAGGTGACTCCTTATCAGAGTTACCTGATAAGGAAGTGGTTTCTCATACATAAATAAGGAATGAAAGTGTTAGTCTTTTCCCAGATTTTTAATGTTCTCAAAATAGCTTTTTTTCAGGCTTCGCCCTTTTATCTCTTTCAAATAGTGCAAAAAGAAAAAATCAATTTTGAAAACTTGGAGCAATATAGAGTGTTATGGCTTTATCTCAGCCTAAAGGTCTCATAATTAGATCATTCTAAATCCATTTTAATCTAAAGACATATACCTAAAATTTTGATGAAGACACCTTATCCATTTCATCCCTTAAGATTCTCAAAATTAGGTTTAAACATAGATGACCAGAATTTATCCTTGTACCTAGACCAGTTTGTGGTAATTCGGGCATAACTCCCTATGTAGAGATCATATTGAGTTGAACACAATTTTAATAGAAACTAGACTCATTTTGGAGAAACTTTCATAAAGAGAGTATGACTAATTCTGAACCCATTGTTCCCAGCATATTTTCAAAATCAAAACATAAATTATGTCCCTAAAACTTTTCTAAGAGCAGTAATCAGAATTTTAGCCATAAATCCCAATCTACAAGTCCAAATTAAGTTATTTTTGATTCATTATAAATATAATACATAGGGGAACAAATGTTTAGAAGACACTTGGTAAAAAAAATGGCATTTTCAGGCCTAAAAATAGCAAAATATTTTGTCCGTTGCTAAAAATTTTCTCTTTAAATTCCTTTTCTTATCCTGTGGACCTTTAGTGATAGGAGTTTATGACTACAGTTATAAACTCCCATCATTAAGAGTTCCAGTCACGCTTCCCTTTCACCACTCACTGCACTTATACCTCACTCCCTTTCTTCCATCTTTTGTCCTTTTATGCTTTGGCCAACATTCCTTCAACAATTTTTTTTCTTCTTCTTATATAACTTAATTATTTTATAATTATTAATTTTTATTTATCCATTTAATTTCATTATTTATTTTTTTATTATTTATTTATTTATTTATTTATTTATTTATTTATTTATTATTATTATTATTATTATTATTATTATTATTATTATTATTATTATTATTATTATTATTATTATTATTGTGTTATAATTGTTAATATTGCATTAATATGATTATGGCTATATTTGATGCTTTATCAATATTAGTTTTATTATTTTTATTATTTTTAATATTAATTTTAATTTTGTTAACTATTTTATTATTATTATAATTTTGATATTATTAATTTATGTAAATTTTATTATTGAAGATATTATTATTAATGTTTTTTTTATTTTAATAATAATATTTATAATAATAATAATAATTATTATTATTATTATTTGTTGGGAATTATCGGTTACATGCATTTCATACATAAGCGAAATTTAAAATTTTTAACCAATGTATCTGATCTTGCCATGAATTTACAATATACATATTAATGAGAATAAGAAAAATCACCTTTGATTTTTGTTGAACAATTGATTTTACTTCTCACCGGGTTGTCGCAAACCACAATGTCCAAAATCGAACACCTCCAATGAGTAATCCACACTAGAGAAGGATTGAAAGAACCAACAATTGGGAGGAACAAGAGTTGGCCGAAATCCCTAGATGCTAGCTAGGGAAGGTGGCGACTAGGGTTGAGAGAAAAGAGAGAGAGTGTTTTCTTAATTGTTCACACTTAACCCTAATTCCACATCTCTTGAATTTTTATAGTTAGGTTAAAAAATCCAACTTCATAATGGGATTGGGCTCTTTAAAATTGCTGGGGAATTATTAATTGGGCTTCTGGAATTATTTATAATTATTTAGGCTCAATTAAATTCAATTTAAGCCCTTTCACAAAAGACTATGTATAAAACCCATAAACTAGGCCCTTTGTACCTATACTTAGATTTAATTACTCAAATGAATTCTAGATCCAACTAAATTAAATATGTAGGCTCCACAACACTTATGTAACATATTTAATGTATTTTGGTCCAAGAAGTAGGCCTCTAAGGCCTTCTGTTTTGGAGTTGGCGTGTGGCCCTTCTTCTAGAGGGCTTCTGTGCCAACTTCACTTCTTTGGGCCTTTATAATTCCTCCAATGGACCTATTAATTATTATATCAGCCCTATAACACTTATAGTTCAATAAGAATCAATTATGAAATACATTATTTCAATTAGGTCCAACTTTATAGAACATTTCAAAAAAGTTCTGCGAATAATTTTACTTGATCATAATTAATTAAACTCTTTAATTAATTATTATCTCATTCACTTCTCTATCCCTATAATAATATCATATATTATTATCCTTGTCATTTTATCATTTTATCCTTTTTCTCTATATGTGTGTGACCTATTGGGTTCCTGTCCATATTGGCAGTATAATATATAATTGTGAGTTCTATTCAAAACTCACATGATTTAAACCTCTTTAAATCATTTTATCAATCCCTATTGATATTCTTGATACACTATTATACAAATCATGATTGGCCTCTATCTAGGCATTATGACTACCCAAATGTTGGGAAAGTCAAGTAGTTTGACTATACCCTTCCATAGAAATAGTTACCGTGCAATTACTCCTTCCACCACTCTTATCTCAATTAGATTCTGAGTATGGATTTCTGTCAACTCATATAAATCTAATTATGTATGTTCTATTAATTTAATCATTGTTCCCAAAATGCCCTCCATGGATCTCTATCCATCTTGGCATATTACTCTGGCAAGAGATTCTCTGAACAAGGCAATTATAGAATCATGTGAGATAATCTGGGATGGTGAATCCTTTGTCAATCACTCAACTATCTTCAAGTAGGTCATGATATACCCAATCTCCTAACTATGTTCACTCCCAGTTGGAAGTAATCAGTTATGGAGTCAAAATATACCACTTGCTACTTAAGATAACTTTGGTGATCTCAAGTCTAAGGATACTTGCACAACCGCTATGAAGAGATTCCTCACTGACATAGATTTAATATCCATATGAGGATTCTCTTTGCAGGTCTCCAATGAACTTGTTTTTCTAACAAGCATCCACATATTAGCTTTGATTATCTTCTATAATCACAGTTATGAGAACCACTACTTGAACCATTCAATAAGCATAACATGTGCTATTCTGTCCGAATTAACAATGCCCTATCTTGTTAATTCTATGACTAGGGATATTTAGATATTAACACATTTGCATGCAATAGACATCTCATATTATGAACACTTTCATGATTGGCTTTGCACTGTATTTATAATATCTAAGACTTCATTCATTAATTTAAGATTTACAAACTCATGTATTTAAACATAGCATTAATAAATGAATGATGTCTTTTATTAAGAATATGAATTCATATATATGAAATACATCCCTATTACATGGGCTCTAGGGCATGCTCTCTAACAATCTCCTACTTGCACTAGAGCCAATCACTCATATGTCTTAGACCCATGCTATTTATATGGTGATCATGTTTAATTTGAGAAAGTGCTTTAGTGAGGAGATCCACCACATTATCATCTGTGGGAACCCTTTCTATTTTCACATCATTTCTAGCTACTATTTCCCTTATGAGATGGTAGCGTTTGAGAACATGCTTGGATCGCTGATGAGACCGTGGTTCCTTTGCTTGCACAATGGCTCCATTGTTGTCACAATATAAAGGAATCGAATCAATAATGCTAGGCACCACTCCTAGTTCAGATATGAACTTTTTGATCTAGACTGCTTCTTTGGCTGCTTTCGAAGCAGCAATGTACTCAGCTTCTGTCGTGGAATCAGCAGTTATTTCTTGTTTTGGAACTCTTCCAACTAACTGCTCCTCCTCCCATTATGAACACATAACCAGACTATGATTTATAATCATCTTTGTCAGATTGGAAGCTGGCATCTGTATACCCATTTACTTCCAAACTGCCCTCTCCATATACCAAGAATATATCCTTGGTCCTTCTCAAGTACTTAAGGATATTCTTGACAGCTGCCCAGTGTTCCTCTCCAAAACTGGATTGGAATCTGCTTGTGACACTCAAAGCAAATGCTACATCTGGACATGTAGATAACATAGCATACATGATAGAACCAATTGCAGATGCATATGGTATTATATTCATGCTCTCTCTATCCTCTAGTGTCTGCGGACACATAGACTTAGAAAGGTGTTTCCCATGTACCATGGGTATAAACCTTTTCTTAGAGAGATCCATATTAAACCTCTTCAATACTTTATCTATATATGTACTTTGAGAAAGACCTAACAACCTATTGGATCTATCTCCATAGATCCTTATTCCCAGAATATAGGATGCTTCTCTAAGGTCTTTCATGGAGAATTGCTTGGATAACCATATTTTAACAGATTGGAAAAGAGAAATGTCATTTCCCATGATCAATATATCGTTTACATATAGAACTAGGAAGACAATTGCACTCCCATTGACCCTTTTATACACACAAGGTTCATCTTCATTTTGTGAGAAACCAAACTCTTTGATTGTCTCATTGAATCGTATGTTCCAGCTCCTAGAGGCTTGCTTCAATCCATAAATGGATCTTTGAAGCTTGCATACCTTTTTGCCATTTCAAGATGTGAACCCTTCTGGTTGTGTCATATACACATCCTCAGTTAGATTTCCATTTAGGAAAGTTGTCTTCACATCCATTTGCCAAATCTCATAATCATAATAAGCTACAATGGCTAACAGTATTCTTATAGACTTAAGCATCGCTACAGGAGAAAAAGTTTCTTCATAGTCAATACCTTCTTTTTAACGATAGCCCTTTGCTACTAAGCGAGCTTTATAGGTAACTATATTACCTTCTATGTCGGTCTTCTTTTTGAAGACCCATTTACACCCTATGGGCTTTATCCCTTCAGGTGGTTGAGTTAAAGTCCATACTTTATTCTCATACATGGAGTCCATTTCAAACTGCATAGCCTTAAGCCATAAATCATATTCTGAACTGTTCAAAATTTCTTGATAGCTTGTAGGCTTATTGTCCTTTACTACAGTTATGCCTCTATCTGAATCAACGTGAAATCCATATCTCATAGGGATAGAATGCATCCTAGTAGATCTTCTAGGATTTTGTGTATAATCAGGTTCAACTGTAATCTCATCATTATGAAATTCAATCTCGGGTTCAATCGGTTGATCCATTTCTATTTGTGGATCTTGAACTTCACCAAGTTTAATTTTACTCCCACTGTCCTCTCGTAGGAGAAATTCTCTTTCCAAGAAGACAATATGCCTTGAAATAAATACCTTTTGTTCTAAGGGATGATAGAAATAATATCCAAACGTTTCTTTTAGATATCCCACAAATAAACATTTGTCAGACTTAACATCTAGTTTGTCTAACATTGTCCTCTTCACATAAGCAGGACAACTCCATACTTTTATATGAGAAACCTTGGGTTTCTTGTTATTCCACATCTCATATGGATTAACATCAACCGATTTACTAGGAACTCCATTTAACACATAAATAGCAGTTTCTAGTGCATATCCCCAAAAAGACTTAGGCAAGCCTGTCGGCTCATCATTGATCGAACCATATCTAATAGTGTTTGATTTCTCCTTTCAGATACACCATTGTGTTATGGTGTATATGGTGGAGTCCATTGAGATAAAATCCCATTATCTCTAAGATAATCTTGAAATTCTTGGCTTAAGTATTCTCCACCTTGATCTTATCTAAGTGTTTTAATACTCTTGCCAAGTTGTTTCTCTACTTCATTTCTGAATTCTTTGAACTTTTTAAATGCTTCTGATTTATATTTCATTAGATAGATGTATCCAAACCTGGAATAATCATCTATGAAAGTAATGAAGTAGGAGAAACCTCATCTGGCATGTGTAGTTATTGGACCACATACATCTGAATGTATTAAGTCCAAAACCATTTTAGCTCGTTCTCCTTTACCAATAAAGGGAGCTTTTGTCATTTTTCCTGATAAATAAGATTCACATGTATCAAATGATTCATAATCAAATGATACCAAATCACCTGACTTGTGCAATTTGGTCATGCGTTTCTCATTTATATGGCCTAAACGACAATGCCATAAGTATGAGGTATTTAGATTATCATGTTTCATTCTCTTGGTATCCACATTATGCACTTCTTTAATTAAATCAAGAACAAATATACCATTCTCAATGATAGCTTTTGCATAAAACATATTGTTCTTAAAAAATGTAACAACACTTGTCCTTTAAAGAAATGTCATAATCGTTTAATAAACAACTGAAAGAAATAATACTCTTGGATAAAGCTGAAACATAATAACAATTATTTAATTCTAGTACTAATTCACTTGGAAGAGGCAAATGGTAAGTCCCCACAACCATTGTAGAGATGTTCTGTCCAGTAGCTGACTGCAAACATATCTCTGCCTTTCCAACTCTTCTAAAGCTTCTAAGCCCCTGTAGATCATTACACAAGTGAGATCCATATCTGGTATCTAATACCCAAGATTGTTTTGAAGCAATAAAATAAGTATTAATTTCAATTATATGAATACCTGAAGTAGAAGCATCAGCTTGCTTCTTCTCCTTGAGAGAATCTAGATAGGCCTTGCAGTTACGCTTCCAGTGACCATTCTTTCCATAATGGAAGCAAGTTTCTTTGGGATTCTCTTTCTTGGCAACCTTCTTCTTGGAGATCCCACCATTGTTTGGCTACGCTTGGTTATCTTCTTCTTCTTCTTTTTTTTCTTCTTCTTCTTCTTCTTCTTCTGCTTCTTGCCTTTAGCAGAAGTGACAACCATGACACTTTTTGGATCCTTCTTAAAAGATCCATAAGCTATTTTGAGCATGTTGATTAACTCAAGAATGGTAACTTGGATCTTATTCATGTTGAAGTTAAGCATGAAAGGTGGATAACTTGGAGCCAACGAGTACAAGATTAAATCTATGTATAGATCATTATCCATTACATAGCCAAGTCTACTCAAATGCTCAATATACCCATACATCTTCAATGCATGAGTAGCAGCTAAAGTGCCTTCCACCATTTTGCAGCTAAATAGAGCTCGAGCAATCTCATATTGCTCAATTCTAGCCTGAGAAGAATAAAGCTCCTTAAGATGCAAAATGATGGTTCTAGCATCCATCATCTCATGTTGCTTCTGAAGCTCTGAGGACATAACACCCAGCATCAGACATGCTGCCGCTTCACTATCCTCCATTTATTTTCGATAAGTGCCTTTGATCTCATCAATGGCATCATCTGATGGAAGTGGTGGTGGATCTTTATCCAAGACACAATGGATCTTTTCAGCTCTGAAAACAATTCTCACTTGCCTGATCCAGTCAGAATAGTTGTTGCCAACTAGCTTGTTATCCAAGATTGGTCGTATATTAATGTTTGATGTGCTCATGATGATGACTTAGATGTGAAAAAGAAAACATATGAGAGTATGTTCATATATATGTATGCATTAATAAGGTCTTTAATTAATCCATGTACTCCCACTATTTTATTACGAATTAATAGCCCTCACTATTTAATCCAAGAAAACCCGATGGTTTTTCTAGTGGGCCAATATCCAATCCTTGATATGTAATTTGACCTTGACTGTGGTCAACAAGCCAAACTCCATACCCTTGAAAGGTAGGTATCTCTATACCAATTGTGTCTCTACACAACTATTGGATCATTAGGTTATCAACTCTTGATACATGCATATCATATATGCATTCCCTAATCTTGCCTCTAGAACCATTAGCCTTGACTGTGGTTAACAAACTAATAGGCTAGCTAAGATGACCCATTTAATTAGATTTGAACATATTCGATATAATGTGAGCTTGACTATGGTCAACAACCCACACTATAAAGAACTCTGGTTCTCCTCAAATTAATGGAAGGCTTATATACCTTAGTATTTGTTTGAGGGTTTTAGTTAATTAAGTCTCATCATACATGGTTGGCATACATTGGTATGCATCCTATATCTATCACATAAATATAAGCATACAAATATGGTATAGTTATGAACTTTACTGCATTGATTTCCTGGAGCCAAAAGGGAAATCAAAAGGTCACACCTAGGTAGTATGCATGATTCAAACAAGTAAAAAATAATTACATTATCTTCAAGCTTGTTGGATCTCCATCCGGCCCATCTTGCTCCTTGATAGTGGTCTTCATCTCTATCTCTAATTCTAATCTAAGTAATCTAATTACATATTATAATTTGAAAAAGAAATACAAACCAAAACAAGTGGTCGGGACATGAAAGTCCTCATTGGGCCAAAACATACATAATGCTCAATCACATTGGGCCTTGTCCATAACTATCCATCATGCCAATCATACACCCTTATATGCATTTCTAATGCATAAAGTAAAACATATAATGGATTACTAACTTTGTTTCAACTCTTGAAACAAACTTTTGAGTTATTTTAATAATGTGATCAAATTAGGAAACTTTTTCCATTTTGGAAACTTTCATTTTAGGAAACCGTTTTGCATGTATGTGTTCTTGCCTTAATTATCAATCCAATTGATTATTAATCAATTATCAATTGATTATTTAATTAATTAATCATATTAAATAATTAAAAAAAATCAATTTTGGGCTTAAAATAAGGGTAGGCTGAAACCCACACAACAAAACCCTAAAGTGTGTTCACACACAAACTAGTTTTGTGTCTATTGGACCATTTGGGCCTTTTGGAATGAGTCAAGCCCACTCCAGCCCTTAAAACACATTAATAAACTTAATTATAGTTTATAATATTTAATTTAAATCAGCTCCTTGGGCCCACCAAGTCATTCACTAATTTAAACCAAGTTCGTAAACATAATTAAGCCCATTAAGTGGTTTTAATGAATTAAAATTAATCCAATTAATTAAAAATACTTTAATATATCAGATATATCAGATTTAGAAGATTAAAAATCGTTCTAAACAAGAACACATCAAAAACACACCAAGAACACCAATTTATCGAACTTTTCGACTAAACTTGTTTTCATGCAAAACTTGTTCGATTTTAATTTCGTTTGATACTATGGCTTAATATCACATATTAAACACATAAATTATCATCAAAATGATCTTAGAGTGGATCTATAAAAATTAATTTAGAACAGCCCCTAAAATTAAAAGCCATTCATGCCAAAACCATGATCCCTTTCCCAAAAGAATCGTTTTTTGTTTTCATTTTATTTATTTGATCACACATATATCTAGAAATCAATATTTCTCATTCATGAACAATAAAATCTGATATTTTAAAGTTCATGAAATAAATAACTCAAAAATAAAACTTATTCCACAGAAAAATATATAATTGTATATTCATGGCAAAAATGAGGCTCTGATACCATGTTGGAAATTATCGGTTACATGCATCTCATACATAAGTGGAATTTAAAATTTTTAACCAATATATTTGATATTTCCATGAATTTACAATATATATATTAATGAGAATAAGAAAAATCACCTTTGATTTTTGTTGAACAGTTGATTTTACTTCTCACCGGATTGTTGCAAACCATAGTTCCAAAATCGAACACCTCCAATGAGTAATCCACACTAGAGAAGGATTGCAAGAACCAAAAATTGGGAGGAATAAGGTCTGGTCTAAATCCCTAGATGCTAGATAGGGAAGGTGGCGGCTAGGGTTGAGAGAGTGTTTCTTAGTTGTTCACACTTAACCCTAATTCCACATCTCTTGGATTTTTATAGTTAGGTTAAAAAAATCCAACTTCATAATGGAATTGGGCTCTTCAAAATTGTAGGAGAATTATTAATTGGGCTTCTAAAATTATTTATAATTATTTGGGCTCAATTAAATTCAATTTAAGCCCTTTCACAAAAGACTATGCACAAAACCCAGAAACTAGGCCTTTTGTACATATACTTGGATTTAATTATCCAAATGAATTCCAAATCCAACCAAATTAAATATGTAGGCTCCACAAAAAATATGTAACATATTTAATTTATTTTGGTCCAAGAAGTAGGCCTCTAAGGCCTTCTGTTTTGGAGTTGGTGTGTGGCCTTTCTTCTGGAGGGCTTCTATGCCAACTTCACTTCTTTGGGCCTTTATAATTCTTTCAATGGACCTATTAATTATTATATCAGCCCTATAACACTTATAGTTCAATAATAATCAATTATGAAATATATTATTTCAATTAGGTCCAATTTTACAGAATATTTCAAAAAAGTTCTGCGTATAATTTTACTTGATCATAATTAATTAAACTCTTTAATTAATTATTATCTTATTCACTTCTCTATCCCCATAATAATATCAAATATTATTATCCTTGTAATTTTACCATTTTATCCTTTTTCTCTATATGTGTGTGACCTATTGGGTTTCTGTCCATATTGGTAGTATAATATGTAATTGTGAGTTCTATTCAAAACTCACATGATTTAAACTTCTTTAAATCATTTTATCAATTCCTATTGATATTCTTGATACACTATTATACAAATCATGATTGGCCTCTAGCTAGGCATCATGATTACCCAAATGTCAGGAAAGTCAAGTGGTTTGACTATACCCTTCCACAGAAATAGTTACCGTTCAATTACTCTTTCCACCACTCTTATCTCAATTAGATTCTAAGGATTTATATCAACTCATATAAATCTAATTATGTATGTTCTATTAATTTAACCATTGTTCCCAAAATGCCCTCCATGGTTCTCTATCCATCTTGGCATATTACTCTGGCCAGAGATTCTCTGAACAAGGCAATTATAGAATCATGCGAGATAACTTCCCTTATTAAATCTAGGATGGTGAATCCTTTGTCAATCACTCAACTATCTTCAAGTAGGTCATGATATACCCAATCTTCTAACTATGTTCACTCCCAGTTTGAAGTAATCAGTTATGGAGTCAAAATATACCACTTGCTACTTAAGATAACTTTGGTGATCTCATGTCCAAGGATACTTGCACAACCGCTATGAAGAGATTCCTCACTGACATAGATTTAATATCCATGTGAGGATTCTCTTTACAGGTCTCCAATGAACTTGTTCTTCTAACAAGCATCCACATGTTAGCTTTGATTATCTTCCATAATCATAGTTATGAGAACCACTGCTTGAAACATTCAAGAAGCATAACATGTGCTAGTCTGTCCGAATTAACAATGCCCTATCTTGTTAATTTTATGTCTAGGAATATTTAGATATTAACACATTTGCATGCAATAGACATCTCATATCATGAACAATTTCATGATTGCCTTTGCACTGTGTTTATAATATCTAGGACTTCATTTATTAATTTAAGATTTACAAACTCATATACTTAAATATAGCATTAATAAATGAATGATGCCTTTTATTAAGAATATGAATTCATACATATGAAATACATCCCTATTACATGGGCTCTAGGGCATACTCTCTAACATTATTATTATTTACTTTTAATGTCATTTTTATCATTGCACACTAATCACCTTTTCTTGTCATTTTTTTACATAATTCCCTTCCAAGTTGGGTCAAATTGGAGAACCGGAGTAGACTAGATTAGGATTTTATTTATTTTTTTATTTTAGTATTTGGGTCTGTAATATAATTTAATGACTTTTATTGGGTTGTAATAGCTTAGTAACAAAATGATTTTTGACCGTTAATAAAGAAAAATGACACTAAAATATTTCTAATTAATTCATTGGATTTTTCTCATAAAATAAATCTATATCTTATTTTATTCCAAAAATCACACAAAAAATTTTCATAAATATGCATGAGGGAACCAACATTTCCAAATCAATCAACAGCCCGATTTATGCATATTTTACTTGTATTATTATTTTTTATGTCTTTATTAATTGTAAATAAATATTTTTATTCGAAAAATAAGTTAAAAACTCACTAAATGATTTATACAAGTTTAAGTGAGATTTTTTCATAATAAAGGGATCTATGTCCCGATTTTTACCTACAAAATAACATGTAAATTAAGGATTTTTGTTTTTAAATACAAATGATTTCTAATTTCAAATAGACTAATACGATTTCCTTTTTCAAAGTCGAAAGGGATCAATTATCCTATTTTTATCTAAAATACACGTAAAATGATATATTTATTTTTTGTATATATGCATGTGAGGACTAATATCCCTATTTAAAGGAATTCAATTAATTCCCCGATTTATGTATGAATTTACTTTTACATTTATTCTTAAATGCTTTACCGCTTTCCAATGTGATTGAGTGCATTTTATTTTTCTAGCATAATAACTCGTGTGAAAAAAGGGATAAAATAAATTAATCACTAAAACTCATTTATATAACATTAACCAAAGGTATAAATAAGAGTGAGATCCCAAACTATCTTTGGTTTCGGCCTCATAAGGTTAGAACTTATTTTTTAATATTTTATTGGGTGGTAACTCCATAATACATGCTTTGTGGTGCCCAACACATACCCTCATTGGTTGATCGCCAACAATGGGATAGGGATACCTCGAGATATTATCTCATGCCTTTTGAGGCTCGAGGCATTGTGGATCAGGTTGAATCCCTATCATTATGAAACGATTGGTCTTCACGAGTTAAATGAACCTTATCTGACCTTGAGCCCTAAAAGCAGGCTTTCGAGAGCAAACCGGATGCCTATGGGGTTCGATCACACTATCCTCCAACTGGATCATCTTACTACAGGGGACCAAGATCCTCATAGTAGTTGTATTTTGTATTCAGAGAGTCTTTTAAAAAATTTTTAGATTTTTTTATGTATATAAGAATCGTGACATGTATTTATGTTTGCTTTATTTATCATTTATTTACATTTTGCTACCTTTATTATTTCCATTCAAGATTAAGATGCATGACAAAAACAACAACAAGACAAAACAACAAAAGAAACAATGAGGCAGTTGAAAATATAAGATAATAAGATAAATGGCAAAAGAATAAATTGTCCATAATTGGCCTAAATGGTAAGGTAAAAATAACAAGTCTATATTTAATAAGTAAGATGCTAATATCACACCTTTTCTCATAAGAGGTACATATTTCATGCTCCACAAAACCTATAGTAGATATATTATTTGCTTATAGAATGGAGAAACTTATTGATGATACCTATACTAAACTAGATTAGAAGGATAAAGAATTTATGAATGGGGAATGGATGGGAATCTATGATGATTCTTTTTCCTTGGCCATAGCCCAAAGACACCTATAAAGCCACAAGAAGTCACCTGAACAAGTTGAAATCAAAAAAGATACATAGCAAAGAGAAGTGCATATATTTTTTAACTCTAGAAAGATTTAAGAAAGGTGGTCAGAAGTCACTCCACCTCCCTTGGATAAGGGAATTATTGAACTGATGAAAGACATCACCAATGATTGATCCACATGGTTGAAGGAAAAGTGAAAGACTTCACTAGTGATTAATTCATATGGATGAAGGCAAAATGGGAGACCTTACCAGTGATTGATCCATATGGTTAAAGAGAAAGTGAAACACTTTATTAGCAATTGATCCACATGGCTGAAGCCAAGATCACAGTATAAAATTGAAGCGCACTGAAAGAGGGATAGTCCAAAAGGTTATTTTAACTTTTAATGATGAGAAAATAATTATGATGTAGTGTCTTTAATATGGACTTACAGATGAGAAGTAATAATGAGATATGCTATCGGTGACTCCTCATAAATGCATATTTGTAGAGATTTTTCAACATGAATATTGATTTAAGATATGCCTACAAAAGATGTCAACCACCACAGTAAGGTTAGACATGCCAACAAATGGCATCAACCAATCTAGAATCTTATCTAATTCTACATGCCGATAAAATGGCATTAATCAAGTACAATAACTCATCTCGATTTTGCATACCAACAAGCTAGCACTAATCAGATGATCAAATCGGGTTAACATATTGATAAAATAATGGTAACTACCTAGCCAAGGGTTAACACATCGACATATTGATGATAACTACCCAATCAAGGATTAACGCATCGATAAATTGACAATAATTATCCAACCAAGGGTTAACACATCGAAAAGTCGATAGTAACTACCCAACCAAAAGACTCACCGCCTCAAATGCTATGTGTTTTAAGATAATCAATCAGAGATTAGCTAGCTCAGGTACGTATATTTTTTCCTTTTACTTTGTATTTTGCCTCACTTTGGCATCAGTGCACCAGTTTCCCAAAATTAAGGGTAACTGTAGACATCATGACCCGAGGCAACCTAGATTAGGATTACCAATAATGAAGAAATAATACATTTTTGATAAAGAGCATAAATTTCATGGATCTGATCTTGATTCCTATGTCTTATAATCATTTTTATGGGTTTTGAGTTGATTTTCCAAAAGTTAGAGAAAAAATTCAGAAAAGTATTGATTGTTGTCATCTGGCAGTGATAGATGGACATCTGCTAGGGAGGGATACATGCTTTATTATGGATTTTTTAGGGAGTTATTTAATTTATTTCATATATTTTTGTGTGATTAATCTATTTTATTATGATTTAAGATGTGTTTTATTGCTATTTTATTGTTTGGCATAATTTAAAGTCTTAGAATAGTATATTTAAGGTTTGGAAGTGGTTTACCTTGTTTTTAGATTGGGTTTTAGCCTTTTGTGTCTATTTTTCGAGTGACGGATGGGAAAAAGGAATCACAGATGGTCGTCTGTCAGCACGACAAAAGGGGCATAGCGATGCCTCCTCATCCCATCCCTCACCCTTGTTTGGGCGTCTATTACTTAGTCTTGGGGCATCTGTGGCTTGATTCTTATCATTTTTATCCTATTTTTATGACTTTTATGCCATTTTAGGTCATTTTTAATCATTAGATTCATGTTAGATTTATTTTCATTCTTGTGGACATGTTTTGCATTTTGTGTTCATATTTTTATTTATTTTTCATGCTATTTTATGATTATCTTTAGTTTAGTTAACATTTAATTCCTTTTAATGTAGTAATTAATTTGATTTTTTTTGTGAGCAAATTATTTTATGCTTTCTTCAAAGTTTAAAGGGAGATGATCCTGTCTTAGAGGTATTCATTAATTGGTTCCTCCTTATCATTCTTATTCCTTTCATTTTTGCATCTAATTTTATGCTTTATTTTATGTTATTTTATTTTATTCATTGCTTTATTTGGAATACTTATCTTTAATGCCTTATTTTATTTTGGATGTATTTATTTTTTGGAATTCTAATTATTTAGTAAAAAATAGATTTTTGGCACGTTAATAATAAAAAGTCATGTAAATATTTTATATATTTAATTAACTTGTATTTTTTTTATCAAAATATACCAATATCTAAATTTTCACCCCAATATCATACAATAAAAGGAGAGTCTCATTTTTTTTTTTCAAAAATTGGAATCACTCATCCCACATTTTATTAAATTTAATAAAAACTCTTCATTTCCTTTTGTAAAAGCTATGTATGAGGGAACCAATGTTCTCAAAACCTAACTAATTTCCCATTTTATGTATAGCATTTCATTTTATCCTCGGACGATTTGTTTCTGAAATAGTTTAAGTAGTTAATTTTATTTTTATCTACTTATCACTTTATTTTCTGTCTCATTTAGTTGATTAATATGTTTATTAAATCGTAATGCATCGTGGGAGAAGGGAGGTAGTGGACTAATACTAAAAACTTAATTATGAGCAACACCCAATCGAGATGCAAAGTAAAAGTGATGTCCTGAATACCATTCTTTATTTGGGCATCAAAAGGGTTAAGAATTATTTTCTAATATTCTGTTGGATGGAAACTCCATGATAGCTACCTCTTTGAGCCCACAGTAGATGTCTTTATGGGTTGACCATCAATAATAAATTGCACCTAAACCTTTTTTATTATGAAGTGGCCAATTTATGAGTTATAGTGAAGCTTTATCTTATATTGGATCCTAAAAGCGGACCCAAGAACCAATCCAAAATCAAAAGGGGTTTCGACACGCATCATAATAAGATAATCCAAAAGTGGTAAGCATAAGTCCAATAGTGATTATGAGTTCTCTTGAGCCTTATTTCGAGAATAAATGGGTTACAAGCATAAAAGAAAATGATGGAAAACAATGGTACTATGATATTTATAATTATCTGAAAAAGTCAGAGTTTGTTAAAAAAGCAACAGAGAAAGACAAGAGAATGATCCAAAAATTGTTAACTTAGTTTATCAGTGTATAAGGGATTCTATATAAGAGGCAAGTTGATGGCATTCAATTAAGGTGTTTAGATAAGAGAAAAGCCAGCAAACTAATGGAAGAAAACCATATAAAGGTATGCAGGGCCTACATGAATGGACTAACGTTATGCAATATGTCATCTTTATGGCCTTTCTCATCATAGGGGGATAGGTGAAATTATGGCATCAATGCCAATAATATGTTGACTTAAGCCATTTGCTCATTTTAAAATTATGTAATCTGTTGTCATTATGGCCTTTCTCATCATAGGGGATAGATATTATCGAGAAAATTCATCCAACAGCTTATAATGGACACACATACATCCTTGTTGCCATTGATTATTTCACAAAATAGGTAAAAGCAGAATCTTTCAGGAAACTAGGGGTATGAGAGATGGAATGGTTTATCAAACAAAATTTGATGTATAGGTATGAGGTGCCTCACCATATGGAATCTAATAATGGGGTTTAATTCTAACTAGAGACCAAGTAGATGCTCCAAGAGTACAAAATTCAGCATCACAAGTCCTTTCCTTACCATCTACAACAAATGAGATAGTTAAGGCTGTAAATAAAAATTTGCAAAAGATCATATCCAATACTATGCAGACTTTTAAAGATTGGGCTGAAAAGCTACCATTCACACTTTAAGCCAATCAAACTACTGTTAGAACACCAACTAGGCCACTCCTTTTCATTGTTGTATGGGACTAAAGTAGTGTTGCTAGTGGAGATTGAGTTACAATCATTGAGAGTTTCCTTAGAAGTAAAGTTGCCAAAGAAAGAATGGGCCAAGCATAGATTGTCATAGTTGAATCTGCTAGATGAAAATCAAACAATGGCCTACTATCTTAACCAGTTGTATTAAAAAAAGATTAGCCTGATCTGTCGATAAAAATTTAAAGGCCATCACTCGAAAGAAGGTGACTTGGTATTCAAATAGATGAGACATAGCGTACTAGACTACAGGAAAAAATTCTAACCAAACTAGAAATCCATATAAAGGCACACAGTTGGAATGACCGTTGCAAGTCACATACTTTAACTTTATCTAGGGACATATAAAGCTCACTCTTCATTCAACAATGATGTTTAGCTAGATTATGCAATTCTCTATAGAATAAGACCAATACTAGCAGTGCCTTGAGCTGAAAAACCTCAGTATGTATGAATCTATCATATGGGGAAGAGGCTTATCCAATATTCAAATTTTTCCAGTAGATATATCTAAAAAAATGGTAAGTATAAAAGTTGTTGGAATAGGTTGGATCTATTTCAAGAAAAAATTTGGCATAGGGTTATGTGAAAATCCTAAAAATGATGCATTTCCTGCTAAAAAAATGTTAATGTAAAAACCCACAAGGGGTGGACTATCTTTAGAATAAATGGCTTAATATACGTGAAGCAATAGAGGACTACTAGTGAATAGGGCATTAGGATTCACCCGCATAGCATCTAATCCAAGTAAAGTCTCCACCAGGATAGTGAAAATGGTGTCAAGCATTCGTGAATCCTATTAACAATATCAAAAAGCTAGTAGTCACCTAAAATGATGCCTTAGCTAGTTATCACAAAGTAGTAAGCTAGGCATATGAAAAAGGTAGCACCAATGGAATAAGACTCATTGCCTATAAAGAAATACAAGCTATCAAAGAGGATGTTCAAAATAGTAGGTTCATCACAACCCACTATAACTCGAACATCCAAAGGAAAAATTCCTAAAACACAAACCACCTCTTGAGGATAGTTAGGTACACAGCTTAGCATGTAAAGAAGGGCATCAGATGAGAAAGGTTCAACAAGGATAGCAGCAAATTCCTTGTATGGCAAAGAATATGCCTTTTTCAGCCCAATTTGATAAGTTGATTGAAGAATTTGATTTGCACACCCGTACAAGTCAAAAAGTGTAGTTGTTTTTTAGATTTAACCTATCAAATTACTTGACCTTTTCGGATTGCACACCTGTACAAAGGGCTTACACTCCTATGAGAACAATCCTATATATAGTTTTGGGCGTAAAACATGAAAAAGTTAGGGAAATTGATGCAGAACCCCAAGGTTAAAGAACCCGGAACCCTTTGAACATACACTTTAATCTTAAACTGCAAAGAAGACAAACACCCTCCCTATTGAACCCCTAAACAACATGTGAATGGAAATACAAATAAAGAAGAATAAGAAAATGCCACAATCAAATGATTGATAAGTAATCCTAATTATTGATGCAATAGAAAAGAAAGCAAGCAATCTCACAATCTCTCTAAAGAATTTTGGCTAAGCCAAGAGAAAAACTCTCAAAGTTTATAATTTGATTCCAATATCTTTCCTTTACAAGTTATAATAACCTATTTATAGCCTCCAAACCCTAAGGGAATGGGTATACATAAGTCCAATAGGTTTAAAACACTAAATTATACCTAAAATAAGCTAAAACAACTACTTAAAAACTCTACTAAGGTAAAGTGACGAATTTGAAGCCTAAAATAAAAGACTAACTAATAACCTAAATAACTAAATAATCCCTTTAAAAGGAAGCCCACATGCCTAAGCCCACATTTACAACTTAAATAAATCATGTGACTTTTAAATGAGGCACATGACTTTTACAATTAAAGCCTAAAGTTGTATAAGCCCAAAATGACTTAGACCCAATTCCTTCACTTTCTTCCAAAAGCTAAGTACTTTGAACTTGTGATTTTGATTGATTAAATCATCATGACTTGCCCTCTCTATGGTCGTATCATTAATGATGCGAAACCCCAAGGTTAAAGAACCCGAAACCCCTTGAGCATACACTTTGATCTCAAAATGCAAAGAAGACAAACACCCTTCCTATTGAACCCCCAAAAAACATGTGAATGAAAACAAAAATAATCAGGATAAGAAGAATAAAAAAATGCCACAATCAAATGATTGATAAGTAATCCTAATTCTTGATGCAATAGAAAAGAAAGCAAGCAATCTCACAATCTCTCTAAAGAATTTTGGGTAAGCCAAGAGAAAAACTCTCAAAGTTTATAATTTGATTCTAATATCATTCCTTTACAAGTTATAATAACCTATTTATAGCCTCTAAACCCTAAGGGAATGGGTGTACATAAGTCCAATAGGTTTAAAACACTAAATTCTACCTAAAATAAGCTAAAACAACTACTTAAAAACCCTACTAAGGTAAAGTGACGAATTTAAAGCCCAAAATAAAAGACTAACCAAAATAAAAGACTAACTAATAACCCAAATAACTAAATAATCTCTTTAAAAGGAAGCCCACATGCCTAAGCCCACATTTACAACTTAAATAAATCATGTGACTTTTAAATGAGGCATATGACTTGTACAATTAAAGCCTAAAGTTGTATAAGCCCAAAATGACTTAGACCTAATTCCTTCACTTACTTCCAAAAGCTAATTCCTTTAAACTTGTGATTTTGATTGATTAAATCATCATGACTTGCCCTCTCTATGGTCGTATCATTAATGATGCGGAACCCCAAGGTTAAAGAACCTGAAACCCCTTGAACATATACTTTGATCTCAAAACGCAAAAAAGACAAGCACCCTCCCTATTAAAACCCCAAAAAACACGTGAATGAAAACACAAATAATTGAGATAAGAAGAATAAGAAAACGTCACAATCAAATGATTGATAAGTAATCCTAATTCTTGATGCAATAGAAAAGAAAGCAAGCAATCTCACAATCTCTCTAAAGAATTTTGGGTAAGCCAAGGGAAAAACTCTCAAAGTTTATAATTTGATTCTAATATCATTCCTTTACAAGTTATAATAACCTATTTATAGCCTCCAAAGCCTAAGGGAATGTGTATACATAAGTCTAATAGGTTTAAAACACTAAATTCTACCTAAAATAAGCTAAAACAACTACTTAAAAACCCTACTAAGGTTAAGTGACGAATTTGAAGCCCAAAATAAAAGACTAACTAATTACCAAAATAACTAAATAATCCCTTTAAAAGGACATGCCTAAGCCCACATTTACAACTTAAATAAATCATGTGACTTTTAAATGAGGCATATGACTTGTACAATTAAAGCCTAAAGTTGTATGAGCCCAAAATGACTCAGAGCCAATTCCTTCACTTTCTTCGAAAAGCTAAGTACTTTGAACTTGTGATTTTGAATGATTAAATCATTATGACTTGCCCTCTCTATGGTCGTATCATTAATGATGCGGAACCCTAAGGTTAAAGAACCCGAAACCCTTTGAACATACACTTTGATCTCAAAACGCAAAGAAGACAAACACCCTCCCTATTGAACCCCCAAACAACACGTGAATGAAAACACAAATAATTGAGATAAGAAGAATAAGAAAACGTCACAATCAAATGATTGATAAGTAATCCTAATTCTTGATGCAATAGAAAAGAAAGCACGCAATCTCACAATCTCTCTAAAGAATTTCGGCTAAGCCAAGAGAAAAATTCTCTAAGTTTATAATTTGATTCTAATATCATTCCTTTACAAGTTATAATAACCTATTTATAGCCTCCAAACCCTAAGGGAATGGGTATACATACGTCCAATAGATTTAAAACACTAAATTCTACCTAAAATAAGCTAAAACAACTACTTAAAAACCCTACTAAGGTAAAGTGACGAATTTGAAGCCCAAAATAAAAGACTAACTAATTACCCAAATAACTAAATAATCCCTTTAAAAGGAAGCCCACATGCCTAAGCCCACATTTATAACTTAAATAAATCATGTGACTTTTAAATGAGGCATATGACTTGTACAATTAAAGCCTAAAGTTGTATAAGCCCAAAATGACTTAGAGCCAATTCCTTCACTTGCTTCCAAAAGCTAAGTACTTTGAACTTGTGATTTTGAATGATTAAATCATTATGACTTGCCCTCTCTATGGTCGTATCAGAAATTGATGTTGAAAAATTTTTCTTCAAAAGATCTTCTTTGGATTTTAGCTCTTGTGTTTTAAAGCTTGTTTTCAACTATTTTAATGCATAAAAAATCCAAGAATCTGACATTTTATGGTTCCTTTAAGTAAGTACACTAAAGTAATATAAAAAGTCTTCTCTTTTTTATTCGATTACTAATATAATAAAATTTATAAGTTTATATCTAAATGCTATAAATTTTATTTGTTGGTTTATTTCCAATGTTGTCATCGTTTTATCTTTCCTGATTAAATTTAGGTTATCAAACCTTTTTAAGGGTATTTTTTCATGTGATAGGAATAAATATGATCATTGTGTTATTGTCCTTTTTTATTTTGTCTCTTTGAAAAAGTAATTAAAAAATCATTTTTAGCATTTTAGGAGTCCTATTTTTATCCTTTTTTGGATCCATTTATTGACAAGAACATTATTTAAAAAGTAAAAAAGTTGCTCATTTCATAGTGTCACAGTGAGTATGACCATATATCATCTAATGCAAGTGATACACGGCTAAACACTACTAAAAAATGCAAAATAGCAACAACAAAAGTTCTTGGTAACTGATATTTTTTATCGCTAAATCAGTTTAGTGATAACTTGGTGACGATAATGTTTTTGTAACAAAATTCATTGTAGCAGAAATTAGCGAGAACTACAAGTCATCGCTAAATTTTAGTGAGAACTAAATGTTGTTGCTAAATATTGGCAAGGATAAGTTTCTCGCTAAATTTTAGCATAAAATTTATTATTAATAAATGTTGCCATGACTATTACGACAACAATGTTCTCACTAAATTTTGCAATGATAATACATTCGTTTCCATATTGCTACGACTATGTTCTCGTTAAATGTTGCAAAAATAGTACATTCATTGCCATACAATATACATTTTCTTTTCTTTTAATTAATTGAGTCAATCGTATGTCACTCAATGCATACCTGTGCATTCTTTTGCATACACTCGAATTTATTTTATCTTTTTGTTTGTTTATTTATTTGATTTGATTTTTGTCTTTATTTGCATCTTTATTACTATTGTTGTAATTGTTGTTGTCATTACTCTTGTGAATGTAGTAGGGTGAGCACTAGTAGTAAGTCCGCATCTCTTTTATCTCATTATAAGAAAATTTTTTCCATCGTATAGGGGAAAATGCCACTAAAATATTTGTATTAAGTAATTTAGATTTTGTTAATAAAATAGACTAATGTGCTACTTTCTTGTACTAAAGCTCATATGTAAATATCAATTTTTAATAAAGTAAACAAATTTGTATACAACTAAATAACATGGGATGTTTTTTTAATAAAAGTTGGGCTAGTAAGTTCCTGTCTTTAAAAGCTTGCAATGAAATGCTTCTTCATAATTTGCATGCAAAGACCAATGTTCTTATCAAAAAGGGACCACAATGAACTGCCTGATATATGGATGCTTATCTTGTAGATTTCCTAATTATGTCCTAATTTACAATTTTCATACCTGCTTGGGTTCCCCTTTAATTTATTATATTATGATCATGCATGTAAGAAAGGAGATAACACAATTAATTTGAAAGTCATTATGTCACATTTATCAAAAGTATAGATAACTATGAAGTTTTGAACTTTCTCTAGATTTTGGCCTCATAAGGTAAAAATATCATTTTTTAATATTTTATTGGGTGGTAACTCCTTACATCAACCTTATGGTGCCTAACAAATGCCTCTCAATGATTGATTACCAATGATAAAATAAAGACACCTCAAGATATTGTCTCATGCATTTTTAGACTTGAGACTTGCCAAATTAGGTTGAATTTCTTAACTATCGCAAAGCAACCAATTGGATCGGTTATAAAAATCTTAACCTGACTGGGCTATAAAAGTAGGACCAAGTTACCAAGTCAAAAGCAAGATAATCCATGACTTAAAGATTACTTAGGGAAATGGATGTAAGTATTGACTTTTTTGCTTGATGAATAAAAAGGCAAAAGATTTCTTTGTGATTCTCGATATCCCTTGGTTTCGGGGAATGTGAGATATGGCTCGCATCATACTTACCCTTTACATTTGAAACCAAAACATCATTCTTATGATTAAAACACTAAGATCTAAACATATAAACACCTAATCATACATTTCTAACAATCATTTATAATATCTATTAAACGGGCTTCATAATTTAGATTCAACATTCATTAAAGCATTAAATAATGCATTTAAAGCAATAAAAGGCAATAAAAACTACACAATTAGTTGATTCACCACATTCAATTAGTGAATGGGTTAACCAACCCCGAACCACTAGATTAAGGGGGGATTCTCCTTATATAATTACCTTTAAGCTTATATCTTTAAAGATTTATGAAGCAATCAAGAGATCCAATCTTTTAAATGATTTTAAGATCAAAACCAAGGGTTTTTAGGTGTTTTATGTGTTTTTAGAGTACAAACATAGAGAAACATTCTATTTAGAGAGAGAAAGTTTCAATCCCTTGATTTTCTAAAGTTGGTGTATTTATAAATTTTCAAATCTGGAAGATGACCAAGTCATAATTGTGAAGTGGCAAGTCATGGTCGTGACTTATTCGTCAAATGTAAAAAAATGAGTATGGATGCATTTTTGGGCATGAAAAGTTATTCACTCCGTGCACTACAAGAAAATTACAATTTAGCAACGAAAAATTGATAATTTTCGTTGCTAATCAAAAATAGCAACAAAAATTAGCAACAGAAATTTTGGTTGCTAATCCGGTGGTTGCTATTTTTATCAACGAAAGTAGAATGCCATTGCTAAAATTAGCAACGAAAAATGAAATCCGTTTCTAAATTCAACCAAGGCAAGTTTCGGTGAATTGGTCAATTTAGCAACGGAAACTTATTCTGTTGCTAAAATAGCAACAGAATAGGAAATTTCGTTGCTAATTTTAGCAACGGAAAATAGAATTCCGTTGCTATTTTTAGCAACCGAAATGTAATTTTCATTGCTATTTTAGCAACGAAAATTACAATCCGTTGCTATTTTAGCAACAGAATTTAAAATCTGTTGCTATTTTAAGCACAGAAAATAAATTTATGACGTTTTAATCCGTCGTAATTTCGTCACAAATAATTATTATAATATTTTAATTGTTACAATTAGAATAGCAGAATGATAGGTGAATGTTTTGAGCTGGCCTCTTAATCAACTTAGTTACTAATGCAAGATAAACATATCTAGGATGTACAAGAATGCTGATAAAAGAACAAATTATAACTCAATTAAAAAATGCCAACGCTTCATACATTATAATTATTCAAAAACACCAATAACCTCATCCTTTAATAGATCAATTTATAGAGCAATGCTAAGGGTTTTAATTCTTATATTCATCTAATTCAGACTTTCAAAGCCCAGTTTGTGCTCTTATTGAAGATAAGAAATAACAAACAGGATAACAATTACTTTTGCAAAAGAATAGTTTTGGATCCATTGAATTTTTTTCTCTTAATTTTCAATAACAAATAGGATAACAATTACAACAAGTAAAGCAAGTAACAGAGAATGGAACATTCTTTTACCTCTCTTAGATATATATATTTTGGGCTATATATATATTTGAAATATAAATTAAAAGGACAATATGATTATATTGCTTTTTGAAAATAATGTTCTACGAGATCCAAATTAAAGCAATAAATATATAAATGAGTTTGCACAAAATATTTAAATATATTATAAAATAATTTTATGTTTTTTTTACTGTCATTTGTTCAATTTAAAAAGGACTTAAGGTGATCTCACATTTCACTCACGCTGCCCATCATTCAAATTAAAACGCAGTAGACTGGCCCAACCCAAAGCTGCCATGTAAGCCCAAACCTAGTTAAACAATTCTACAACTAGTTAAAAAATTTCATTGGTCCCAGCCTGGCAATCGTTGAAGTCCAGCACGTGCCAGAAAAAGCAGCTGGACCTTCACTTGGCAGTAAACACAGCAAGCAATTCCTAGAACAGCTTATAAAAGAGGGTTTGCTTGCTTACTCCAGAAGATTAAGAGAATCTACTACATCTTACCTTGTGGCTGCCAGCAAGCACAACAAAAGGCACTGCATGTTTTTGAGCAGCAAGTGCAACCATATTCAATCCAACAGGTGCTATAACACCACCATTAGCCATGACAGCATGAGCTCCTACTATAACCTTCAAATTGAACATTCCAAATGAATAATGGTCCTCAACCTTTCTAGACAAATTTAAGGGGAAAAAATGCATTTGTCATATACCATGTTTACTGAGAAATCATGGCAAAAACTGCAGAGTCAGTAATCAAAGTGGTCTGCAGACCTCTTGCAACCAATTCTTTAGCAAGTAGATGCCCTTGATACCTGGATGAATACCAACTTCTGATAAGAAAATCATATAACAAAGAAAATGCCAAAATTGCACCGCCATAAAATTGCTTTTCAATCACAAATGAGATCAAGCCATCTGAACAAACCTCGATGCACCCTCAGCAACAAATACTCGAAATGATCGCTTTTTCTCTTTTGCAGCACAGAGGAATTCCATTACTGTTCTTGAACTGCCTAAAGTTAGTATTACCTCACTGAAGATATAAATTAAAAGCTGAATCAGTAAATCTAAAAATAATTCAAATGCATAAGTTTGATGGACAACAAAATGAAATTGAAAGTTTGCAGTTCCCAATATATGGATCTACTGTCACATAATTGGAGAAACAAAAGTAGAACACTTTATATTTCACAACAATCATACACAACTGCAAATTCTATACAAGCAACCAAACATAAATAAAATATGAATCTATATAGATAAGAAATTTATCAGTTATAGGAAAGGCAGGGCTAATTACTTTTGATGGATGTGTTCAACTGCTTGCTCAGCAATCTGTTCGTGACAAGTTGAAATATCTTGTATAAGCTCATTAACAGCTTCAATGACATCATGTTTCAGCTTCCGACTTCTAAAACTTTTGTCAACAGCTGATATGCAGATAAATCCTTAAGTACAAAAATAACAGACACTATCCATTTATCAAGCAAAAAAGGAAGTGTAAGGCATGTGAACCAATTAAATAAAAATACAACATTCAATAATATTACCAGCAACATCATCACATTGAATCAATTGTCACTATCAATAAATGTTCAACCACTTCACATTCAAAGGAAGCTGATGGAGTATTTGTAATTTAAATCAAACTGAAGGATTATAAAGCGCCTAACTTACATTTGCTTTTTCCTTCAGAATTCGGTGAAGAAGCATGAGGAATTGCGGCTGAGTCAGGCATGTCCTCCAGCAAGGTCTACAAGGAAGGTGGCCGCAAAGTGCTTCTTGCAGCAGCTGACAGAACTGGGTGATCATCTCTCTCACCATCATCTTTATCATCGCTTACAGCTGATAAGTTCAGCCCTGCAATAGCAGCTGTTGCAAGAGAAAGATCCTCTTCCCTAATAATGTGCAAAACACGCCTCACTATGTTGCCTACAGCCAGTTCTGCAATGTGTCTACATAATTCAGAGATCAATAGATAACATAAAAACATCAATATTCCTCACCAAATAGAAATAAAAATGCAAAACGTTATCTACATCTACTTTTTTTAGTTGCCTTATTTTCTTCCACATTCTTTTTCAAAAAGAAAGAGCATGTCCACACAAGAGTGGTGATGAGATAAGAATGCTGAGATGAATGTATAAGGTAGCTAAAATTAAGAAATGATTAATTGTGGTATCCATTTAGAATAAATTGAATAAGTGTTGCATGAGATGATTTGGCTGTGTGCAACATGTACCAACTGGCTCACTGGCGCAGAAAAGAATAAATTGAAGAAAATAGAAGAAATTGGAATTAAGCAATTATATAACACAATTATACAACATAGTAATTAATTAAAAATGTGGGCCCAAATGAGGCAGAGTAAAAAAACTTCTACAACTGTACCCCTTCACAACTCGATTGGAAATGAAACTCCATCGAGATGAGTTCTACCATAAAGGTCTACACAGCATATGACATTAGTCATTTTCTAAGAATAATACAAAGATGATGGTCAAATTTGTCAGTGATATTAGAGAAACTACAAGAATCTCAGCTGTTTCCTACATGATACTTGCAACTTCACACACGAGTAAAAAGAAAATCCTCCATTGCTTCTAAGAATAGTGATTTTAATCATAATATCCGATTTCACCATATTCAGGATTTCCATATGATGCCTGATTTTACAGGCTCAATAAATTTCTGTCAAATTGAAGGGAATAGAACACGGCATTTAGGCATTAAATTATTAATTGGTTTACATACCAACAATAAGCTGCTCCAACAGCCTTCACGGCATCAATCAAAGCTCCGGCTTGGTTGTTATAAGGTACTCGCTGCTGCGAAATTACAGGCCTTAACAGTTCAGCTGCCTGCCTAGCCGTGGCTTGCGAGCCCTCAATCTTACTGTCACATACCAATCAAAATGAGCCCCACAGTACCGATATAAAAATTGAAAATATTATTCATTAAAAAAAATTTATCGCTTCTTAAGATTGTTAAGAAAATCATTGACGAGAGTTTGCACGTCCAGCATGATTACCCAAAGTTGCCTCCGAACTACGATCATCAATAAAAATCGCTAATACTCCGATTAGATTACTAAAATTGGTTCAAGAATGAAAATATGTCATTTATGAAATTAGTAAAAGCTGTATAAATGTAATAACAAATTTAAAATGTCATGTAAAAAAGATAAAAGAAAATAGGTGTTTATTTATTTATTTATTTTTGGTTATTTATGCTATTTTTGTCTATACATGTATGAAAATCCCAAAATATATAATGATTCCCTCATATAATTATAGATGGAAGTGAGGAAACTATGCTTCATAATTAAAACAAAAAATTCAAACGAAGATTACGAATGAAGTAGAAATTAAAGTTTAATGGATTAATTATTGAAAATATAATTCTAAGGTGAAAAACTAAAACTTAAAAATTGTGATAGTAAAAGAATTTGTTGAACTATTATATTAATTAACACTCTAATCTAATAAGTATTAAATGTTAATGAAAATCACTAAATATTCAATGACAAGAATTTGTTATGAATACAATTTTATTTTGAGATAAATATGGAATATACTATTAACTATAATTAATAAATATGTGCATTACTAAGAAAATTATTTATACATTTTAATTAGGATAAGCCATCTCCATCCCAGAGATGTGATTATAAAAACAAATGGATAAAATATTGACATTAGATAATTGTTTACCAACTGTAATTTAAATATTCAAAAAAAAAAAATTTCCCTCCTTTGTATGGAATAATGATTGTCATAATGCAAAAGTCATAGAGCATTACTTTTACAAGATGACAAATATATATATATGATCCATAATGTAGAATTACGGCATTACTTTGTTAAGATGACAGCACTGGATATTTTTGCATACATGGATTCGTAACTCGTAATGAAAAATTCTTAGGACATTACTTTGATAAGATGACAATTGAAAAATCTGAATATTTTAATCATATATATGTGTGTGTGAGAGAGAGATTAAAATTCATGAGTCATACTGCAAAAGTCTTAGAGCATTACTTTGATAAGATAACAAATCTGAATATTTTAATCATATTTGACAAGCCAGTATATATTAATCATATTTGATTATCAGCCACTAAAGCATATAACATCTAACATACATCTAGAACTTTAAGTCCGTAGTCTTTTTTGAAATGTTTCAGTAACCGATCGATGGCTTCCCTAATGTAATACCACACGACACCAACCAGTCTGAAGACTTTGTAAAAACATAAAAATATTTACTGTTTTGGCAAATTGACCACTGTTTAACCCAGTTTGACACTGTCATTTTCTACATTTCGGAAGGGTAATAATGGAATTTAAGTGGGATCTCTTATTTGTTTGTTTGGAGGGAAAGAAAATGAAAGAAAAATGAGATCTAGTGAGGAACAATGCAAGTAATACTTACGGAAGCTCTTCAGACTCCCAGGTCCGTATCGCCTCTGAAATAAAAAGCAAAACACATTAATCACGCCAATAGAATATATAAGCAAAATGTAAGTAATTCTGAAGACTTAGTAAGAACATAAAAATAACTTACTTGATTGTTATAGTGGTGACCTCCATGACCATCAGATGCCATTACCTAAAAACAACAGTTAAATAAGAAACTGATTTTGAGTTTTTTTATTTCTTCATCAATCTTGAAAGAGAGAGAGAGAGAGAGATAAGGTCTTACCAAAGTTTGAAGCATTGTAATAGCAATGAGCGACAGGAGAAGGACAGCAACAAACCTAGCCATGGCAAACCCTCTTCAAAGAAGAATGAAGGAAAATGCAAAATGAGAGAGCTGCGAGGCCAGAGGAGCAAAAAGAACAAAAAAAAAAGAAGAAAGAGGCAGCATTTATACCTAGGGTTTTCCAAAAATAGCAACGGAAATTAATTCTGTTGCAAATTTGCAACGGAATTAATTTATGTTGCTATTTTTGGAAAATTATTCCTAGGGCTAAGTAAAATAGCAACGGAATAAAATTTTCGTTGCTCAAATTTGCTACGGAATTAATTTCTGTTACTATTTTTGGAAAATTATTCCTAAGGCTAAGTAAAATAGCAACGAAATAAAATTTTCGTTGCTATTTTTGGATCCAAAATTTTTTCACTTCTTTGGGACCAAATTACCAACGAAAATTGCTTTTCGTTGCTATTTTTTGACCCACATTTAGCAACGGAAATAAAATTCCATTGCTACTGAGCAACGGAATCAAATTCCGTTGCTAAAATAGCAACGAAAACTATTTTCCGTTGCTATTTTAGCAACGGATTTCCTTTTTCGTTGCTAAATTTTGTTCCAAAATTTAGCCGCTATCTAATGCCGCCATTTTTAGCAACGAAAATAGATTTTCGTTGCTATTTTTGTGGCCATATTGTGGCATTAAAATTTTTCTCTCTTTTTAGCAACGGAATACCACCATTTTTTATTTCATTGCTAAGCAAAAATAATTAACCTAATTTAGCAATGAAATTTAATTTCCGTTGCTACGGAAAAAATTTCATTGCTATTTTTCCGTTGCTATTTGCAGATTTTCTTGTAGTGGTGAACTACCTTCCACCAAGGTTGTCAAATCTTTCTCATTCAAAACCATTTTCTTCTCCAATTCCAAAGCAAATTTCTTTTTAATCTTTAAAAAAAAATAAGCACTTAAATCATCTAAGACTATCGCTTTTTAAAGGATTGTTTCATTATTAGGTTCATCTAACAAAAGAGCCCCAAAAAACCAATTTCTATAATTTTTCCTTAACTTTGAAGAAGCAAGCACACAAAGTGTCTAACAAGCCAAAGTTTAAAATAGAGTAGAGATACATACTTATTTTAGCTACTGTATTGGAATGAGAAGTGATCTTAAGAACTCTATGTTTGTTGGATCAATACAAACTTTTGGAATATCTTCATTCCTCAAGCCAATAGTAGCCTGCTAAAACTCTCTATTTAGTTGTCTGCATTGTGACCTTCAAGATACCTTCATCCTTCTAGCCAAGTCCTAAAAGCTCTCTATTCATCGAATTGGGAATTGATCTTTAGAATACCTCTGTCCCTCAAACCAAGGTTAACCACCAAAGGCATAAATTTGGTAAATCAACAAAAAAAGCAACCCTAGAATCTTTACATTCTTTAGGCTAGCTCTAACCTTTAGAATATCTTTGTTCTTTAAGTCTATTCTTAAAAGCTCCTTATCTCATCAAATTGAAGTTGACTTTTAGAATAACTATGTTCCTTGAATTGGGGTTGACACGATCCTAGAATATCTCCATTCTTCGGATTAGCTTAGACCTTTGGAATATCTTTATTCCTTATGTCATGTCTTAAAATACCTTTATTCTTTAGAGTAAAGTTGACTTTTGGAATATCTTTATTCCTTAAGTCAGCAATTTGAAAGGGATTCTAAAAGCACTTTATTTGTCAGATCTGCATAAGATTAGTTTAGTTAGAGTGTAATTTAGATTTGGGTCAGTAGGATTACCTGATTTCCCTTAGTATGAGTGAGAAAAAATTGCCCTATACTGGAGTTACTTTTTCTATAAGGAAGAACCTTATTAGCTTGCCCCTGCAGTAGAATGAGCATCTTGGTAACACAAAGTCATAAGGCTGCATTGATTTTGAGTTTGTTTTCTTAACATAATAAGCTTGAAAAGCTTATTAGCTTGTCCCATGCAATTAGTGAAGCTTTATGGTCACTTGGACCAAATATGAGTGAAAGTAATGCCTTAACTTTTTAAAAGCCAACACAAATGCCAAACAAATCTTCTTTATATTTACATATTTGGATTCATAAGGATGACAATTCTTGCTAAGATACCAAATGGCAAATTCCATTCTAAACTCATCTTCTTAAGCGAGCAAAACCTATTAAATTTTGTTCAACTACTAAGTATAGGATTAAGGGCAATTATGATCTTAAAGGTTGAAGTATGAGGATGAAGCAGATATTCTTCAATTGTATTTAAGGCTTTTTGATAGTCCTCATTCCACTTAACTGGTTGATCCTTCCTTAACAACTTAATGATTGGGTCATATATAGAAGTGAGTTTGGCTATGAATTGACTTATGTATTGAATATATCTTAGAAATCTTCTAATCTCTTTCTTATTTTTAGGTATTGTTATCTCCCTAGTGGCCTTTACTTTATTTGGGTCAAGTTTAATCCATTTTTCATTGATGATGTGACCTAGTTGCTTTCTTAGTGTGACTCTAAACACACACTTCTTCAAGTTTAAATAAAGATTGTACTTGTTAATCCTTTTGAAGTACTTTTCCAAATCAATAAAATGACCATCTTTGTGTTAGACTTGATTATCATATCATCCATATATATCTTAATCTCCTTATGGATCAAGTCACTAAGGATCTTTGTGGCCATTCTTTGGTATGTTCCACATGCATTCTTTAAACTAAATGTCATCACTTTGTAAGCATAAATACTCCATTATGTAGTAAAAAAGTCATAAGCCTATTTGTAGACACCGTAATTTGAGGCAGCCCAAATCAAGGTTACTCGATGAGGAGGAAATAACATATTGTTGATAATAGGTTTGGGTCTCAAAGCTCTAATCCTGAATTTCTCACTCTTTCTTAAAATTTTTCATGATTTTCTAAGTGTTTTCAAATATTTCTAAATGTTTTAAACAAAATGAGTGGAAAACCTCAGTTTTGGCCTTTATTGATGATAGATGGCAGTTTGCCACCTAAAGGTGGTTGTCTGTGGGCCTCTTTTTCCTAGATGGTTGATTTAAAGGTTTTTGGGAAAATCAGGGGTTTAGTGGTGAGAGACAATCGTCCCTCATTGAGGGATGCCTGTCCGTCACTTGAAATCCAATTTTCCCATGCTTTTGGATTTTCAAAAATGGCAGATTTGATTATTAGGGATTTCTTTCAGAATTACAGGGGTTTATCTCTAGATCTGGAGTGATTTGAGTGGATTTTTCATGTAAAAAAAATCTTCCATAAGTATAAAAAACCTTATTTCTAAGGTTTTTAGGGGGAAATCATTATTTTCTTGAAAAGCCACCATTAGATAAGAAGAAAAGTTTCTCTCTCTCTCTCTCTCTCTCTTTCTCTCTCTTGTGCTCTAGTAACTTTTGTCAAAAACACATACTACATATAAATGAATTTTATAATTATTTTAAGAGCAATAAACACGATTCGAGGTAAAGATCTGGACCACCATTTTTATAGAGTCATAATATCTTCTAAGGGTAATATTCTAGGCTATTTTCTTTAATTTTCTCTTTCTAGAATTCAAATGATATACTCATATGATTTTTTTTGCTATATATTGGCGCCTATGTTTTATTTGCTACTCTGTCTGAATGATATACGTGTTAATTTGAGATGTTTTGGATTGTGAATCTGAGTTTAATTGGCATGTTTATGGTGTGTGAATATGATTTTCTCCATTATTGTATATTTAAAGCTTGAATTTTTGGTTCTTTTAATCATGTAAATGCATATTTCATATGTGTTTTATGCTTAATTAGTTGTTATAATAAGTATTGGTATGGTTTAGGCCATAAATATGTATGTTTAAGGCTAAGAATATTTTTGTACTTTTTACCGTAAGACTGTATTTTCTAGTCCTATCCAGATGTGACGGACAGGAGGACAGCTTAATGGATGGCCATGCCTCATCGGGGGATGAGACATCCCCAGGATCATCCCTTGCCTCATTAGTCCATCCCTCACTTGTTTTAGCCCATCCCTAGGTGTAGTTTTTGGGTATTTTTTTGCACTTATTTTGTGTTTCTCACTTTTTTATGCCATCTAATTTTTTATCATCATATGTATGTGTTATTTGACGTGACCTTGGTACTATATGATGTGATTTTGTACTCAAAATTATGTTGTATAGTTAAGTCTATAATTATTTTATTATTTCCATTTATGAATACTAATTGATTTTGTGTAACTTTTCGAGTAATCGGTGCCTTCGTGGCTTTAGAGGATTTGTATTTTTGCATGGAAAGTCATGCTCCCAAGTTGGTCACCTTCTTCATCCTCGGTTACATCTTTTACCTCAGTTTGTTTGTTTATTTTTTCCATTATTTAATTTTGTCATTATTTTGTTGATCATTTTGATCAGGTGTATTATTTTTAGGGTTGTAATAGTTAGTAAAAAAGGATTTTTCAAGCACGTTAATATAAAAAGATGCTAAGATATTTTCTATTGAATTAATTGGGTTTTCCTTCCAAGATATGGACCAATGTCCAATTTTTTGACCTAAAAATTCACATAATAAAAAAGCCTTTTCTGTAAATGTGCATAAGGGAATCAATGTTCCTAACTCAAATAAATACCCTGATTTATATTTGTGTATTACTCTATTCTTGTTTGTTGGACGATTTGCTTATGTAATAATTAAGTATGTTTATTTTATTACTTTTTTACTACTTTATTTGTAAGGACCCAATCATGACCCTAATCGAGTTATTATTAATAAATGAGGATTACCGTTAATTAAGCTAAAATTTGATTATTTTGCAATTATCGAGGTTAAGTCCTTAGAGGGGTATTTTGGTAATTTCAGCATATATGTAATTGAGATTGGGTAAGTTGTAATTTCAAGGAAGTATGTAATTGAATTAAATTAGAAGTCTTGGGGTTAAATTGTAAGAAAAGGAAATTTAGAAGATTATAGTATACAAAGGTATTTTGGGAATTTCTTTTGATGAGATATTTATCCCACTCAACTATTTTGGGATTCCTGGAGATCTCTCTCTCTCTCTCTCTCTCTCTCCCTTTGTGGTTATAGGATGAAGAAGAGGAACCTAGGGTTTTAGGTGTTTTATTAATGTAATGTTTTCCCTCTCATAGATCTCTTCTCTTCTTGATTTTTGATATTAGGGTTGTAGAGAGATGATAAGTTATTGCTTGTTGACTCTATGTATAAGGAAAACAAAGAGCTAGATCAGTGGACCTTGAAGGAGGTGAAGCTCAAATGTCAGGTACGGGAATCAAGGTTACTGCAATGTTCATATGATAAATTTTAGGAATCTTTCCTCTCTTTCTGTGTGTGGCTCTCTTGAGAAAGTATAGGCTAAATCTAGTGATTTAGATGAGTTTAAAATGTTCTTAAGCTTTGATGATCATGGAAGGGGGTGAACTGAGACTGGGGGTTTCTTCATAATCGGGCTTTTGGGTGTCCATATCTGCCGAGAACCCATACATGGCCATGCACTATTTGCTTCTCACCCATACACGGCCATGCATGGAATGTCTCTCTCCCATGCACGGCAGCGTAAACCCATTGTGTTTCCCCTCCACGGCCACGCAACTCCTATTTTCTTCCTATGCACGGCCATGCATGGGATGTTACTCACCCATACATGCCACATATGGAATGTCTCTCTCCCATGCACGACAGCGTAAACCCATTGTGTTTCCCCTCCACGGCCACACAACTCCTATTTTCTTCCTATGCACGACCACACATGGGATGCTCCTCACCCATACATGGCCACATATGGAATGTCTCTCTCCCATGCACGACAGCGTATTTCTTCTTCTTTTTCCTTGCTTGGCCGCGTGGATCCTTTCCTCTTTCTTTTACATGGCCACTTGTATGATTTCTTTTAATGGTGCTACTTCACACTCCAAGCTATAAATCCTTCACACTCTAAGCTATAAAGCCTCCACACTCCAAGCTATAAATCCTTCACACTCCAAGCTATAAAGCCTCCACACTCCAAGCTATAAATCCTTCATGAATCATGAACCTCGTACTGTAATATATAATTAGAGGAAATTGAACTGACCATAAGTAATGCACATGATTATTATATCTATTATAGTGGTGGCTAGTATATTATTTGATTATTGATGAATCAATACAGTTGTAAGTCTTATCATTACTAAAGTTTAGTGAGATATGGTTAGAAAAGAATAACTATAAAATGAAGTAGTATAGTAATTTGAATGATATGAAGAGAGAGTAGATTGAATCAAGTTTTAAGTCACCTAAAGTCACCGATATGTTGTATATGGTAATGCTAAAATGGATGGTTTTGTTATAATATGTTTTGGTATATATATTGGATATTGAATTAAATAAGAGTATGAGGCAACATAATAATCTAAGATTTTAATGCTATTTAAAGTGTTGTAGAAGATTGGTATAAAGTATATAACCTATCAGAGTAAATGGTGTTACCCGATTTACTACACACTTGATGTGTCTTGTAATGGCATGAAAATATTACAATGTGGTCTAGTGTTATAAAAAGGATGGTTGAATGTTAATTGTCTAACTTAAAAGGGTGGGATATTAAAGTTTATGTTTAGCTATGAAACGGTTGAAGCTTGGTTATGCTTCAGGTCATAAAGGAAGTTAGTGAATAGCCTTAATGTAAAGGAGTATGCTTGTTTGCTCCTGCCTTATACCTTATTATGTAAACTAATACACACAAGTAGTGTGATAACATATATGATGGAATAATCTTGCATAAACATACTTGAGTGTAAAATATTATAAGATAATAAGTACAATTAAGATGAATTGATACATATATGATCACGTTAGGATATATAATCTGTTGTCCATGATCTAATAGACTATAAGAGTGAACTAAAGGGTTAATTAAGAACTAGAGTTGACCTTAGAATGAAAATAACTATTCATCTTATTATATTGATCATAGATATTTAAATGTTGTTCATGTAATTATGTATCGATATGAATATCTATGATATTGTATGGAAGCTACTTACGGCAATCGGCAACAAGGTATGTCTTTGAGAACTATAAATGAGGTATGTAAGTGCAATGTCCTATTGCTGATGTATCTATGCGATGATAAGTAGTCTGACTCCGTATGTGAGCAAATGTGAATAACAAAGCATGTATTGCTATAATTCAAGTTCCATTTACATGTACACACACACACACACACACACACACATACACACACACAAACACACACACACACACATATATATGGACATGCATGTAATCTTATGAAGACCTTTAATTGCAAGACTACACTTTTATAACTGCCTTATTAGCTTCATGCATAATGCTAAGTATGATGAGATTGATCAATGAAAGTATTACCTTATTGTGTTTGCATTATCATGTAACTACTATGTCATGTATGACTGATGTTGATGTAAATATGTAGTTATATGACCTGCACCCATATGTAATGGAGCCTAAAGCTCAACATAGACGTATGATAATAATGATATGAATTTTTATGAAAAGTGGCTTTAAGCCAAATGATGTGCTAAGTAAAGAAGGACATGTTAAATTAAAGATGTCTTAAAAGTTAAGCCTACGGGTCTTAGTTCAGTTATGGATTAGATAGGCATGCCTAGAGGGATACAGTTACAGCTACTATATGTTGGCCCTGTTTGGGTCTTGTTCCTTAATGGAACCACCATTTAACCCCGTTTGGGTCCATAGTATGTTCCTTACTGGAACCATTGCTTGACCTTATTTGGGTCCATTATTTGATATCTTCGGATATCTATAGTTTGATACCTTCGGGTATCCATTGCTCCCATTATCCACCTTTCGAACTAGCACTTAGGCAGGCTATTAAAGATGTAAATGGTATAAGAAATAAAGTAACGTATGTATCAATCGCCTCACTTATATGTATTGGAATCATGATAATAATCTATTCTATTGCTTTATTCTAAATTTTAATTAGCTATAAACCATTTCTATGAAATGAAATGCCATGTTATGTAGTACTTGATGGTGATGTCTTACATCAACTATAAAAAAGGTCACCATATGAGTGCTAGTGTGAGTTGGTTCCACGGTGAATAATTAGGCCGCATGGGCCACAAGCTTATAATATTGAATTAAACGTTATATGAACTATGACATGAATAATAATATTTATGTATGGGAAAAATTAGAAAATATTTGCATGTGGTATGGAGACCTTGTCAGTTAATCATGAGGTGTATTACCTATTCCTTGGAATGGCATGTGATAATCTTGTTTTTAATGTTTATTTTCTGGATAATTTTGTGTATTTTAGTGTCTCATCTTGCATGCTTTTAGTGTTTTAATGCTAAAATATTTTTTCTTATGTTTATTTTAGTCATTTTGATAAATTTAAAGTTTTTGGGTGATTAATGGTCTTAAATTTCATTTTATGTAGGAAATTCTGCTAAGGCATGGCTGAGACAAACTGTAACAATTTTTGGATAGTGAGTAGTTATCTTTGTTGCTCTGGGAAGCTTTGAATCCCCTACTCACAATGTGAATATTGAGCATATTTTGAGTTTTACGTGAATGAATGGTCTATTTCACTGTTACTTATTTATATTTCATGGGCTTTCAATCTATTGAGTTAATTTCCATATATAGATGAATGATGTTCATCATATATCTTTGAATGTGTATTGAGTCTAGTGGTTTGAAGTCTATGAATGATCTTGCTTAGTTTTTATTTCATGAATGCTGTATTATTTTAGATGGCTCCGGAATAGGATTCTAAATGTGCAATAATTGTGATCTTAGGACTAGAGTGTGGAGTGAAATGGATGAGATTTGTTTTGTTTGGCTTTGGCATAGGAAGGCAAACCAAACTTAAGATGTTAGACCCGTGCATAGGCTAGTTGTTGGGCTGGCTCCGAAATGGAAAGTTTGGCAACTAGAATAGCTGGCTCCGAAATGGGAAGCTTGGGTTAAGAGGGTTATCCCAAATTCGTTCATGTATACTTTAAGATAAAATTAATTCACAGTGGGTATGGGGTGGATGAGTAAATCTAAGCAACATTTTAATTTCCATACATTTTCATACTTGTTAATTTTTCTGAATTAAATACATACTCAATTCACTGTTATTAGAATTAAATTTCCCTTCATTGCATATTTTAGTTTTTAAAGTTTGCATTATACAAATTAAACAACTCATACACACCAAATTGGGAATTCTTTAGCATACAATTAATTTCCACAGTTTTCACACACATTTTCCTTAGGTTTGATATTTACGGGTCCTAACTATACCCCACTTTATTACTTGTTGATCTAGTCCACTTGCTAGGATCGCAACAAGTTTTTGGCACCGTTGTCAGGGAATTTGGCGTTGTTAGTAAGCTGTGATTATTGTTTGTATGTGTTTTCTTTTCCTTATTTTATTTTTCTTGATTCTTTTCATGTGAAATTGGTGTATGAACAAAACAAGACAAGAGCAATTACTGCCTTTTGATCCTAAAATTGAGAGGACCCTACACCAAAGAAGGAGAGCTAATAGAGACAACGAGATGGAGCACGATCCTTCTCTTAATGAGTTTCCTCCCGAGAATGAACAAGTGCCGAGGGCACATGAACAAATGCCAGGGGCAAAAAAGAGAAGAAATGCCTAGGCAAAGAACCATAAGAGACTACGCTGTGCCAAGGTGGAATGAAGATCATCCAACAATTGTATTACCGAGAGGAGTACAATTTGAGCTCAAGCCAGCCACCATTACTATGGTACAGAGGAATTATTTCTCTGGTTCGAAAGTAGAATATCCAGCTCAACATATCGACATATTTCTGGAAGTTAGTGACACTATTCAAATTTCGGGTGTTAGTACGGATGCAGTAAGGTTGAAGCTATTTCCATTTACATTGATTGGCAAAGTAAGAGAGTGGCTATAAATGTTACCATGTCAGTCAATATGGTCATGGGATCAGATGCAAGAAAAGTTTTTAATGAGATTTTTCCCTCCAACAAAGACTGCAAGCATTCAAAATAGCATTATGGGTTTCCACCAAATGAATGAAGACCCTTTTCACAAGGCCTGGGAGAGGTTTAGGAGATTATTGAGAAGCTATCTGCATCATGAGATAGCAGTTTACCAACTGATGACCATCTTTTATGCTAGAGTTATACCTCAAACAAAGTCATTATTGGATGCAGCATCAGAAGGATCTTTCTTGAACAAGCTACCTGAGGACGCTTTTTAGTTGTTGGATGAGATGGTGGTAAATGACTCTCAATGGACTGCCCCTAGATCAGTCCCAAAGAGACAAGGTTTACACAATGTGGATGAAGTGGCATTGTTAAAAGCCTAACTAGAATTGGTAAAAAAGGAGTTGAGTGGCTTGAAAGTTCAAAATGTGGTTGCAGTAAATCAAGGACATAGGCCATTTGAAAGTGGGCAAGTTATCCAAGAAGGAGGAGTTGTAGGAGATGTAAATGCATTAGGCAATTTTAGAAGGAATGATCCCTACAGCAATTCATATAATTCGGGATGGAGAAATCACCCAAATTTCTCTTAGAAGGATGGAAATCAACAAGCTTTACCTTTTCAACCACAAGCAAGAGCCCCTTACCACACAAATGCTTATCATAGTCATGCTCAGCCCCACCAACCATAAGCCACCAATCACTACCAAGCTCCTTATCCACCAAACCACCATCAAGGGCAAAGCTCTAATCATTCCCAACCTCAATCATACCACCCACCGGGATTCCAATCAAGACCACCCATTCAAGAAAAGAAACCCAACTTAAAAGACATGTTTGCCAGCTTTATGAATAGCCAACAACAATTCATGACAAGTAAGAATCAAGATATAAATCTCAAGAGCAATGGAATCGGAACCAAGATGCTTCAATGAGAAATTTGGAGACTCAATTGGGTCAACTTGCAACTTCAATGTCAAACAGACAACCAGGGACATTTCCTTCAAATGTGGATCGCAATCCCAAGGAGGAGGCCAAAGCAATCACTTTGAGAAGTGGCAAGAAAGCAGCACGAGAGAAAGAAAGAGGTAAATCACCAACTTCATCAACTGATTTGGAGGAGCCAACACGAAAGGTAATATTTCTAACTCTAGAGTAGAGGTAGATGTGGATGCTCCAAGGAATGACACGGGAAAGAGTATTGTGAATCCGAACATAGATGATCTTGATATCAATAGGTTGCCATTTCCTGCTGTAGCTAGGAAGGAGAAAAAATGAGCAATTGGCTAGGTTTCTAGAAATGTTTAAGAAATTACATATTAACTTGCCTTTTGCTGAAGCCCTAGCACACATGCCCAATTATGCTAAGTTTATGAAGGAACTTTTTTCTAACAAAAAGAAACTAGAAGGGTATGGAACTGTGCAACTCACGGAAAACTGTAGTGTAATTATCATGAATAAGATCCCGAAAAAATTGGAAGATCCAGGTAGCTTTACTCTACCTTGTGAAATTGGTGAGACCTTTGTTGGAAATTCTTTGTGTGATTTAGGAGCCAGCATTAACTTGATGCCTTATTCCATGTGCAGGAAACTCAACTTGGGGGATCTCAAAGAAACGGGAATGAGAATTTAACTTGCGGATAGATCAATGAGAAAGCTGAAGGAAGTTATTGAGGACTTACTGGTGAAAGTGGGAAAATTTATTTTCCCTGTAGATTTCGTGGTCATGGAGATGGAAAAGGATAGGAAGACACCACTTATTATGGGTAGGCCATTCCTGAACACTGTAAAGGCTCTAATTGATGTCCATGGGCAAAAGGTCACTCTTCGATTCAACAATGAAGAATTGGTGGTAGATATGAACAAGTCTCGAAAATATCCATCAAGTGATCTAGAAGATTCGATCTATTTCATGGACAAAATTGATGAATGTGTAAAGGAGATGCAAGAAAAAGTGTTGCTGAATGATCCAGTAAATTTAAGCTTGATGTATTCTTTAGAGAGTGAAGAGTTGGATGGAGTAGAAGAAAAATGGATAGCAGCTATGGAGAAGGGATGCGAAGAGGAGAATCTGAAGTAAGAGAGAACTACTTTACAAGAGAGGGAGTTGAAATCTGAACTTAAACCTCTTCCTCCTCATTTAAAGTATGTATTTTTGGAAAACGAAGAAAAGCCAGTAATTATCTCTTCTTTGTTGATAGGTGTTGAAGAAGAGACACTGCTCAAGGTGTTGAAAAAGCACAAAGAGGCTATAGGATGGGAGACGGTGGACTTAAAGGGCATTAATCTAAGCTATTGCACTCATTTGATTCCTATGAAGGAAGATTGCAAACCAGTAGCTCAACCCCAAAGAAGGCTCAATCCAGCTATGCAAGAGGTTGTAAAGAAAGAGGTACTCAAACTACTTGATTCAAGTATAATCTATCCAATCTTTGATAGTAAATGGGTTAGCCCAATGCAATGTGTCCCTAAGAAGGGGGGAATGACAGTGGTAAAGAATGAATTAGATGAACCCATTCCAACTCGGACAATTACGGGTTTGAGGGTATGCATAGACTATAAGAGATTGAACCATGCCACTAGGAAAGATCATTTCCCATTGCCATTCATTGATCAGATGTTAGAGAGGTTAGCGGGGAATAGGTATTATTATTTTTTAGATGGGTATTCGAAATATTTGCAAATCCCCATAGCCCCTGAAGATCAGGAGAAAACAACTTTTACCTGCCCTTATAGCACATTCACCTATAAGAGGATGCCTTTTGGCTTGTGTAATGTGCCGGCTACATTTTAGCGGTGTATGATTGCAATCTTTCATGATTTTATAGAAAACTTTATGGAGGTATTCATTGATGACTTTACCATTTATGGGCTAGACTTTGAGATTTGTTTAGAGCATCTTGATTTAGTATTAGGTAGGGGTAAGAAAACCAACTTAGTATTAAATTGGGAAAAATACCATTTTATGGTAAGGGAAGGTATAGTTTTGGGACACAAAATTTCTAAGAAGGGGATTAAGGTAGACAAGGCAAAGATAGAGGTTATAGAGAAGCTTCCACCACTAACCAATGTCAAAGGAGTTAGGAGTTTCCTAGGCCATGCAGCTTTTTATCGTCGGTTCATAAAAGAGTTTTCAAAAATTGCAAAGCCTTTATCTAATTTGTTAATGAAAGATGCTCCTTTTAAATTTAATGCTGAATGTTTATTGGCTTTTGAATTGTTGAAGCAAAGGCTTATTTCAGCTCCGGTGATCATATCTCCGGATTAGAATTTGCCCTTTGAGCTAACGTGCGATGCAAGTGATTTTATAGTGGGAGCAGTACTGGGACAAAGGCAAGAGAAAGTATTTTATGCAATTTATTATGCAAGTCACACTTTGACGGGAGCTCAAGTTAATTACACCACAACTAAAAAGGAGCTTCTTGCTATTGTATTTACCTTTGAGAAGTTTCGATCATATCTATTTGGAGCAAAAATTTTGGTGTGGTTTGACCATGCAGCATTAAGGCATCTCTTTGCCAAGAAGGAATCCAAGCCAAGATTGATAAGATGGGTACTTCTCTTGCAAGAATTTGATTTGGAGATCAAAGACAAGAAGGGAGCAGAGAACCATGTGGCAGATCATTTGTCAAGATTGGAGCATGATCATGTTGAGAAAGGGGAGATTGTGGACTTATTCCCTGATGAGCATATTTGTGCATTATTTGTTTGTGAAATCTTTGTACCTTGGTTCACTAATGTGGCAAATTTTCTCGCAGGTGGTTATATGCCAAGGGACTTCTCATGGCAACAAAGAAAGAAGCTGCAAACCGATGCAAGCATTACATTTGGGATGATCCTTACCTTTTTTGGCTTTGTGCTGATCAAGTGCTAAGAAGGTGTATCCCCAATGAATAACAAACAGAGATTATTCAAGCCTATCATAGTGGAGAAGCTGGTGGACATCACGGACCTAATAGAACAGTATCAAAAATTCTCTCTTCTGGCTTTTATTGGCCCACCTTATTTAATGATGTTAAATTATTCATTCAAACTTGTGATCGATGTCAAAGGGTGGGAAATATAACTAAGAGAGATGAGATATCATTTACCAATATGCTTAAGGTTAAAATGTTCGATTTGTAGGGAATAGATTTCATGGGGCCTTTTTCAGTTTCTTATGGGTTTGAATATATCCTAGTGGTAGTCATGTGAGTAAGTGGGTAGAAGCTATAGCTACTAGGACTTATGATGCAAATGTTGTCCTAGAATTCTTAAGGAAGAATATATTCACCCATTATGGAGCCCCGAGAGCTATTATCAGTGATGGTGGGAAACACTTTGTTAACCACCAATTCAAGACCTTATTGAAAAAATTTGGAGTGAGACATAAAATCAGTACCCCATATCATGCCCAAGTCAATGGCCAAGTTGAGGTGTCCAACCGAGAGTTAAAAGCCATCTTGGAGAAAATTGTAAATGCATCTAGGAAGGACTGGTACCTTAAGCTAGACGAAGCTTTATGGGCATATAGGACAGCCTTTAAGACACCAATAGGAATGTCACCTTTTAGGTTAGTGTTTGACAAGTCCTGTCATCTACTAGTGGAATTAGAGCACAAGGCTTATTGGGCTACTAAGTTCTTAAATCTTAATCTTGAGAATGCAGGAAAATGTAGGTCCTTGCAGTTAAACGAGTTGGAAGAGATTCGATTCTGGGCCTATGAACATGCGAAGAAGTACAAGGAGAACATGAAGAAATGGCATGATCGTAAAGTCGCCAAGAAGGAATTTGTGCCAGGAATGAAGGTACTTCTTTATGATAATAGATTGAGGTTGTTGCCCGGGAAGTTGAAATCAAGGTGGAAAGGACCATTTGAGGTTGTCGAAGTCTCTAACTATGGAGCAGTAACCTTCAGACATCCGGAAGAAGGTCATGGGCGTGAGTTCAAAGTAAATGGTCACCGATTAAAGCCATATCTCGATTCCAAGTATGAGGCTGCATCAGTGATCCTCACTTTAGAAGATGATCCATGAGAGCTATGAAAGTCGAGCTGGCGATTTGTTAAACCCAGAAATTTTTCTTACCTTTAAACTAAATTACTTTTCTTTTCAATTTATCTTTAATTTCTTGTAAGTTTATCATGTTTAGTGTTGTTTATTTTGTCTAGAGAATGGTTATTAGTTTTTGTTGTTAGGTTGATTTCATTGAGGAGAGGAAGAGATTTTAATAGGGCAAAAATTGTGTTGGTTGCGGCTGAGACAAACAGTCCCAGCCATGGCCCATTAAAAATTTTGGTGAGGCAGAAGATAGCCACAGCTAAGACTAATTGTCCCAGCCGTGGTCAATTCCATGTTTTAGAGACAGAAGGTAGGCAATGCTGAGACAATTAGTCCTAGCCGTGGCCAATTCCATGCCATATTGCACTTTGGAGTCCAGTAAGTGGGCACGGCGGAGACAATTAGTCCCAGCCGTGGCTTTAAAAAAAATCAAATCACATGGGGGAATTCATTGGGACACGGCTGAGACAATTAGTCAAAGCTGTGCCTTTTGTTTCAAATCAAAACTCTTGGGATGCTACAATCCCGATTTGACAACCAGTTCCAGCCTCTACTGCCGCCTTCCTCACCATGATTTCAGGGATTTTTCCTCCACTCATCACTCCCTTGTTGTTTATACTCTTTTGGTCTTTTGCTGGGGACAATAAACATTTTAAGTGTGGGGTGAGGATTTGAGGATGAAGACTGTTTAACTTAGTTTTTCTATTTTTGCTTTTGATGTTGTTTCTTTCTAGTTGTGGGATGTTTTTAGTTATTTGCTGTTGTGTTATGACTGTAGTTTGCTAATCAAATTTCTTTCATGTTTTTCATATTTTTTTCATAGTTTTTATCTTGGATGTTTGATTTTGGTATTAGTTCTTATTTTTTGTGTTTGAAAGTTGCATTACATTCTGCATTCCTTTAGTGTCGATTTAGTTTAGTTTCTTAGGTTGTTAATTACTCTTACAATTAGCCTGAGCTTGCCAGTTAATCTTGTTTTGAATCAATTTGAACTGCTTATTTAGGAGGTTTGAGTAGCCAGAGAGTAGTAGTATTGTTCAGGGAAGTTCTTCTTTTGAATTGATCTCGATTAATTATATACCATTCAATTTCTAACTTAATGAGCACAGTAGGCTAAGTTTTATGAAATTAAAACCAGTGAGTAAAACCATTCGAGTATAGTTAGAACCTTCATAATCACCCTTCAAAAAGAATATTAAACTTAGATAAGATTAGGATATGACCCAAGCAGCCTTCTTTGTTAACCAACTTTTAAATGACTTTTGACCTACCCTTAGTAAATTTTACCATTGTTAGCCCTTTTGAGCTTAATTAGTATGCTAAAAGCGTACTATTTAATTTTTCTTGATTACACTTATGCTAAACCATGCAGCCTAAAATGCCTTTGTCTGTCCCACTTTGGAATTGGCCACTCTAGGTTGGGTAATGAAATTTGCATGTTAGGTTTGATAAATTTTTTATTATCAGTTCAGAAGTAAAGGGAAGTTGAAGTTTTTTTTAGGGATTATTGAGCTTAAACGTTCTAAATATTTTGAGACAAGGATGATAAACAATTAGTGCTTTTGGTTCCCTTCTTAGTAAGTGAACGAAAAATTCATTGTTACTTACTAAAAAAAATCAGTTATTATGCTGCATAAAATAAGTGTGGGGTACCTAGCATTTATAGGAAGTGTCATTTATCTTGCTTCCTACAATTTTGAGAATCCAACTAATGTCCTGAGATTAATTTTCCCTTCTTACAATGATAGAACATGGGTTTTGAAGGAGTTATTTTCTTGAGAAAGTTAGGTGGTTTGTATTTTTGGATAGTGTGGCTAATTCTGTCTTGTTAACCTTATCAAAATTTTTTGGAACCTTTGCCTTATCCTCACTACAACCTTAATGTAAGCCCTGGTGATCCTATTTTGTTTTGAGTTGTTTAGTGGAGATGACCCTTATGGTTCAGGTGCTAAAGAAGAGGCTTATGACTGTTCTGATTTGCAAGCGCAAAATTGTTGTAATTCTCTATTTGTTTGATTGTTGGAATTCATGGTAGTTTTGGTTTTTGAAAGAAAATAAATCTATTTTAGCCTCGCACACACACACAAGAAATTGTATGGTATAGATCAGTTTGAGTCTTTTTAATTGAATTCTTCATATGAGTGTCTCCTACTAAGTGTTGCTAGAATCTCTCTGAATTTGCTTGTTCTGATGTGGGGTTTGAATTTTCAAGATTGTGGATGATTCGTTTGCTCGAGGGCGAGCAAAAAGCTAAGTGTGGGGTAGTTAATAATCTTGTTTTTAATGTTTATTTTCTGGATAATTTTTTGTGTTTTAGTGTCTCATCTTGCATGCTTTTAGTGTTTTAATGCTAAAATATTTTTCTTATGTTTCTTTTAGTCATTTTGATAAATTTAAAGTTTTTGGGTGATTAATGGTCTTAAATTTCATTTTATGCAGGAAATTCTGCTAAGGCACGGTTGAGACAAACTGTCCCAGCCATGTTCAACACAGAAGTCAAAATGCGCCGTTTCATCAAGGGTCGGGGCTGAGACAAACTGTCCCAACTGTGGCCATCACAGAATTCAAAATGCACCGTTTCATTAAAGGTAGCGGCTGAGACAAATTGTCCCAGCCATGGCCATTGCAGCCTTTGAACACACTTTTGATCTAGAAGCTCGCCACGGCTGAGACCAATTTTCCTAGCCTTGCCCATGGAAAATTACCACTTTGTCTCCTTTTATCACGGCTGAGACAAAAGTGTCCCAGCCGTGGCCTCTTGGACAGCTCTATAAAAGCTGCAAAATTTTTTTGCTTAAAAAAGGTCTTTTTCTAGGGTTTCGTGCATATGGTGTTTAGGTAGAGAAAAAAATGCAGTTTTTCATATTTTGAAGGTTTTTCATACTTAGTATTAGAGTTTTACTTGTAAAAATCACTCTTTTAGTTTAGTTTTACTTCAAGAATACAAAGATAGTCATAGTTTTATTTTCTAGTTTTGAAGATTACAACTTACAATCAAAGTGCTATTTGGAGAAGAAGAGAAAGAGCTTCATCAACTTCAAATCTTCATCTTTAAATGGGTTCATCTTTTACATTATGGATAGTGAGTAGTTATCTTTGTTGCTTGGGGAAGCTTTAAATCCCCTACTCACAATGTGAATATTGAGCATATTTTGAGTTTTACATGAATGAATGGTCTATTTCACTGTTACTTATTTATATTTCATGGGCTTTCAATCCATTGAGTTAATTTTCATACATGGATGAATGATGTTCATCATATATCTTTGAATGTGTATTGAGTCTAGTGGTTTGAAGTCTATGAATGAACTTGCTCAGTTTTTATTTCATGAATGCTGTATTATTTTAGATGGCTCCGGAATGGGATTCTAAATGTGCAGTAATTGTGATCTTAGGACTAGAGTGTGGAGTGAAATGAATGAGATTTGGGTTGTTTGGCTTCGGAATGAGAAGGCAAACCAAACTTAGGATGTTAGACCCGTGCATAGACTAGTTATTGGGCTAGCTCCGTAATGGAAAGTTTAGTAACTAGAATTGCTGGCTCCGGAATGGGAAGCTTGGGTTAAGAGGGTTATCCCGAATTCGTTCATGTATACTTTAAGATAAAATTAATTCACAGTGGGTATGGGGTGGATGAGTGAACCTAAGCAACTTTTTAATTTCTATACATTTTCATACTTGTTAATTTTTCTGAATTAAATACATACTTAATTCACTGTTATTAGAATTAAATTTCCCTACATTGCATATTCTAGTTTTTAAAGTTTACATTATACAAATTAAACAACTCATACACACCAAATTGGGAATTCTTTAGCATACAATTAATTTCCACAGTTTTCACACACATTTTCCTTGGGTTCGATATTTGTGGGTCCTAACTATACCCCACTTTATTACTTGTCGATCTAGTGCACTTTCTAGGGTTGCAACAGCATACAAATTCGTGAGTATGTATATGAACATTTATATATGTATGTGTATATGTATAATTCTAACATAAATCAAAATGCCAAGCATGATATGATATGAATCTGTATGATGTTTAAAGTGCAATGATAATATAGCATTAAGAAAAACATATGCAGAAACCCGAATAAAATGATAAGTTTGTAATGTATGTAATGAAATCATGCCTAGCAATATCTATTGCAATGTTATGTAACATGAGAACTTTCTTTTGGCTATGAATAACTGATAAATGCAAATATTAGGTAACAAATTGGTTAATGGCATAACTTGAAGGTTGTACGAATATAATGATGACATCGGTATTCTTTAATAGAAGGATTACAAGATGTATGGATGTTTCCTAGGAAAATAATAGAGGGTTAAAGATGATTGTTAATTAACAAGTTTCATGGATAAAGATAGTTTATGCAATGCTCTCAATTTTAGTAAGATGGCATATATGGTTAAGGTTGAAAACTCCCTAAAATGTCCATTGTGGCGTGATAAATAATGTAAACTCATATGCTTTCTATACTATTGTGATAGTTTTATTTGTTTTGATGAAGAAAATTATATGAAATTGTCTATAGAATTGTGGTTCCCCGCTAAGCTTTTATAGCTTAGTATGGGTTATTTATCCGTGTAGGTTTCAGGATAAGCTTCAGAGGATCAGGAAAGATGCAGTTGCCTTGAGGATTTCAGGATTCTTGAAGGCCATTTATGTTATAATTATTTAATTATAAGCTTGATTCTTTTATTATGGCATGTAATTATGGCCTATTCTATAATTATTATAATTTCTGCCTGACTTTACTAGGTTTATAATGATGATGATGATGACGACGATGATAATGAATAATGGTTATCCATGGTTAGTGGATTAGGGTGTCACACTATTAGTAGACGCCTTATAGGTTGACTACCAATCATAAATTGGGCTTGATCGCTCTTTATGGCGAAGTGGCCAATTTATGAGTTAAGCCAGCCTCCTTCGATCTTGGACCCTAAAAGCGGACCTCCGAGAACCTAACTGGAAACAAGTGGTAGCTCCGGGATACATCACACTATCCACTACTTTGTTAAACATTTAGTTATAACCTACATATCTATTTATAAAACTATACATCATGCATATGGTTGCACTATCAATTATAAGATCTATATGAGGTACTGAGAAAAACATCTTTAGGTCATGCTTTGTTCAAGTCCCTATAATCCACACATATCTACTACTTTCTTTCTTTATTAGCCACTAGAACCACATTGGTTAGCCATATTGGATATTAAATCTTAACTAGGAACTTTGCTTGAATCTGTGTATGCACTTCCTCTTTTACCTTTTTAGCCCATTCTAGTCTCAACTTGCAAAACTTTTACTTACCTAATTTTCAATTCAAATAAGTTGGAATGGTATGTTTATGACATCTTGATATATTATCGGCAAGTCCTAATAAGTTTAAGCCAAGAATTTTTCATATTTTTGTAAAGATTTTTTCAAATTGAAACCTTTTCATCAAGAGTTATATCGAATGCAATTAAGATCTCTTTCAAATTTTCTGAGGTTCTAAGTTTAAACGAAGTAGTGTTTGTTGAATTAATGTCAAATATATCACATGTGTCATGATTATCATCATGCACGATGCAATTAAATTAGACACCACAAAAATAAGCAAAATCATTCATATTATTAACAGAAGAAGACATAGAAACATTATTCTTAAACAAGTTAGGTATAAAGATTACATTAGCATAATCATTATCATCTATAGTAGTCGATGTCGATGCAAAAGGTTTTCACTTTTAGATTAGCTGGAGCTGGTAGATTGGAGTTTGAACTTCTTCCTACCCTTAACTCGCATGTCCAACAAATGAGTCATCACAAACTCACTTGGGTCAAGATCCCAATTGGCATCCTTGATCATAATCTCATCATCTTGGAATATCTCAAAACCAGGGACCATCTTCCCATTAACCAACACTAGTTTAAGTTCCCTATAATACTTAACTCTTAAAAGGTAAGAACAAAGTCGACACTAGTTTTAGGGACACCATTCATCTTTTTCTGTCCCTTGCCTAGGTCTTCCTCTAAGTTATAGCCCAAACCTTTCATACTTTTCTGACCCATTGGCTTGAATGCCTTCTGAATCCCTTGAGAATTCTTTCAAAGCCCTGTGTTTAGTAAATAGTTCATCTTCCTCATCATGTTGATGACATTCGAGTTCTTATATTCTTCTTTCTCAGAATTGATCCCAATGATGTGAAACCCATTGAAAGGTGGCTTGGCAATCTCCAACATAGAAACTCGATTTTCCCTTACAGCTCATATAGTCACAACCTTTGTATTATTGGGGATCTTTATCATCTAATGAAGAATCAAAGGAACTCTTCTTAACCTGTGAAACTAAGGTCTCCTAAAAGCAATGAGAAATTGGCTAGGTTATGAGCACAACAAACCCTACCTTATCAATTATAGAGCCTATCTTTAATTTACCCTTGAAAGTGCCATAAGTCTACCATTTAGAGTTATCATAGATAGAAATTTTGAGCTTATATTTATTTATCATGGAATCATCAATCTTATAGACCGCTATAATTATGAACGAGTGCACATTAATTTAAAAGCTATCATTAACCATAACGCATGATGCATGCTTCTTATTGATCGTTGCCTTGATTTAAAAAAGATGGTTATTTCATGCCTCCCAATGAGTAATGTTGCATTTGAGAAAGCAACCTTCTCACTATTATCTCCCTTTGCCATCTTAAGCAACTTCGAAGATGAGATAATTGTAGACATAATGGATGCATAAAGGGCCTCTACCATTTTCTTCTATTGCCTTAAGAGTTCCCATATCAAGATCCGATTTGGTGTCTTCTTTAACTATTTAAAGATTTGATCATCCTTAACTACCTTTTCTAACTTAGGTTGAGCTAATACTAGCTCCTTCTCCACCTCAAGCACAAATTGATCGCTTTTAGTGACAATAGATTCCACCTAAACGTCCCTAACTAGCTCTTTTTCACTATATACCTCAATTGTGGATCCTTCCTTACTATCAATAGCTTAAATATCCATCATGCTAATTTAACTAGCCTTATTATTTTCTCTTTCCTCACTGGCTCTTCTTATGATAACCAAATAATCATTCCCATATAGGTCCCTCAAAACATATCACTCGAGTAGATCAAAACCAACCATGAAGACTTGTGGCATAGTATTATAGGATTTTTAACCCTTTCTTCTCTTCTAAAGATCGTTAACATACTTGCTATCAATAAAACCTTAGATATCATCCTTTGAATGCCTGCATATATTTGTCTCATGACATGTATGCTAATGAAATTCATAATACAAATTTGCATAATGATTGGCATACTTTGGCTCATGACAGGTCTAGAGGCTAACTGTTGTAGACCTTTATTCTGGAAATACTTTAGACACTATGACAAAGACTTGCCATGATTTGATTAATTCCTTGTGGTGGTAGTTAACGCTACAATTATTTTTCCTCATCCACTACTACTCCTAGAATTCTTACTGAAACCAAAATTATAACCTTTGTGATTATTCTTCTTAAGGTTCTTATCCTCAAAATCTATGGTAATATTCTTCAAGGATTCCCAATCTTTCAACCTATCTTTTAAGTAAAGGCAAACATTTCAAATAAATATCTAAGTCTGATTAAAAGTTTTTAGCTTCTTTATATTCTTTCAATAAGTAAGGTACTCTTGTAAAGATTCATTGGAATTTTGCCTCAAAAGCTCAAGGTCTTTGAGAGTTATTTCCTCCTAGCATTGCAACTATATTGGTTCAAGAATTCTTTGGTTAACCTAATCTAAAACTTTTTAGTCTTGCACTCTAACTTGTGATACCAATTAATGGCATGACCCATTAGAGTAAGGCTAAAACATTTAACCTTTTACTTCCTTTATAGAATGGTCCTTTTCATGAGAATTATATACTATTTTATGTGTACTTTTGGATCAAAATTTCATTAAATTTGGAAAGTAGAGCATTTTGAATCGATAAAGAAGCAACTCCTTATTATCCAAGTCCATATCTTCTAAGTTAGTCCTTTTATCGAAAAAGATTACCTTCATAGCCTCAAATCTAGCTTTTAACTTTTTCTTGAGCTTTCGGATAGCTTTGCCTTTAGCTTTTTAAGCTTTGTTTCACCATTTGAGACCTAATGGGCTAATCCTCCTCACTATTATCTTAGCCCTCTCAGTATCCAAGCTTAAAACCATTTTTGGACTAACACAATGAACAATAGTAGTAGGTGGTGGCATACTAATGTAACCATAGGAGCATCCCAGACTAGTGTAGGTTAACCTAAAGCAACAACTGCTATAATAGGAAGCATACTTAAGTGAAGAGCTAAATTAGCAAACAAAGTAGCAAATATTGCCATGATCTTTCTCTCGAAGTAATCAATCCTTATATCCATCCTAGCATTTAACTCTTAAATGGTAACTGAAACTTATGGCTGAGTAAGATATGCCATGATCTCTTGAGCTTGTTAAACTAGACTAAATTTCCTTACTATATGATCAGTTGGACCCCTAAACCACTTTGGAGATGATTGATTTCTAGTGGCTACAAAACAAAGTTGTTAGAATGATGCATGTGCATGATTGTGTGATATAATAAAGACAACCACGTATAATTCCTTTTGACCATATTACTCCCACATATGTGGTCAATAGTCTCTTTTCTTGGTGGCCTTGACCCATAAGTCAACATTGAACCTAATTGGCATCTACAATGCACTTTTGGTATAAAAAAAACCTAATGGACAAGCATCTTAACATGTTTTGGCTTACTCAATAAAGAAAGACCCATATCATATATAATGCATATTATTATGGAGCTTATTAGCTAACCTAATAGAAGTATATACATGATTACATGGGATTTAGTAAAGGTATACAACTTTAAAGCTATCCAACTATGATCCTTACCATCGAATCTAACCCATCATAAGCATAACGACCAATACCATGTGATATACTGTAATGCCCCTCATTATACCCTAAGAGAATTTCTCACTATTGAATTATTAGGTTAAATGTCAAATTAAGTATAAATGAATATGGAGGGGCCTAATTGAAAAGTCAAAGGGATTGTTTTAAGGCATAATTAGAAATAAAGGAAGTTAAGGGCAATAGGGGTAATTTTTCTAGGTAAGTGACATTTGGGCCTATGGGAGTGAGGGAGAGGGAGATATTTCTTGGACGGGTGGCCGGCCAAAGGGTGAGTGGTCTTCTTCTCCATTCATTTTATCCTTTCACTCTCTCTAACCTTAAACTCTCTCTCTAGGATTTCTTAGATTTTACAAGAAAGAAAGAAGATTGACATGGGTTTCATTGTAAGGTATTGTTGTCTCTTTATTTGGTGTGTGTTTGTAACACCCTATACTTGGTCTGGTAAACAAATCGAATATGGATGTCACAAACCGATCTTTGCTCTAGATATCACTAATTCCAGATAATTTATGCTTATATAATCAATTTCTAATTTCTTATTCTATTTTTTTTCTAAAAATTTTTGCGGAACCTCCCCTCAATATTCACAGCCTCCTATATACAAAATATGAAACAACACTTCTAAAATTCAATCATCAAGATCCACAGCCTCAATAAAACTCCTACATAAGATTTTTCCCATCATCCTCAATAATAATTAAGCTAATCTACCTATCACTGTATCACTATTCCAATATTCAAATATTCTATTATCAATAATGATTACACAAATATATTATCACATCTAAGCTAATATCACAGCATTGAATTTAACTAAATACTTAAAAATTTATACTTAAGTTATACAATTTTAACACTTGTGTACATGCCAAAGTTTCAAAATACAAAAATAACATAAATAAATTGGTCTTTATCTTTGATCATCCCATTCTAGCTGCATCAACCTATAAAGGTTTCCTTCCTTTCTTTGCGTCGAGAAGAATGAATATCGACTCAACATATGCGCGAAAAAGAAAAACCATGCATTAAGCTAAAAGCTTAGTGGTGACTACCAATTTTACTTCACAACTAATATTATGTAAAATAATGTATTCAAAATTTCCATACATACTTACCAAATCGAAAGGTAAATATCAAGAAATTAAAAGTATAAGGTTTTGTTTGAATTTTATACTAAACAAAGAAACTACTTATTAACTATGCATACTTTATCTAAATTACAATCAGTGAGGCATACGTCTCATCTCTGTCCATATGGTATTTCATTGTAATTCATATCAACATATTTATATATATAATTCTATACATCAGGGTTACCGTTCACATATATAGCTGTCTTAATTAGCATTGCTCGGTTTAGTTATATAGATTTATTAAAAATTAAAGGAATAAATTTTCCTAAGTTACCCTTACACATGTATACCTTAATATGTTTAATTATCATAACATCTAGTACTCAACGGGATAAATAGTTAATTTGAGTGTCAATCCCTAAAGTCAAATGGATACTTCATGTAGTCCAATAGTCTTAGTATTTCTCTAAGTTCCCGTTTGCAACATTCACATATTTATTACATTATATATCATAAGGTATTTTTGTAATTTACTTTAACATTATTACTATACTAATTGCTTCATAACATTAAGAAATTGATAATTATATTTATATTTAGCATTATCACTAAATCTATGACTAATGATACTTTATTAAGTTAACTTATTTCACTTCTCATTTTCTTTCACTTTTACTCATATTTATAACATTTTTTATCCTGTAATTATCGTTTTTACACCATTAACATAATTAATTTACAATTTCGCCCCTATTTGACAACAGTAGGACACCATGAACCGGATAAGCGGATAAGCAAATCCAATCAATAGGAATTCCCATACCACGAAGGGGGTATGCGACTATTCCTGGGAGTGTCCATACCACATAAGGGGTATGCGACTACTCCTGACATATCTATGATGAGTCGGCTAATAGAATAATCAACATTTTTCAGAATAGTAGCAGATAATACCCATACAGAAACAGAACACCGCAGGGTAAGTATCTCTATGGCTAGCCATAATATCTTAGAGTTCTGGTTACCCACTAAACACTAAGGGCATAATATTTCATTATATTATAAGACTTTATGTCATTATTACGTCGTTTTACATAACAATTATCGTATGGTAACACATACAGAATTAACTTTCAATCCTTTAAGCTTATTAGATGTACCATTTTCAAAGTTATACAGAATATCACTATAATATGGCCAAATCGAGCTCTTTTACATGTATTGACTAATCTGCCCTCAAGAGAAGTTTTACTTTCATAATCTTTTATCTTTCATTACCATGTCATCTTTGTGCTTAAACAATTAAACCCAAGCATTCATGTTTATATGTAAAGTAACACTTGCTTAACATGTGTAATATGTTTCATAAATATTTAACAATTTATTCATAATTATGGCTTCCTATTCATAAGAGCAGTGCCCTATTTTACTATTTCTGAACTCCATTCATCATCAATTCATAAATTACCTGTTAGCTACCGTATTTAAGTTATATTTTGTACTCATCATGACTTGGATTTATAGACTAGTTCACTAGTTTACACTTTCGTTGTCAATAGCTTATTATTTAATTCAAATTATATGTATGTATCTCTATAAAAACTATATAGCAATGTACTATTTCATTATAATCACCACTCCTCAAAAGTGTTGACTAGATAACAAATTGATAACCCATAGAAGAACAATTCAATTCTGGTTAACTACATCCAATTTATGTAGACAATATAAGTTTATTTACTAAATAAAGTTTAATTATATAAAAGTAAATCTTGTAGCCTGATGATTCACCAAAAATTAAACTGAAATATGCTAAAATATTAATAATTTAGTAGAATTGCATTCTTACAATCTATATGATTAAGTCTTTTAAACTACAAAATTTAAATATTTGTACAAATTAACCTGTTAAATAAAGCTTAGCTAATCAAATTTTATAACTTATCAACTTATGAAAATTTACCTAAATTACATCTTTGAAATAAAAATACATAATTAAATAGTTATCAAGCATGTAAATCCAACTCTTTTTTTTTTGTAATTTTCAGAACTTTTATACTTTTATTTTCTATCTTTGACTTCATTGATTTTCTTACTTGATCCATTTGACTTTATCTGCCCTTAATTCTTTCTTATTAATTTATTTGGTGACAATTTACGTATTGGTCCCTTCTTGATTTATTTAACCAATTTATTTCCTTTGTTCATTATGCTAATGCTGAAATTTCAATTTACCTTTGCTTTATCACACAATCATGTTTTGTTCTTTTTAAGTCTATTAATTGTATTTTCCTCCCATTAATGCCTTTTTATTTGCCTTTCTAATTTTCTTATGCATAATTTTTTTTCCTAATTTTATTGTATAATTACAATTTGCTTCTAAATTCTTCCCTATTGTTTACTAATTTATAATTCATATTTTTACACTATCATTTGTATCAACTCTTCTTAACACTTAATTCCTTAATTGTTAACACCTCATTTTTTTAACTTAATGATAACTCCAATTTAGCCCTTAAAGTTTGGCTAGTTTGATTTTCATTGACTTTTAATTTAATTTAAGCACAAGAATCACATCTCTATACATTCCACACTACCTTTATATTTAGTTAAAAACATCAACAGGCTTAATAGTTTAAACAAAAATAATACACACAACATTTAGCAAAATCTATAATCAATATATGCCAACACTTAACACTTCGATCACCAATATATATTTAAACACAATATACAGTGCAATTAAAATCACATTTAAACAAATCACTTAATTTAAGCAAATTTAAACTTTCTAATCAAAGATTTCAATTTTTAATTAAAAATTAATTGAAAGAAAATTTGGTAGTCACATACCATTTAGTGTCGAATTTCTGAATTTTTCATGGTGAAAAAAGGGAAGATCGGAGCTGCTGGTAGGCGATCAGACATGTCATGGTGGAGTTAGACGCCGACAAGAGGAAGACCAAGGTGTGCGCAAATCGTTGCCGTTGAGAAGACCGGCGCGGTGGCCGATCGGTGTCCCTTTGCTGATCCGTTCCCTGTGTTTCCTTTTTTTTGTTTTCTTTTACAATTTGTGGCCTTATATCCTTTATCAACTAAAGGCCACAACTTTTCTAGATTTAGGCTTCTACGTTTTTTTAATCATCATCATCATCATCATCATCATCATCATCATCATCATCATCATTATTATTATTATTATTATTATTATTATTATTATTATTATTATTATTATACTCAATTTATGTTATTTGTGGTTTTGAAAATTAAAATTTATTTTAATTTAACACCACTAATTCAAAAATTTACAAATAATTGCTTAGTCGACCTAAATTCTCGATAAAATTATACCCTTGCTCACCTAAATCAAATATTATTGATAAGTTAGAAATATTTTCGGTTGACTCAGAGTCGGGGCATTACAGTGTTGTTCATAAAATATAGTGATGAGTGTTCTTGGTGATGTGTTTTTATAGAAGGAGAAACAAGTAAGAGGAAAGGAAAGGAAGCTACTCAAGGTTGAAGAGATTTGGAGCTTTTAAAAGGTATGGGAACTTACATGTATATTTGTGTGTATGCTTGAGTTTTGGACATGAGAGATGTCTCTCTTATTGCTATAATATGTCTTATATGGGGATCTTAGGCTTTAAAGTGATTTGGAAATGAAAGATGTAAGTTTTATTGAAAGATATAAAAACTCTGTTATAGCGATTAAATGACCAGTATGTACTCTTTTGGCCATATCTTGAGTTATAGGTGTTCAAATGGAGAAATTCTAGTTGGTATAGAAACTAGACATTCATATCTTAATTTCATTAGAAGAAATAAAGAACTGATTTTCACTGCATGATAGTGAAAATTGGTGTTGAAATTGGGTTTTGGCTGTTACCTCATTTTTGTGAGCAGCTTGTGGTTTTCTTTGCATATCTCAAAATTTATAGGTCTTATTGAGATAATTTTTGATGTTTTGGAAACTAAAAACATAAGGCTAAAACTTTGTAGAAGATAATTCTATCAGAAAAAGTCTTTTGGTGTGCCTAATTAGAAGGGCAAGTCAAATTTCTTAAGTAGCTTACAGCCTTTTTATGAACATAAGCATTGAACATTTGGGCTGTCGCTGTGTGTTGCGAGCGCGACACCAACGAATAGTCAGGTAGGCAGTTCCTTGATGTCTCGAGCGTGACACCAACGAATAGTCAGGTAGGCAATTCCTTGCTATCGCGAGCGCAACTAATATCGCGAACACGACTAATGTCGCGAGCGCGACTAGTGCCGCGAGCGTGACAACAAGCATTTATCTCTGATATTTACCTATATTTTTTCCTCTTTTTTCACTATAGTAGGCTCCTCTACTAATGTATTGTGTCTATATTTGAACATAATCGACCTTAAAATTTGAGCATGTGTGAAATTGTATTATAGTTGTTTATGAACATGCATGATTTACTATGAATAATGCTTATGTATATACACATTTCGCATTACCGAATTAATATGCTAATAGTTAAATTATACTATCTTGATTATAATGGATATTTACATGTATAATTTATCTATATGATAAATATGATAACTTAAACACCAGAAATGACATGGTGATATATGAAATAAATAATGCTTGGATTGAAGGTTGGTTGTGGATAGATAGGCATGCCTATAGGGTTACAGTCGCAGCTGCTATAGTCTGACTCTTATGAGTCCACAGTCTGTCTCTAAATGAGACCATAGTTCTGATCCGAATAGGTCCACAGATTTAGAACCTTCGGGTATTTACAGATTTGATACCTTATGGTATCCACAGCACCCGTTATTCACACCCACAGGATTTTTAAGCAGAAAATTTATAAAATGAATAACATACATGCATAAGTTGCAATCTTTTATTGTTATAACTAAATGATTCTTAGTATTCTTTCTTAATAAAGTAAATGCATTTTATTTTGTATTGTTGTTGTATGCTTGGTGATAACCACTATGAGTGGTTATCAATATATTATATTTTGTTCCCCACTAAGCTTTATAGTTTAGCACGAGTGTTTATCTGTGTAGGTTCACAGGTTAGACCTTTTCTTGAGGGACAAAGCCAACAATCTCCAAAGCCAACGTCAGACTAGGAAGAATAGTTTTGAAGTATGAGATTCAATTTTGTATCTTTTTGGTTATACGATGATGTATTCTGTAGTAAAATCATGTAATTATCAGGTTTTGTAATTAATAACTAGCAGCATGTTATGTAACAAACTTAATCTTATATGATTGGTAAAGTATATATGTATGTCTACCTATATGCATCATTAACATATGACTCACAGGATTAATGGGATGTAATTAGTAACAGTAATCTGGATTATCTAGTATAGTCATTACATATACTATAAGGCACGAGGCTCAGATCAGTGATTGTCTTTAACATAATGAATGTCGAGTTGTGCTTCAATAATGCATCAAGGTAAAAGAGCGATACTAAATTATTCTAAGATCGTAACATGATTATATTGCCATTTTTTAAGAAAGATAAAATTTCTTGATCTAAGGCCTATATACAAACTATTAAATAAGGGTACTTTTGAAGCGAAGTATCATGAGTTCTTAGTGAAATCGCCACTATGATGCACATGGGTGTGAGTGATAAGGGATGAAATTGTCTTAGCTAGACTGATCCCACTTTTAGGAATGGCTAGGCGAAGGTCTCTCACCCTCTAAAGTTGGTCACTTCGTAATGGTTAAAAAGTTCGACCTACTTCATCCAATCTCGAGCCTGAAAAGGTATGAGTCAAATGTCTCAGGATACTCTTATTTCATTATAGGAAATCGATCTTGAAATGCATCGTTGGGTATCATAAGGTAGGTATTGTGAAATTGCCACTTAATAGAACACTAAGAAAGGTGGTTCGACATTATAAGGCCAAACCAAAAAATAGGTTCAGGACCTCACTCTTATTCATACTCTTACTTAATAGCGATTTTGTTTAGATCTATAAATTAATGGATTTATCCCTCTATACGTAAGCCACACTTTTTCACGTTAGGAAAGCAATAAGGCATTTTATATATTATGGCATCTTGACTTGTAATGAAAATTATTCTAGCATGGCATAGACATATATCAAAATGTGTTATTTATTTATTTGAATTAAATGAGGACTTTGTTGCTCTGATGCAGATATGAATAATTCTTTATTCTGAGTTTTATTGAGTAAAAACTAGGACATTGGTCCTATTTTTATTAAGAACTCCTACTTGATTAATTAAAATAAATTCCTTTACATTATTAAAATATTATTTTAATGTAATATTGGGGCATAAAATAGGATATTGGTCTAATTTTATCAACAAAACTCAATAAATTATTATAAATATATTTGGTTTAGATTTTCTAATAAATAGGATTGAAATCTACTTTATTGCACTAATCATACATATAAAGCAATATATAAAGTATTAAATAAATAAATGCATAAAATAAATCAATTTTATTCCAAAAATGATAAAAAAAAAAAGCAATAAATAAATTAAAATAAATGCACAAATCATAAATAAATAAATGCAAAATCAAATAAATGAAAGAAATAGGCAAAAAAAAAAATGGAAAATGGATTTCACACCCATGAATAACAATTCACAGGCGCGAATTAGATGGCTCTCAAAGTAGAAGCGAAAAAACAGAGTAGCAACCATAAAATGGCAATTCACAACTGTAAAACGTTACCGGCCGGTAGCTTTTCTTCCAATTTATATTGGTTTAATAACGGCCAAATGGATTTTAAACATAGATTTTTATATTTTAAAACACATATTAAAATCTTATCCATTTGCATTTGGAATCAAAACATCATTTTTATCATTAAAACACTAAGATCTAAACACATAAACCCCAAATCATGCATTTATATAGCAATCAAGCATAATACCATTAAATTGGACAACCTACATCTAACATTTATTAAAACTTTAAATTATACATTTAAAGAAAAAAAACAATAAAAACTATATAATTTATTGATTCACCACATTCAACTAGCAAATGGATAAACCAACGCCCAAAACACTATATTATGGGGAGATTCTCCTTATATAATTACCTTTAAGCTACCCATGGGGTGATAGCCTGGTGGTGATACAGATTATGCTAGGAATGAGAGATTTCAGGATCGACTTCTGACACCTTTCATGGGAAGGGATAAGGAACCTTAACCTGCAACGACGTCCCGAATCCGGATTTAGTCGGTCTAATAGGGTTCGGATACCGGATGGTTAATCCAAAAAAAAAAAACAATTACCTTTATGAAGCAATCAATTTGGGTGTTTTGTAGGTTTTTGGAGAGTAAAAATATAGAATAACGTTTTGCTTGGAGAGAGAAAGTTCCAATCCCTTGAATCTCAAAATTTTGGATATTTATAGATTTCCAAATCTGGAAAACGACCGTATCACGGCCATGACCTGTCCGACAAACGTAAAAAATCAGCACATACATTTTTGGGAGTTAAATCATTTCTCGAGTATGAAATCTATTCACAACTGTGAACTATCTTTGGCCAAGGTTTTTAAAGCTTTCTCATTTAAAAACATTTTTTCTCCAATTCTAAAGTAAGTTCCTCTTTCATTGGCAAAGTAGCCCCAAAACCCAGTGTATGCAAAAAACAGCGAAACTAATGTTGGAAAAAGACGTAAAACATGTTATATATAAAAATAAATCGTTTCCACAAGGCTTGGAAGCCTTTAAAGCATTTAAACTATTTCATACCTCAAAATCAAGGCCAATTTATTGATTTTAGCATTTTGGTTCTCGCATATAATTTAATGAACTCGAAATGTTGGTTCTTTTTTTTTTTTTTTGTGTTTTTAGTATGCTATTATAAGCAAATTCGTACTGACGGAAGATACTTTTAAATCATATCATATTCAGATTAATCTCTACTCGAGGTATTGTCAGACGCAATTGCGAAAATCTTTTCCAACTAAGTTTGCTGCATCAACAAGGATTCGAACTCGAGACCATTTACTTAAGCGATCAGAGTTTCTTCCACTCATGCTAACTTACGTTGGTAATATTGGTTCCTTTTTAAAAATCCTTTTGATTAATGAAAACACCAAATTACCGGGTAAAAATGCTTTAAGTAATTTTTTCATAATCGTGCAAAATAATTTATCTATATTATTACAACAAACACAAGAAGTTACAAAAGGAAATCGATATAGAAATATAAATACTAAAACCTTTTAGGTACATATAAATAAATGAGGATAATAGAATTAAAACAAAAAATGAGAATATATCACAAAAGGAAAAAATTAAAATAGATATGTGCATCAAACAAATGTAGCAAGAAAAATAAAATAAATCTTTTTTTTTATTTTTCATGATTTAATTAAGGATAGACTTCCATTTAAAAAGTGATTAGATTTTATTTTCAAAATATGAATTTCATATCCAATCTTTTAAACAGGGTTGTTTTCTTAATTATTCAATTAAATAAATGTATTTAAGGAAAATACAAATTTTTAGCTTTGTTTCGATAAACACGGCTGTGTTTCTGTACAGCATGCCCTTGTTTTAGTAGCAAATATGGATCTTATTCGTAAAATCAGAGCTCTGTTGGTATAGGATTCAGAGGTTCATCTTGTTCTTATATTTTGATAGGAGTGTGGCAATACTAAACTACTAAATAATAATATTCTTATTAAAATTTGTAAAAGAGAAAAGAATTTAATTTTGTTTTCAATCTTGGCATGAACTTTGTATTGAATTGGGCTTTTTCCGCTGGCAGTTTTGTTGTATTATTATGGAAGATCAAAACAGGAGGAGGATAGATTAGAATGACTCGGAGGCACCACCAAAAAAGAATAAAGAAAAGCATATGATTATGAATGACAAAGTTATACTTATTTGAATTATGTTTGATACAGATTTGTACAGATTATATATATTATTTTCCAAAAATAACATTAATTCTATTTCAGTTCATAAATACCACCACCATATATTTTCATTCATATAATTGTTTGAAATAATTTGAAAATTGGCATACGAGTCCACTTGAATTTCGAGTACACTTCTACCTTAGAAGTACCAAGGTACAGCATTAATATTTTATTTGGAATTTGAGGTAGATTACTCTTATACTTACATCAAGGTATACCATTATTGCTTGCTTCGGATTCTAGGGTACAATTCAGTTATATTTCAATAACACCTGTGGTATACCGCGGATCATAATCTATTACCCTCTTCCTTTTTTTATATGTCACTGTTGTTATTGTTACTAGTATTAAAAAATAATAAATAGACTTAAATTTTATATTAAATTATGTGATTAATACTAAATTATCAAATCTAATTGATTCTAATTTTATTGAAAAAAAAACAAATTAAAAAAGCAAATTAAATTATTTTAAAAATTTAAAAGTTATAGATAAATAAAATTTATATTTTACTTAAAAGTGACACGTAAAATAAAACGGAATGAGTATTGCTTTGTCATGAATTACTTTAACATAATTTAATCTTAACCACTTCTCATTTCCAATAATCTCCAAGCTTTGCTCGATATGGATACCCAATTAGTCAAGCTCATCCATTTTTCAAAAATGGAGGCATAACTATACCTCAATTATTTCCTAAAAAAAAACCTCAATTATATATAAAAAAATCATGTTTCAAAATTTTTACAAAAAAAATGGAGGAATAATTATATCTCAAACGTGCATAAAATCAAATTTAAATTTTTTTTTTCCAAAAAATGGAGACATAATTCAATCGATCAATTACAATCAATTTTATGAAAAAAAAGCCATCACATTTCAAAAAAGTTTCAAAAAAAATGGAGGTATATCTCGTTTATATTTCAGTTATACCAAAAATTATATTCAAAAATTTACCATAATGGGATTTTTTTTTTGAAAATAGGATTATTTTAAAAAAAAATTGAATTTTGGGGCTAAAGTAAATAATATTATAATTTTGATATGCTGGATTCCGGCTGTATTATGTGACGAAATTCGACATGCGGAACCCACAACGATTTGACTGGCAGGAAGCAATGCTGGTATCCAGCCCTGTAGGCCCCATGCCCAGTTGAAATCTGGCTTCTCTTTGTGCCGTTATCTGGCACCTGTACTTCCATTCAACGCAACTTTTTTTTTCTTAAAAATTGTGCACAACCCCCACGACTACTGTTTCTGCTTCCACTGCTCAGAAGTGAATATGCCAGGGTCATAGGAACTAAAGTGTAAAATGAATTATATATGTATGTCAAACTCATCCCACACTTGTATAAAAGCAATCGTTTTCTTTCATTTTCATTGTTCTTATCCCACATTTCCATATCATTATCTTCTTTGCTACCCCACATTTTTAAAGTTTCTTATTTAAATTTATATAATTATTTTAATTCTAATTAAAGTAATTAGTGTTATAAATATCATTTTATGTTTTATTTGACGTAAAAATGTAATATTATTGTGATATACTATTTAAATACAGGAATTAAAATTTATATTATTATTAATTTTATTTTCGTATTTAATTTGTAGGTGGTGATAAGTTTGAAGGTTATCTAATTTCAAGATTCAAGGTAAGATATTAACTTTTTTTTTAATCAAATTAGCAAATAAAAAAATTTATAGTGTATCAAATTAATTGTTTAACATGCTATTTGTTGTGAATTAATTAAGTTGTGAATTAATTATTTAGCATGCTATTTAAAAATTATTTACTGCTCAATAGTTTGTAGTGTATAAAATTAATTTAATTGATTGGTAAATATTAAATGTGTGAAAAAAATACATTGATAAATTGCCAAATTTTAAAGTGTGCTATATGTTAAAATTAACAATTTATTTTTGCATGCTTATTCCATGAAATTAATATTTATATTTACATATATCATCGTTTAAGTACTAATTTACTATTTTGTCTTAAACCTCACATTCTAAAAGAATAAATTTAAATTACATATAAATTCTTAAAATTTTGGTAGACCTACTTCAAAATTTAAATTTAAATTGCTATCATTTATCATTTGTTATCTTTCTATGCAATAATTTTTCATACATCTTAACATTATACATCTAATTTTTTAACATATGCAAATTTCTTATACCAATTATTTCAAATATTATTTTAAAATTTATTTTAATATCCTTATCATGCAAATAAAATTATAGATTATCAATTTCATGAAAAAATGCATACAAATACAATTTTTTTAGCTTAATCAACAAATATTTAAATTTAATAATTATTTATTCATTTCTTAGCTTATACTAATTAAATAGACTATATAATACAAAAAAAATTAAGCAATAAAATAGATTTGTTACTAAGAAAATTAATAATTTTTACATGTAAACTGAAAATTTTTTTCTAAATTAAAAACAAAATCTACCTTTGTTGTAATCAAATATGCTTAAAGATAATAACCACCTACAAATAAAATATAAAAATAATGTTAATAATAATAATATTATAATTTTCACCTAACATAACAAAAATGATACTAATATCAAATTAAATTACCTTTTTTTAATATATACTATTTCAATATTGGGTAAAATTTTAAGCAATTAGAAGTATATTAAGAGAATAAGAGTTGAAAAACAAAGAGAAACAGTTTGAGAACGTGAAACAAAGATGAGAATGATAAAATGAGGAGTTAAGAGATAATTTTTGGGGCTTTCGAAATTTAAAGTGTGGAAGGCTGGTAGGTGCGCCAGATACTGGCACAAAGGGAAGCTGGATTTCAGCTGGGCGTAGGGCCCGCAGGGTCAGATACTGGCACTGCTTCCTACCGGATTTCAATAGCCTGCTTGTCAAACTATCGTAGGTCCCGCATATCGAATTCCTTCACATAGTACAGTCGGAATCCAGTATACCAAAATTCTAATATTATTTACTGTAACCTCAAAATTCAATTTTTTTTTAAAATAACCCTATTTTCAAAAAAAAACCTCATAATGGAGTTATGCCTCAGTTATGCTAAAAGTTAAATTTTAAAATATTTCCAAAATATACGAAGGTATAACTAGGGATGAGCATGGTTATCCGAAATTTAGGTTAATCAAAAAATCGGTCCGAAACCGAACCGATTTTTATGTTAACCGAATCAAAATTTTAGGTTTATGGTTTTATTTTAAAAATCGGTGGTTAACCGATCCGAAACCGAATATATATATATATATATATATATATATATATATATATATATATATATATATATATATATATATATATATATATATATATATATATATATATTAAACTTTACATTTATATTTTTTAATTTTTGTGTAATTTATAAATATTATGATATATAATTTTGTAAAATATATATTTTTAGTAAATAAACATTACAATTATGTGCACAATTAGCATTCTGTTATTAGTTTTATATTGAATATTTTTTAATTTTTATAATTAATTATGGAAAATTTATTTTTATTTTGATTTTTTTAATGGGTATTATATTTAATTTGTATTTTTTAATTTTTAAAGCATTTTTAACTATTAAAAATAATATTATAAATTGTATAATTTATTAAATTTATATATTAAAATTTTTTAATGGTTAACCAATAAATCGATCCGAAAAACCGAGTTAAAAACTGAAACCGATATAGCGGTTAACCGATAGTGATGAACTGGTTTAAGAAAATTGTTAATGGACCGGTTAACCAGTCCATGCTCATCCCTAAGTATAACTAAAGTATAGTTATATTTCAATTATATCCCAGTTATACCAAAATTTATATTTTATAAATTTATCAAAAATGGAGGTATAACTTAGTTATAAAAAAAAAATTAAAATTTTCAATTTTACCAAAAATGGAGATATAACTCACTAATACCTTAGTTATTCGAAAAATTTTGACAAGAATATATATTCACAAATAAACGGTATTTAAAATAAATATAATTTGAGGAGTCTCATATTCAAGAGAATCTATAAGAAATTCACATAATAATGATTTTAACAATTACGAATCAAATTCCCATAGATTTAAATATTAAAAGGAAAAAAAAAAAGAAGAAGGGGGATTAATCTTATTTAATAAGAATGGCGTTATAGGCGATTTTCTGCATCAATAGAATAATCAGAATTATGTTTTTACGAGAGACAGAGAGGGATCACACTGATTGAAACGTTAAAAAAATCTGTATTTTTTCAGAAAAGAGAAATGTTGGGTTGGATGAGATGAGGGATGAGAGAAATTTAGGAGAGAGGAGAGATGAGAGCTTTTATTAGGAGATAAAAGATATTTGGAAGATATTTTAGAAGAGACAATGAAATTAATTATGATTTTTATAGCAAAATAATAAAAAAGGACATTTTTAAAATTGAAAATTTTATAAACAAAAGTATATTTTTAATTGGAGAATTAAAATGGAATATTTTTGGTCATGCTCTCATTCTTATTAGAAATATTCATAAACAAATCCCATAAAAATACTCTCACATAGTTGGGCGAAAAAACTAGACTAATTAGATTTAAAGGATAACAACAATCTTTAACATTTGTTATGATCATTTAAAAATATAGCAATTAGAAATTTAATATTTATAAAGAAAATATGACATTTTATGAGTGGTTGCCGTATAAAACAATAACAGTTTTCTTTTATTTTGAAACTTTAAAGGTAAAAATTGACCTAAACCCATGGATCGACCCAAATTGATCTAAAAAAATTGACCCAAATCCAACTCAATCTAAATGAATACCCATTGAATCAACCCAAAATTGACCCATTTTATTTTACAAACCAAATCCCATTGGGTCAACCCAAATTTGACTCAGGATATTTTTCAACCTATTGGGTCATTACCCAATGGGTTTATATAAAATCCTTTACTTCATTGTTTTGTAGGGTTTTCTTAATATGCATTGTGTAACCTCAGCCGCAAATATTCAACTCCCTAAAACGAAAAGCCTAAATCGCTCTCCTTTCCTCCTCCGCCTATCGCCGCCCTCCGTCGCCACTGACTTTCGCCTGTCGCCGCCACCAGTCGTCAGCATCATACGGTGGTCGCCTCTGCTTCCGTTCTCTGCTTCCAGGTGAGTTCTAGAGATGGAACCATTTGCTAATGCTGATAAATCCAAGGATAATCATCATCGTCATCTCAATCATAACAGTGATGAGAATGTCTAGACATCAATTATATTAATTTGGTTCCTTTTCTTTGTTTCTTTCATGTGTTTATATGTCTTGATTTGTGAGTTCTATCAATACGATGTTCATATTTTAACTACATAATGGAGATATAGGCTTTACTTTCTTTGTAATTTCTGCACTACCTTTTTCCCCTTGCCTTTCTTTTAAAAGTTAAATTGTTTTATGAATTGGGAATTTCTTCTTCTTCATGTGGGGATAATGATAACATGCAAGAACTATTGAGAGATCAGCTTAGTTTGCATGGTTATTTGCATTGCAATGGTGCTTTTTTTCATGTGCGTTGTGGAGCTCATATCTTAAATCTTATTGTTTAAGAGGGTTTGAAGTTGATTGACCAATCCATTATATCTATCAGAGAGGGAGTGAAATATGTGAATGGATTAGAAGCTAGGAGAATAAAGTTTGTTGAATGTGCAGATCGAGTAGGTCTTGATTATTCTAAAGGATTGTGGTTGGATTGTCCCACAAGGTGGAATTCTACATATGAGATGCTTGGTAGGGTCCTTTTTTTATAGGAAGGCTTTTTCACATTTGGCTATTATTGACCCAATGTTTATTTGGAATCTAACTGATGATCAATGGAGTTTAGTTGAAAAAATATGTAATATTTTGAAACCTTTTCAAGATATTACTAATCTTTTTTCAAGAACTCGTTATCCTACCTCAAATCTATACTTTTATAATGTATTAAAAATGCATCTCTTGTTGTTAGAGGGGACAAGAAGTGAAGATCAATGTATTCAGAATATGACTACTTTGATGTTGGATAAGTTTGAGAAGTATTGGGACTCCTATAGTGCTATCTTGTCTTTTGCTGTTATTATGGATCCTTGTTATAAGTTGGATTTTGTAACATTTTCTTATAAAAAAGTTATTTGGAGATGAGAGTGTCGCTATATATGAGTGCAACGAAATTAAAGATAAGTTGTATGATCTTTTTGCATCATATGCAAGTAATAATCCAACTTCAGAGGCATCAACCGAAAGGAGACCAAGCATGGATGATGATCTCATGAAGGTGTGTCTTTTTATTGATAGTTTTATATTTATTTATAATTTTATTATTAATGTCATTTTTTTATCTGTAGGAATTCGATTGTCTTGTGAATAGCTTTGGAGATAAATCCGAATTAGATATATATTTGAATGATGCAAGACTGAGTAGAATTCTGCAATTTGATGTGCTATCTTGGTGGAAAGACAATGAAATAAAATATCCTTCCCTTTCACTAATGGCTAGAGATATTTTCACGATTCCCATTACTACAGTTGCTTCGAAATCAGCATTTAGTATGGGAGGAAGAATTCTCAACAAATGGCGGGCATCTATGTTACCTAAAAATGCAGAGGCTTTAATTACTACTCATAGTTGGTTATTTGGATTTGAAGGTAAAATTAATACACTTTTTATTTATGTGTGTATATACTAATTATTAATATTATTGTAGCTGAGGTGGAGTCTCAAGATAGCATGGGTAAAGATATTAAATTTTCAAGATCAAATCAAAATGTGGATTTATCATTAGTTGAAGGCGGAAAATAGATTAACTTATTATTTTTATTTTGTTAGATTAATTTTTACTATTTGTAATTGTATATTCAATATTTTTACATATTTTTATTTTTTAAGTAGAATTAAATTATTAATGAAATATTCTATTTTTTATATTTTAACTTATTATTTATATTATATTTTCAATTGAATTTTATTGTTACCAGATTTATTAATTAATTAATAATTAATTTTAAACTAATTTATATTAAACCCATGGGTCGATCCAAATCAATCCAATGCATTTGGATATTGACCCATTTATGACCCATATCTTTTGACCCATTTATGATCCATATCTTTTGACCCATTTGTGACCCAATCCATTAGTGACCCATCCATTAATAACCCAACCTAAACCCATCCAACCCGTCTATTTGCCATCTCTAGGTAAAAATAACCAAAAAGAAAGATTGAGTGACATTTTTTAAACATTTTAAAAAACTTAATAGCAAAAATGACATTAACCCATTTCCTTTTTAGCTTTGCTATTTTTGTTCAAATATATAAATAATATCTTTAAAAATAGTTCTAAATAGAAGATGATTTTTCCCTAGCCTTTTATATATAAAACTGAATAATTTCAACATATTTTCCACAACTTTGTTAATAAGAAGTTTTAAATTTAAAAAAAAATAGACAATGTAAGAATATACTTTATAATACTTTTCCATTTAGTGTAAAATTATTGATATTGTATCCTATTTTATATAAGACTTTTTTCGTATAACTACCTATTATTATCAGTAATAATATTTGAGTCAAAAGTTAAGATTTCTATTGTGGTATTAGAGTTAGAAGTGGTTTAAACACCCAATATATGTTTTCTTGGCTTCCTAACCACGCTTACCGTGTCAGCACTGGGGATGTTATTTTTATTAACACTGCACTCGGGTAATAATTTTTGCTATTGTTTTGCTAGTTATGTCAGATGTTTCATAGGCTTACCATATTTTCTTATTGATAATACCCTGAAAAATAAACAAATCATAGAGAACCAAATAAGCCCCAACTCATGACTCAAAGCCTATTTACAGAAAAGATTAGCGTATAGCAAATGGGCAACTACAAGGCAATAGGCGCGATATCTAATCGGACTGACATGAAATAAGGTCATGTCGGTACACTGATACGCTGCAAATTCACATCTCCAACCTGCTCTTTGTCATATTGCCCAAGCCTCACAGTGACGGTTATCTCCGCACTAAGAACGAGGCTATCCGATTGGACGAGACCTTTCCCCTACTTGATATGGCTCACTAACACACGCTACCCATTAAGTTGCCGCTACCTACAAGATAGGTCATGGTCTGCCCAAAGTAGGCAAACTATTCACAAATATTGTTCAAATGTCATATATGCCACATAAATGACAAGTTCACCTCCTAAAACTAGACACCAAACTTCTCCTTATAGATGATATATTTTCTCCTCTTCCCTTGGCTAATAAAAGCTTTGGAGTGCTAACGCTTGGAATAACTGGGCAAGCATCCTCTTTTGCAGGGCCTAGCTCCTTCAACTCGCTAGAATCTATCCATGAAAGTTCAAAAATTCCCCCTATGTGCTTGTCACAAAAACCCTCTCTCACTGTGACAAAATTAGGTTTATCATTTGGTGCTTTCGTTGAGAGCTAAAGGTTGAATGGAAAACATCCACTCTTTATAGCCTTAAGAGGAATGCGAACCCAGGGGAACGAGGGAAAGCTAGCAAACAAAGCTCATGAAAGTCTTCCGGACTATATGGGAATGCAGATTCACAGCTGATAATAAGCATGCCATGAAAGTCTTCGAGATTACATAGAAGTAGCTTATGACAAATGAAATTCAAGGTTGAAAGAAAGCAAGAAGCCATATATCAGGATCGAAAGAAACAAGACGCTGCCCTTTCGAGACATCACCTGATGAGCATTAGAGACTTCTAAAACTAGCATATTAGGAAACACATAGGGAGGGGTGAAATGGCTCCCCTTTTCTTTATCTCCAAAATAAGTCGAATATAGGTCATCTCTCCTCCTTATGTCAAAAAAAGAACTGACCTCGCGGCTCGAGTTCCAAGAAGGAGAGCTACCTCAAAAAGATCTCTCTCTGCAAAGATAGGACTAACCAAAAGGGGTAGGCCTAATATTGAAGGAAGATGAAATCTCTAACACCAATATTGAAGGACAAAAGAACGTCCCCCCTCCTCGATATCTTACATCAAAGCGTAAACCCCTACAGTCCTCCTATAAAAAAAGACATAGGAAGGATAAGGAGGCACCTTTGTTCACTGCAATAGCCCAAGGCATAGATGCTACACCTGCCTTACCAACTCCTCCTTGTATAGAAATAGCAATGCACATAAGGGAAGAGGATTGGAGTTGCAACCAAAGGAAGGAGGGAAGAAAGTCCAAGCAAGCAGAAGCCCACCCTCCCTAATCCGATCAGATCAAAATGCAACAGAAAAGGAAGTCAAATTGGAAAGAGAAGAATCAAGTCCAAAGGAAAATGAAAAATCTTTCCTTTAAGACATTACATGGGATGCACTATAAGGCACTCCCCTTATTCTACTAAAAAAAAGCATCAAAAGAGAAGGCAGAAAAATCAGACAATAACTCCAGAAAAAAGCACCCACACTCCCTTAAATGATCGAAAGTTCGATGAAATATATGTTTATCCCGATTGAAAGGCCAATGAAATATATTTCTATCTTGATCAAAAGATCGATGAAATATATGTTTATCTCGATCAAAAGATCGATGAAATATACGTTTATCCCAATCTAAAGATTGATGAAATGTAAGTTCACCTAATAAAATTGATGGCCTTCCTCTCAAATATGTTCAACCAATGTCATCTGAACCAAGGGAAATCCAACAATAAAATAATAAAATACAAGGTTTCGAAAGGGAAATACGAATCAAAACTACTGGCACAATCGAAACAACAACCAAATACCAACCGAGATAAGTTCGCTAAATATTGAGAGATAAGTTCAAATGCCATCTTTTCTTTTATATATTTTAGTTTGTATTAATATATTGAACAAAGCATGAGAAGCAAAAAGGCAAAAACACTACATAGCAATAAGTAACACACAGGGATATGCATATAAAAATTTCTCTTTCCTGTCCAAAGATACGTATTGAAAGCCCTCCTCGGAGCGACACCTCGACCATTAGGGTGAGATAAGTCAACAATAGGGAGAAAATAGGAAAAGATGCATCGACCACCATCCCTGTAACACTCTGCATCCGGTCAGTTAAAAGATCTAGATATTTGATGCCACACTCGGGTTTAAGCTCCTTTAGTGCAGGTCACATAAAATTCTATTTTAAAGACTGTATTATCTGACAATTTACTATTTATTTTACAAAAATTTTGGTAGAGTTTTTCCTAAAATTCTAGAAAATCCCCTAAAACAATTTACTCAAAACATTTCTATTTCAACCTATCCTACCATCCACCTCCATTTCAAACTCCAATGCACCATCGTTTGTCCCTCCTCCAATATTTCACAACTCAATCTTAATTTAAGATAAAACATAACACATTTAATATGCCTCCATTACTCAGTTATAATTTACATAATCAACCTCAAGATAAAATTTAATTTACTGTAATTATGAACATTTACTCATATAAACAAATATATATATATATATATATATATAGTCACATTAATACAATTTGATTCGGACTTGAGATGTCAATTCTCAAGCTTCATACATATCTCATTTAGGGAATCAGAATCACGTAGTTCTTCAATTTTGGAATCTCAACATAGCATTTCAAACACCGGTTCATATTCCAATAACATTGAACATAAAAGGCATTCAGTAATGTAACAACACAATTAATCACAATACAAGTACTTATACATAATACCAATTAATTTCAATCACAATTAGTTATGATTAATCATAATTCAAATTGATTACAGTACAAATTATATAAGCTATTTACTAATATTTGTTAAAATATTTGCATCAACTTTTATTTTCTATTCAATTTTGATATTTGCCCCTAGTATATACAGTGGAATATCATCGAGTTGGATAAACGGGAATCAAATACAGGATTAAGTCCTCAAGGTATCAATGTCCGGGTTACCCGATATCCGCCCCCTTAGGGTATCAACTTTCGGATCGCCCGGTATCTGCCCCTTCAGGGTATTGACTTTCGGATTACCTGGTATCCTCCCCCTCGGGTTATCGATGTTTGTATTACCCGGTATTCGCCCCCTTAAGATTTTCATACAGTTTATTCAACATTATTTTCTTATCATTGACATTCATAACTTTACCATTTACTATATTTATATATACACACATGCATATATATATACATACATACAAACATAAGTGGATCGAGCTCTTAGAGACATTCAACCTATGACTCAATTAATCACATCCACCGGAAGAGCTCTCGGAGCCATTCAATCCGGTAACTACATTAGATGCAGTACTGCTAAACGTTCTTAATTGGCATGCCAACCTTATCCTATTATCCCAATTCTTGTCTAATTTTACTAAGGGCAAACATAATGAATTACAGTTTATTTACATAATCATTTTATTTAAACTTAATGTCTATATTTTGATCTTAAATTCCCAGGAATTTTTCCTTCATCGGTTTCTTTTCTTGAAGAATTTTTTATCATTTATCTCATATTCAACAAGCATTTCATAGACACATTATATACAGTTTGGCTAGCTAACACCGTTATTTAGAACTATCCTTTTAAAATCTTTATAACGATTTCAGCATGACAATCCTAAGCTCACCAGGTCAACTTATAGTTATTTAATACTTATTATGCATTTAAGCCAAAATCAATTTTTAACGTACACATATAGACTCTTTTAAAATAAATTACTAGTATAGTAAAATTCTCAAATTTATCCAAGTATAATGTCCAAGCCACTCCAAAAAATTAGCATGACAAGCGAATCTCTAAGAACGTATCCAATGGTGCTACTTAAAGTAAAATTAAGATTAAAATCCTACAATTAAAATTTTATTACATACATAATTCTATTCGATTATTCTTATACATGTCATCATCATGAAATCCCTTAATCTATGAAATCTCCAACTAATTTCAATTTACATATCATATTCACAGTATATATTATTACTTAATTAATTACTCTAGCACTGCCTAAATTTCACTCTCTAAACCATTACCCAACTTAAAGCAATCTTAATTCTACAAATTTTAATTGGCTAATTAACTATACAAATAAATTTATAACCCCTTAATTGATGATTCTCACCTCAAACTACGAGTCAATTTCATCCATGATTACTGGATTTATAACTTATCACCTAAAAGTAACTGACTTTTTTTCGTGAGTTAAAAGTCACTGAACTTATCATATTTTTGCATAAAAATTATGTTCATTGGTTTCCGACGATGACCCCTGCCAAATTGATGACATGGTATGTCACATCATATACCTGCACACACGTGACACGTCCCATGTTTTAATCAATTTCACCCACGGTCATTGGACTTACGACTTATCATTCAAAAGTAACTGACTTATTTTTTGTGACTTAAATGTCACTAAACTTATCATCTTTTTACATATAAGCTATCTTGATTAGACATACATGAAGATGGATTTATTGCCACATCATCAGCTATGGCATATTAGTTATGGACATCATCAGCTATGGACACCCATGGATTGCTGCCGTGTCAAATATAACACATGAACTGATGACTGTGATTTGCCTGCTGACGTGTCAAATATGACACATTAGCTTATGATATGGCAATAAATCTATATCCATGTGTATCCGGTCAAAATAATCTTTTTTTTGCAAAAAGGTGATAAGTTTAGTGACATTTAAGTCACAAAAAATAAATCAGTCTCTTTTGAGTAATAAGTTGTAAGTTTAGTGACTATGAGTGAAATTAATCCAAACATGAGACATACCATGTGTGTCCAGGTATATGATGTGGTATGCTATGTCATCAATCCAGCAAGGATCCTCATCGAAAATTTGTGAACATGACTTTTATGCAAAAATATGATAAGTTCAGTGACTTTTAAATCATGAAAAAAAAAGTCAGTTACTTTCGAATGATAAGTCATAAGTCCAGTGACTGTGGGTAAAATTGATCCCTCAAACTAGCAGTGTACTTAGAAATTCCTAACTTCTCTAATGCAAATATACATGTAAAATCTCGATAAATAAAAAGTAAATAAATAATTAAATAAATAAATTTGTTGGGATACATCAATGTTAATTGTGCAGCACATGAATTTCCATTCTCCAGTTGATAAAATCACCAAGCCATCAACCTTTAAAGTTTATTAACTTTCAGTAGGTAGTTTCTTCCCTTAAAGGTATATTTAATTGCACTTTCTAGTCAACCAAAACTAAGGTAATATGTTCTATTGTAAAACTAAAATAGAATTATTTAAAATCTTGATTTTCTATATATACCTTAACTAACTAAAACATTATTCAAAAATAACTACATAGCAATACCCCTTTTTTCGTACTAGAATGTTGACCATCCCCAAAAGCATTAAAATTTAGAAATGAATCTTAAATTGGCAAGGCTCAACCAATAAACATATTTCCCAAGTAAATCACACAGTGCACACCCATTTGATTATAAAAAATAAAACCACCCATAACAAAATTCTCAAATTTATTCAAGAAATCAAACGAGGTAATTTTGGTAGTTACATACCAGTTAAAGCCAATTTCTGCATTTTTTTTATCCTGTAATTTCTAGAGACTCCCCCCAAATATGGTGGTTTCCCCATTGATATTATTATTATTATTATTATTATTATTATTATTATTATTATTATTATTATTATTATTATTATTATTATTATTATTATTATTATATACTTTTGTTTACTTTAATTTCCTTATTTGTTACCCAAATTTATTTTAAGTTGGATTATTAATCTAAAGATCTACAAATAATATCCTCAATAAACTCATTTTTATAAATTTTTTTCTACCATTTATATTCGAGGTACTATTCACTAACTTTTAACTGACCCAAATTTTAGGGTGTTACAACCCCTTGCCAAAAGCTTCTTCCCGATAAGCCAGCATCAGAAAAATGGAGAGGAAAATACAATGGTGTATTCACCACCGTAAGAGGCCCCGACCAAATTTTGCTGCTTCCATATACCACTTCTAATTAATTAAGGCAAGGTAAATATCTACAACTTATGGCACCTCAAAACCTGAAAAGCCAAAGGAGATCAGCCCCGTCTTGAAAAAATGAGGTCTGCAAATACAGTAAAAGGTGAAACAAAATTGGGAAGAGCCCCAGTAATTCATTCCTTTTCCTAAAATGGGAAAGTTGTAAAGTAAGCATCACCACGAGATTGGAAGGCTTTATGATAGGGATAAAAATAGGGAAAGAAAAACAAGGAAAGTGGGTGAAGTGAAAAATGCGAAAGGAGGAAAAGAAAATGTGTATATATAGAACCTCTAGAAGGTCTCAAGGGCATTAATGAAATAGCCAAGTGTTAAACCTATTAAAGCCAAACCATAAATTGAAGCACTAAAAAAGAAAAATCATAAAGATGCGATAAGCAAAATGACGGTCATTAAAGGCACGAGAAATGAAGCGATGAGCATTAAAGGAGTAAAAAATGAAGTTATAGCCATCATAAATGGCAGGAAAGTTGACCGCAATGAAGCAATAGGCCCGAAGGAAAATTAATGTTCAAACCCGACTGGAAAAAATAAAACAACCATAACATAAACCATCCCCCCCTAAAGTGGCAAGGCAAACTATTCAGGCCAGATCTAAGTAAGGCAACACCGCGATTCTTAGAAGCACAAGTTATCCCTGAACAAGGGACTTAGGAAGTGTAGTCAAATAGTAAAACAATCAGCAATTGCTGCTAGGTAACTTCACTCTTCATTTGACCATTAATTTGCTTCTCTGTAGAAACAACAAACATAATAAACAGAGATGGCAAAGAAGAACCGTAACTCTCAAGACTTATAAAGTCGAGTAGCCCTCCAAAGGGGGATAACACAGTAAAAATTACATCACCAAGTAAAGGGATGAGCAGAATTGGCAACAAAAAAAAATGCGTTACGCCCTCAAGTAACTTTACACCACACTTCCGAATTCATAAGAAATTGAGAACAGGAAAACAAAGCACTAGAGCTTCCAATTAAGAAAAGAGGGGCGATCTCGAAATGCTTCCCAAATAGTGAAAGCATCCGAAGAGGACATCGGTTAAATAGGTCAGAAAAAGCAAAACTCTGAAAAATAACCTATGATTATCATTTGTAGGATAAAAAATTCTAAAAAAAAAAGCCTCTCAAGGCTAAGGACCTATTAATTTCGATCGAAGATACATCTCGATCGATGTATTTATTCCAGCCTCTTAAAGCTGATGACCTATTAATTCCAATTGAAGATACATCCCAATCAACATATTTATTCCAGTCTTTTAAGGCTAACGATCTATTAATTTTGATCAAAGATACATCCTAATTGACATATTTATCTCAGTCAAAAGACTGATGATCTTATTAATTTTGATCGACGTCTCATCCCAATTGACATATTTATCCCAAAGACTGATAATCTTATTAATTTTGATCGAAGATACATCCTGATTGATGTATTTATTCCAACCTCTTAAGGCTAACGATCTATTAATTCCAATCGAAGATACATCCTGATTGATGTATTTAATTCGGCTTTTATGGCTGATGACCTATTAATTTTGATTGAAGATACATCCCGATCAAGGTATTTATTCCAGCCTCTTAAGGCTGATGACCTATTAATTTTGATTGAAGATACATCTCGATCGACGTATTTATTCCAGCCTTTTAAGGCTGACAACCTATTAATTTTAATCGAAGATACATCCCAATTGATGTATTTATTCCATCCTCTTAAGGCCGATAACCTATTAATTTTGATCGAAGATACATCTCAATCGACGTATTTATTTCAGCCTCTTAAAGTTGACAGTTGTATCGATGAGATATCCCAATCGACACATCTGCCCTAAAATCTTCTGTAATTAATGATCCAGCCAGCATATCTATTTTGACTCTTTCAAGTTGACAATTAAGTCTCTCAAGTGGTATACATTCGAATTGAAGTAATCTAAAAAAATAAGCCCTCAATTGACTTCAGATAAGAAGAAAATGAATTCCAGTCTTTCGACTGATAACTCGCCAACTCTTTATGAAACTCCATCCACCAAGACACTAGGGACCATGCCATCAATTTCTAGATCGAATTGTTTGGAAGGGACAAGTTATAATACCCTGAAGAATAAATAAATCATAAAGGCCCAAATAAATCCTAACCCATGGCTCAAAGCCCATTTACAGAAATGATTAATACATGGCAAACGAGCAACTACAAGGCAATAGGCACGATTTCCGATCGGACTAACATGACTTAAGGTCGCGTTGAAACACTAATATGCTGTAGATCCACACCTCCAACCTGCTCTTTGTCATATTGCCGTCTAAGCCTTACAATGACAGTTATCTCTACACCAAGAATGAGGCTATCCGATCAAATAAGATCTTTCCTCGACTTGATATGGTTCGCTAACACATGCCATCCATCAAGTTGCCACTACCTATAAGATAGGTCATCGTCTGTCAAAGTAGGCAGATGATTTACAAATGCTATTCAAAGGCCATCCATGACCCATAAATAACAGGTTCAACTCCTAAAATTGGACAGCAAACTTCTCCTTATATATGATATATTTTATCCTATTCCCTTGGCTAACAAAAGCATCGAAGTGCTAACGTCCGGAACAACCGAGCAAGCATACTCTTTTGCAGAGCCTAACTACTTCGAATTGCTGGAATCTATCGATCAAAGTTCAAACATTCCCTCTATGTGCTCATCACATAAACTCTCTCTCACTGTGACAAAATCAGGTTTATCACTTATACTTTGCTTATGGATCATTTTTTTGAGTTATGAAAAGGTCCGTGCTAGATTTTTCAGTGACTTTTCTTCAATAATTACTTTTTGTTAGGAATGGCTTATATACTAGCCGAGAGATAGATGCTGGAGCGAAGCAGAGTGTTTGCTCGAGATGTCAGAGTGAATCTATCCACTCAAAAAAGTCGATCGAAAGGACAGAGTGAATCTATCCAGTCAAAGCGAAGCATTCAGGAGAGCATAGCGCTCGAAAGAGCTGAATGCTCGGGAGAATAGATAGATCGATCAAAAAAGTACAAATAATCTATCACTCTGTGTGTGAATGTGGCTAGAGTTTAAGTGGGTTTGGAAGAGCGCATTAATGCATGTAGGGTAAGGGGTAATTACGTAATTACATACCAAGAGGGTTATGTATAAATACTGAAGTTGTAACTTAATTTTAAAATCTTTTTTCTCTGGAATAAAGAACAGCCGCTCCCGAGGATGTAGGCAAATTGGTCGTTTCTAGTTAAACTTTTGTGTTCTCTAGATTTTCTTGTTTGTCTTGTTAATATTCATGTTATTATTTAGCGTGAATTCTCAATAATTAGTATCAGAGCAAAGTTGAGATGGCTATATCATGTGCAAAATTTGAAGTGGTGAAGTTTGACGGACAAGGTAACTTCGAATTATGGAAAACAAGGGTAAAGGATCTGTTGGTGCAGCAAGGGATCTTGAAGGCTTTGCGGCCATAGAAATCGAAAACTATAGAGGATAAAGATTGGGAAGAGTTGCAGTAGCGAGCAGCAAGAACCATTAGGTTATGTCTGGCAGATGAAATTATGTATCACATAATGAATCTAACATCTCCAAGAGAAATATGGAAGAAATTAAAAAGTCAGTTTATGTCCAAATCTCTAATGAATAAATTGTATCTAAAGCAAAGGCCGTATGGCCTGAAGATGCAGGAAGGTTCAAACTTGGCACATCACGTGAATATCTTCAATCAAATAATCACAGATTTAGCTCAACTTTATGTGAGTATTGAGGATGAAAATAGAGTAATGATTATGTTGTGTTTGTTGCCGTCTTCTTATGAACACCTGGTGATGACTCTTACATATGGGAAAGAAACTATCGAAGTTGAAGAGATTACTGCAGCATTGTTGGCTCACAACCAACGAAAACAGAATGCAGGGAAAAGCTCTTATGGTGATAGTTTATATGTTAAGGGTAATCAGGATCATGGAAGGAAGATAGATAAGGAGGGTTCTGAAAAATGAAATTCCAGATCAAAGTCAAAGGGTAAGAAAATGATTCATTGCTATAAGTGCAAGGAGCCAGGACATATGAAGAAGGATTATCCAAAGCTAAAATAGCAAATCGATGAGAAGTCGGTGAATGTGGCGCAGAGTGACAATTTAGACGGTAGTGATGGCGATATGCTTTCTGTTTTTACAACTCAATTCATGGATGCATGGATTCTTAATTTTGGATGCTCTTACCATATAACGCCTAACAGGGAGTGGTTCAAATCATACCAGTAAGTTAATTATGGTTCGGTCTATCTAGCTGATGATAAATATTGCAATATTGCTAGTATTGGTGAAGTCAAAATTAAGATGTATGATGGTACTGTTAGAACATTATGTGATGATGCATATACCAGATTTGAAAAAGAATCTAATTTCTTTAGGTACCTTACATAAGAATGGTTTCATTCCTAAAGCAGATGAGGATAGGGAGACCATTAGAATTGTAAAGGGTGTATTGACTGTGATGAAAGGAAAGCTAACTGTAGGAAATATCTATAAACTGTTAGGTAGTACAGTTGTAGGTGGAGTTCATTCTATTAAGTCATATGATGATAATACAAAACTCTGACATATACATCTTGGTCATCTTAGTAAACGTAGGATGACCGAACTGCATAAGAGAAATCTATTGCATGGTGTTAAAAGCTGCAAGCTCAATTTTTGTAAGTTTTGTGTCCTTGAAAAGAAGACTAGAGTCAGCTTTACGACCAGCAAGCACAAAACTGAAGGTATTCTTGACTATGTACATTCTGATGTGTGGGGTCCTACAAGGGAATTGTCATTAGGTGGATCTCAGCATTATGTTACTTTTACTGATGATTTTTTTAGGAAAGTTTGGGTGTATTTCTTGAGATAAAAATCAGAAGTTTTCGCCAAATTCAAGCTGTGGAAGGCTGAGGTGGAGAACCAAACTGGTAGAAAGATCAAGTATTTGAGATTGGATAATGTCACTGAATACACAGATTCACAGTTTCATAAATTTTATGAGGAATATGGGATTCAAAGGCATTTTTTGGTACGTAAGACACCATAGCAGAATAGTGTTGTCGATCGAATGAACAGGTCCTTGACTAAACAGGCAAGACGCTTGAGACTAAATGTCGATCTTCCTAAAAGCTTCTGGGCAGAGGCTGTGAGTATGGCATGTTACCTTATCAATATATCACCATGCGCATCATTGGATGGCAAGGTTGCAGAAGAAGTATGGACATATCGTGCGGTTGATTTTGATCACTTGCGCATCTTTGGTTGTCCTGCTTATGTGCATATACCTGGTGATGAAAGATCAAAACTTGTTCAAAAGTCCAATAAGTGCATTTTTCTAGGATACAAGAAAAGTGTCAAAGGATACAAGTTTTGGGATACAAATGCAAAGAAAATAGTGCTCAGTAGAGATGTCATCTTTGATGAGCAGTTTATGTTGCAGCTGAATGAAGACAAAGTGCCAAAAGAGAGATCTAGTTCAGAGATGGTGCAAATGGATTTAGCCGAATGGAATCCAGTAGTATTCGACCGGGTTGAAATTTTAAGTTCAACAACTGGTGGTTCTAATACAGATGATCTGCAAGATTATAATCTAGCCTGAGATAAAGAGAGAAGTACCAATGTTAGGCCTCTGACCAGATTGGGATTTGAAGACATGGTTTCTTTTGCACTTTTAATAAGTAATGACGATCCAACTAACTTTCAAGGCGCTATCTCTAGCCAGGAGAAAGAGAAATGGATGGCTGCAATGGTTGAGGAGATGGAGTCTTTGCAGAAAAATCATATATGGGAGCTCGGTTGGCTTTCTGAGGGAAAGAAGGCTATTGGGTGCAAGTGGGTGTACAAAAGGAACCCAGTAGTATCAAAAAAAGAAGGAAAAAAGTTCAAGGCTAGATTGGTAGAAAAAGGATTTTCACAGCAGAAGGGGATAAATTATGATGAAATTTTTTCTTTTGTGGTTAGGCATACTTTAATTAGGGCAGTACTTGCATTAGTAGCTAGTTGGAATTTGCATCTAGAGTAGATGGATGTTAAAGCCGCTTTTCCGCATGGTGATCTAGAGGAGCAAATTTACATACAGTAGCCAAAAGGGTTCACTCAACCTAGACATGAGCATCTTGTCTGCAGGTTAAAGAAATCGTCGTATGGGTTAAAACAGTCTCCAAGATAATGGTACAAACGATTCGACTCTTATATGATTCAGATCGGCTACAGGCGATGTGAGTACGATTGTTGTGTTTATGTTAAGAGCCTTGATGATGGTTTTTTTATTTTTCTATTACTATATGTTGATGATATGTTGATTGCTGAAAATAATATGCAAGAAATCCTTGGTTTAAAAGCTTTGTTAAGCTAGGAATTTGATACGAAAGACTTAGGTGCTGCGAAGAAAATTCTTGGAATGGAGATTCACAGGGATCGAGGCTCAAGGAAACTGTGGTTATCTTAATAGGGCTATGTTGAGAAAGTGTTAGATGGGTTCGGGATGAGCAAACCAAAACTAGTGAGCACTGCATTGGAAAATCATTTTAAGCTTTCATCCGATCAGTGCCTTAAGACAGATAGAGAAAATGAAGACATGGCAAAGGTTTCATATGCTAGTGCAGTCAGCTGCTTAATATACACAATGGTATGTACTCGACCCGACTTGGCTCATGCGGTCAGTCAAGTCTGCAAATGCATGACTAAACCAGGTAGATGATATTGGGAAGCAGTCAAGTGGATTTTCAGGTATCTAAAGGGTATGGTCGGGCATGAAATAGTTTTTGGGAGTTAGCAGGACGATCCTCATGTTGTGGGATATGTGGATTCAAACTATGCTGGTGATTTGGATGATAGAAGGTCGACGACCGGGTATGTCTTTACTCTAGGTGGTGGGCCTATATGTTGGAAATCAATAGTTCAGTCTATTGTGGCATTATCCACAACTGAAGCCGAGTACATGGCAGTAGCTGAAGCTGCTAAAAAAAGCTTTATGGCTTATTGGGCTAGTGATGGAACTGGGCATTCAGCAAGGTGGAGTTCAATTGAATTGTGATAGTCAAAGTGTTATTTATTTGGCTAAGAACCAAGTTTATCATGCGAGAACTAAGCATATTGACATGAGATATCACAAGATTAGAGAATTGATTGCATCTAGTGAGATACTATTACAAAAGCTTCACACTAGTGAGAATGCAGCTAATATGTTAACAAAGCCAGTTACTACCAACAAGTTCATGCATTGTTTGGACTTGTTGAATGTTTGTAGTTGCTAGATAACATGGTAGCCCAACCCACTCAAGTGTGTGAGAAATTCCATTATTTTATCTCTAAAGGGGCTTGATATTCACCAAGGTGGAGATTTGTTAGGAATGGCTCATATACTAGCCGAGAGACAGATGTTGGAGCGAAGCAGAGTGTTTGCTCGGGATGTTAGAGTGAATCTATCCACTCGGGAAACCCAATTGGAAGGACAAAGTAAATATGTCCAGTCGGATCGGAGTGCTCGAGAGAGCTGAACGCTCGAGAGAACAGACAAACCGATCGGGAGAGCAGGAATAATCTGTCACTCTGTGTGTGAATGCGGCTAGAGTTTAAGTAGGTTTGGAAGAGCGCGTTAACGCATGTAGGGTACAGGGTAGTTACGTAATTACATACCAAGAGGGTTATGTATAAATACTGAAGTTGTAACCTAATTTTAAAATCTTTTTCTTTGGAATAAAGAACAACCACTCCCAAGGACGTAGGTAAATTGGCCGAACCTCATTAAACTCTTGTATTCTTTAGATTTTTTTATTTGTCTTGTTAATATTCCTATGATTATTTAGCGTGAATTCTCAACACTTTTGATAATTTTGTAGATCGTTGTTTTGAGTTTCGGGGAAATTTATACCGACTGTTTCAGCAATTCTTCTCTACGAGTTATGCTATTATTTCTACCATGTAGTTGTATCAGCACCGGCAATATCGTTCAAGAAACAAAGAGAAAACAAGTTGAATGTGTTTTTCTACCAGTTCAATTTGCAGGGCAGTGTTACGAAAGGATTATCATATAGGAAATTTTAAGTTGATAAAAGTCTAGACAATTTAGGAATATGCTTTACATTGATTTTCCATTTAATGTAGAATTATTGATATTGTATTCTATTTTATATAAGATTGTTCTTGTATAAATATCTATTATTATCATTAATGATATATGACCGAAGAGTTAAGATTTTTATCAAACTTCGGGTATTATTTCCTTCCTGATCGACTTCTATTTGCATATGTAAACTTTCTCTATGTCAAAAACTATGTCTCTGAACTCCAAATGATGGGGTGCATAGCAGACACATAATCATATATTTAGATGAAAGTAGAAAAGTTGCATTCTATATATTCTTGTTGCAAATCGATCAACTATTTCTTAATAGCGTGTTATTAAGATTAAAAATTAATGATGAGAACTGTAATTACCGTTAGAGATGGGCATTAGATCGGGCATATATAACCCTTCAAATCCATATTTTTACAATTTTTAATATTTTAAAGATAAATTTAATCTTTGTTACTAAAAAAATATAAAAAAAATCATTTAAATTTTTTAATGAGGTTAATTTTGAGAATGGTTAAAATTATAGAGTTTTTTAGTTTTTTTTTTTTTTTATTAGGTGGAGTTTTTATAGTTGAGTGTAATCAATTGACCCGAGTCTTATGTAGCTACGCCACCATGTGTATATATATATATACTTTCTACTCTTAAATTAAACTATTCACAAAGAGGATCCTTGGTTTAAAAAAAAAGACTAAAATAGAATTGATACTTTCCCACTCTTTTTCCCTTTGTTTGATTCTCAATTATTAATAGCACGAAATAAAACTATCAAGTAAGGAAGCAAAACAATCATCATATATAGAATTTGTTCCAAAACTCAAATTCACATAAAGAATGTAATAACTTCAACCCAACACCCGTACAGATTTGTGGGCCACCAAGGAAAGGTAAAAAGACCAAGAGCTTATGGCATATCATATCATCATATCTAGGGCTTTTTTCCTTGTCGTTTCTTGTACTAAAACTTCTTTGGAAGCAAGGAAGATTCAACAGTTTTGCTTTATTCCATTTTTTATGATTATATAAACCCCTTCTAATTGCAATAACAAACCGCATTCAGCTTTCTACTATCCTTAAAAACTATTTTAGCTGTCTTAGTTTAATCTCCAAACATGTCTCTCTCACAAACCTCAGCCAATATGCCTTTAAATCCATCTTCAGCCAATATGCCTTTGAATCAATCTTCAGCCAATATTAACAAACATAACCCAGCCAGCATGCAACCACTGTCCAATCCAGCCCAAGCCAACATGCAGCATTTTTTGAATCCAAACCCAACCAATATTCAAACACTGGCTAATCCAACTCATCAAACCAATATGCAGCACTTGATGAATCCAAACCTAACAAACACTCAACCTCTCATGAATCCAAACCAACCCCATTCACAGCAGCTGATGAATCCAAACCAGGGCTATTCCCAGCAACTTATGCACCCAAACCCTTCAGGGGTGGTGCAACAATTGCTCAAACCAGCCTCAAGCAATTTGCAGAGTCTCATAAAATCTGATAGGCTTATGTTCTCATCTTCTGATGACAATGCAATGTCTAAGCAAATTCAATCTACTCATTCTCCTGATGGACGCGAATTTGATGTCAAACCTCTTCTTCATATCGTTGAGGACATTTTTAATCGTGCTGCTCCTACCATTGATGCACTTTCTCTAACTGTGGTAATCATGTTAGCTCTCCATCGCCAACTATATATGAGCATACGTACCCTTAATTAATACCATCTTTATTTGTTATAGGTCCCTCCTCAACGCGTCGAAGCTCTGGAAGAGAGAACTTACCATGCCGATGCCATTGCCATGCTTGAATCTTTAGCTTATGTCATTGATCGAGTTGCGTCCGAGGTAATGTGCTCTCTTGCAATAACGGATGTAGCCAGAAATTTGGTCCCCTGGGGTTAAAAATTACACATCAAAATTAATATATGAATATTTGAATTGAATTTCATATTTTAGCGCTGCTTGTAATGGTAACTAACGAATTATTATTGAATGCAGATAACATACAAGTGCTCAACAGGTGGTGGAGATGCACATGGAACAACAATGTCACTATTGAACATGCTATCTAACTACTCATGGGATGCCAAGTTGGTGATAACTCTGGCAGCTTTCGCCATGAATTATGGAGAATTCTGGCTGGTTGCGCAGAACTACACTTCCAACCAACTTGCGAAAGCTGTGGCAATTCTCAAACAATTGCCTGAAATTTTAGAACATTCCAGCCTACTAAAGCCCCGGTTTGAAGCAGTGAAAAATCTCATCAAAGTCATGCTAGATATCGCCAATTGTATTGTTGAGTTCAAAGAGCTTCCGCCTCAGTACCTTTCAATGGATGTCACTGCATTAAACACTGCAATGTCTCATATACCAATTGCTGTCTACTGGACAATAAGAAGTACTTTGGCTTGTGCTTCTCAGATTACTGGCCTGATTGGTCTTGGACACGAGTATGAATCTCATCCATCCATCTTTGTCGATTTTTATAGCTTTAGCGACATTCTTTAATAACAGATTAGGTTCCATTTTATGTTATAGGCGCCTAGTATCAACAACAGAGGCCTGGGAGCTATCGAGCTTGGCACACAAACTCGCTAACATGCATAGCCACCTCGCCAATCAACTGGCAATTTGCTATAAGCACATTGGTCAGTTTTGAAGCTAAAATCTTTACCATTAGTATATTCATGGCAATGGATGAATGCATTAATAAATTAAGATTGATACGGGTTGCAGATGAAAAGAAACATTTGGAAACTTACCAGAATCTCTTACATTTGTTTGAGATGCCACATCTCGACAACATGAGAGTTCTCAAGGCATTGATTTATGCAAAAGATGATCTGCAGCCACTTGTTGAAGGAACCACCAAGAGAAGGGTGTGCATTAATATTCCCATTTTGAATTTATTGATAATTATTTTGGAAGAGAAAAATAAATAACAAATGACTGATGATCTAATTATTACTCTATGTTTTGTTTGACAAAAACAGGTTAACATTGATGTTTTAAGGAGGAAAAATGTGCTACTGCTTATATCAGACCTTGACATCTTGCAAGAAGAGATTGCCATTCTTGAACAGATATACAACGAGTCTCGGCTACATCCATCAAGGCAAGAGAGCCAGTATGAAATTGTTTGGCTACCAATTTTGGACCCAGCAGTCCCTTTCACTGAAACCTTACAAAAGAAATTTGAAACTCTGCAATCTGGTATGACTTGGTACACAATTTACCATCCATCCTTGATCGACCGGGCAGTGATCAAGTTTGTCATGCAAGAATGGCATTTTGGAAAGCAACCTATTCTTGTAGTGCTTGATCCACAAGGACGGGTTACTTCTCCAAATGCACTCTATATGATGTGGATTTGGGGCAGTCTTGCCTTCCCTTTCACCACCATTAGAGAGGAAGCTCTCTGGAAAGAAGAGACTTGGAGACTTGAGCTCTTGGTCGATGGAATTGATCCAACTGTTCTCAACTGGGTATGTACATGATACATGTTTGTTCATTTCAATATATTAACTTTTTGAAAAATAATAAATACTTAAACTTCAAAATTTAATTAATCTTTTGCTGATGATGTGACTGAATTTCTTGAAATTAACGTGTTTTGCTACATCAGTATTACGTAAGCAAAAAGTGCATACAAGTGACATGGAAATTTAATCAGTAAAGTGCGAAATTAAAAGTTCATTCAATTATATTAGACATATATTGGTTTTGACTAACAATAAGCATGATTTTTTTGGCATTAACTAGATGCAAGAAGGAAGATACATATGCTTGTATGGAGGAGAGGACTTGGAGTGGATTAGAAAATTCACCAACACAGCTAAGGCAGTAGCACAAGCAGCAAATATCTCATTAGGGATGGTATATGTGGGGAAAAGCAATCCAAAGGAGAGGGTGAGGAAGAACATTTCAAGCATCATATTTGAGCAGCTGAGCCACTACTGGCAGGACTTAACATCTATCTGGTACTTCTGGGTAAGAATTGAGAGCATGTGGCGATCCAAGAATCAACTAGGAAAAACCTCTGAGAATGATCCTCTAATGAAGGAAATCATGACAATGATGAGCTTTGATAGCAGTGAAGGTGGTTGGGCTATGTTCACGAGAGGATCAGATGAGATGGTCAAATCTAAAGGGAACATATTTTTAAATTGCCTTAGTGATTACACAGTTTGGAAAGAAGATATCCAGCAAAAGGGTTTCATGCCAGCACTCAGAGATTACCTGCAAACCCTTCACCCTGAGCATCACTGCAACCGTCTCATCCTCCCAGGCGCCGCCGGTAGGATCCCTGAAAGAATTGTTTGCTCTGAATGTGGACGTGTCATGGACAAATACCTCATGTACAAGTGCTGCGATGAATAAATATCAAAAATATTGAGTGCTTATGCTATTTAAATCCGAGAAGTGATAAATAAGTAGCAGCCACGAGCACGGCTTGATGGTGATGATTGCTATACTATTATGAAGACTGAAGTTTATTTGAGGATATTCTATTATATATGTAATGTTTTCTGTTACCTTAATATTTGTAACTTGTTTTCCTTTTTCACTATGTATTGTTATGTGGGTTAATTAATGAAGTTTTTAATACCTAATAATAATTTTGTGAGTCATAGTTATATTCTCCTATTAATTTTTATTTACTAGTAGTATATATAAACTGTTATATATGTATATATGGATAGATGTTTGATATTTCATTACTTTTGTGAATTTCGACTTCCAGCTATATATATTATTATTCATACTATTTGTTTTCCTTAAGATATATAGAATATTCAAATGTTTATCATGAAGGCCTTGGCTACGGTCTTCATGGTTTGAGAATGATCCAGCTGGTATTGCTCATTTTCTTCTTGTTGATGCTGTGGGGACAGCTCTCCTTGGACCTCGATGCCACTTTTGAGATTTGGAGATTTTCAAATATATTATGAAGAAGAACTCCATTAACAAAGCTAGAGAGGACCGAAAGAAACAGAGAATGAAATTTACTGTTATCATCATACTCTAAGAAAACAAAGAAGCTGAGTTTATATAAATTTCAACCCCAGGCTCACCATGACCATTACTTTCCAATGGTGTAATAAAATATTTTTTACTTTCGGGTGTCCTTTCGGGCCCGAAAAATACTATTCACTGTCGAAAAGTACTATTTACGGCTGACTCGGTGGAGCTTGATGCCAATTGCATAAAGCAAACTTGGACAAAAGGTGAACAAAGAGAGGAGCAAATAAACTCTTAGTTAAAAGTTTAGCAGGCTGTTGTTCAGAAGAAATGTAACAAAGTTGAAGAAAGCCTTGTTTATACTTATCCCAAATGAAGTGACAGTTTATCTTCAAGTGTTTTGTTCTTTCATGAAAGATCGGGTTAGCAATGATATGTAAGGCAGCTTGGTTATCACAATGGAGGGAAATAGGAAGAGAAACGTGCAGTTGAAAGTCCTTCAAGACATTATAAATCCACTGCAGCTCACAAGCAGTAGTAGAGAGACTACGATACTCAGCTTCCGTGGAAGAATGAGAGATAGTGTTTTGTTTCTTGTTTTCCAGGAAATGAGTGCATTACACAAGAAAATGCAGTAACCTATAAGAGAATGACGACTAAAGGGACAAATGGCCCAGTCAGCATCACAATACCCACAAAGAGTAAAGTCATTGTTAGTAGGGAAAAATAATCCTTTGGAATAAGAAGACTTCAAATATCGAAGAACATGCAAAATTGCAGTCCAATGCTGATCAGTAGAACTTTGAACAAATTGACTAAGCTGTTGAGTAGCATGAGTAATATCAAGGTGAGTAAACCCAAGATACAACAACCGCCCTACCAACCGCCTAAATTTATCAGGGTCAGGAAGAAGGGAAGAAGTAGCATCATCAAACTTACAAGCTTTAGACAATGGTGTGGCAGCACATTTTGACCCCATTAGACTAGCATCTTCAAGGAGATCTAGAATATATTTTCATTGATTCACATAGATACTGGTGTCCGATCTTGCTATTTCAAGACCAAAAAAATAGTTAGCCGAACCAATATCTTTAATAGTAAATTGATGATGCAAAAAATCTTTCACCTCTTATATATCTCTGTTAGTAGGAGCAGTAATAAGAACATCATTGACATAAACAAGAAGAGCAGCATATCCTTCCATCAAAATCTTGACAAATAAGCATGGATCATTAAGAGACTGCATGAAACCAACCCCTTGCAACTTTGAAGTGAGCTCATGATTCCACTGTCTAGAAGCCTATTTTAACCCATACAAGGAACGTCTGAGCTTACAGACTTGATTTGGACCCACCTTAACATAGCCTTCTTGAGGTAACATGTATAACTCTTCATCTAAATATCCATAAAGGAAAGCATTGTTTATATCCAATTAATGCATTGGCCAACTTTTGGCAACAGTCATAGCAAGAAAAATATGGACAGTCACCATTTTTGCAACGGGTGGGAAACATTTTGTGTAGTCAATACCCTCAATCTGATTGTATCCCTTATCCACTAAACGTGCCTTATACCGCTACACACTACCATTGGGATTCAATTTAACTTTATAAACCCATTTAAACCCAATAGCATTCTTTTCTTTTGGTAACTCAGTAAGTTCCCAAGTTTGATTAGCTTCCAGTGCATCCAGTTCAACTTGCATAGCTCTCATCCAATTAGAATCAGTCCGAGCTTGATTAAAAGAACATGGTTCCTTTATATTTGAAATATTTGCTAAAAATAACATGTAGTTGGGAGTAACATGTGGTGACACAGAAAAAGGAAAAGTATTAGGAGTATAAGCTGATGGTTTCTTTAAACGTTTGTCAATGGACATAGTAATAGTGGACTGAACATTATTGGACACCAAATCATTTAACCAAAATGGTTTGTGTATATTGCGTTGACTCTTTCGAATAGCAACAATAAGAACAGGTTAAGATTAAGATATATCAGTTGGAAGAGAAGGGGTCGAAGGAACAGAAGAAGAAATAGGAGTATCATGTGCTGATAATAAATGGAGATATGGAGAATTATCAAAAACCAAAGGAGTAGGAATTGATGATAAATTCTTATGAGAATAACATGGAAAGGAAAGCAATTTTCATAAAAGATGACATCTCTGGAAGTGAAAACCTTGTGAGTTTGAAGATTGTACAATTTATAAGCTTTTTGACCAATGGGATAACCAATGAAAATAAACTTAAAAGCATGTGGATCCAATTTATCTTTATAAGGTGAAGTATTGGAAGCATAGCATAAACACCCAAATGTTTTCATAGTATTATAGTTGGGTTTCTTGTGAAAAAAAAAATCTCAAATGGTGTTTGCCAATTTAGAACGGATGAAGGAAGTCTGTTTATGATATAAGTGGCTGTTAGAATGGCATCTCTCTAAAAATATTTTGGCAAATGAGATTGAAACATGATTGCTCTAGCAATTTGTAAAAGATGCCTATGTTTTCTCTCGATGATGCCATTCTGTTAGGGAGTATACACACAAGCTTTCCGATGAATAATGCCAAAGTTAGAGAACAAAGTTTGACAAACAAAATTGGTGAATTTTTTGCCATTATCAGTTCTAACGATTTTAACAAGGAGTTGAAATTGAGTTTGGATCATTTGAATGAATGCTTGTATAATAGAAGAAGTTTGACTTTTATATTTAAGTAAATAGGTCCATGTACTTCGACTATAGTCATCAACTATGGTAAGAAAGAAATGAGCTCCATTTAAAGAGGGTTGTTTATATGGACCCCACAAATCCATATGCAACACTTCAAAATAGGTTTTGGTATTAATGTTGCTCATAGGGAATGTGATTTTGGTTTGTTTAGATTTATGACAAACATCACAAGGTTGATCAAAACAAGAAATATTCATATCATGTATTTGAGAAATCAATTGTTTTGATACAATAGAAGAAGGATTGCCCAATCTTTGGTGCCAAAAATAATGAATTCTAGCTTGATAACAATTAGCTAGTTTATTTTGCTTATTTGAAACTTGATTAGAAACACGAGAAATCACAGCTTGATCAAATGAATTACGATCTAATATGTACAGTCTAGCAATAACTTTTCCAACGGCTAAAATTTGATCAGTCAAGAGGTCCTGTAAAACACAAAACTCTTCACGAAAATTGAATTTTATTTTGGCTGTAAGAGTTAGTTTATTGACAGACAAAAGGTTAAATTTGAAGGAAAGGATATGTAGAGAGGTGGTTAAGACTAAATTGTCATTTAGCCTAACATCTCCTGTATGACTAACGTGTTGAATTCTTCCATCAGGTAAGTGAACAGGAGTGTATTTTTCAACAGGTTTAGGATTTGTAAGAAGATGTACGTAGTTGAGTGCACATGTGATTAGAAGCACATGTGTCAATTATCCAAGAACCATGTACAATAAAATCAAGTGAACTTAAACCAAGATTCGGAGTGCTACATACAAAGTCTTCAAAATGCGCAAAATTGATTGTATTCTCGTCTGTACCTCCTTGTTTTACTTTTCCCTTTAAGAATTTTTCTATTCCTTACTGAATCATACTTGCCATGTCTTCTTTCCAGCTAGCATTGTCATATCCTTGATAGTCAAAAGGTGAGTCAACTATGTTTGCTATAAACTTTCCTCCTTCTCCATATTTCTTATCTTTTGTTCCTTTGAACCATCCAAGATACCCATAGATTTTGAAACATATGTCTCTTGTATGTCTCTTCATTTTACAAAAATCACAGTACAAATCGTCTTTGTTAATCTGCTTCTTTTTATTTCCCTTAATCGTTATCTTTGCCCCTTGAGTCATCTAAGATCTAAGCATCATTGCATTTTCAATGCCTTCTGCAAAACTCACATTAACGTCTTTCTGTTTTTCAACTCTCAAAACCATAGAATAAGCTTTGTTGACATTTGGCAACGGATCCATAACAAGAATTTGATTTCTAACCGTATCATACACATCATCTAATCCCATAAGAAATTGCATCAATTTATCATTAGAATCCAAATCTGCCATTTTTTTAGAAGCGCCACATCTGCATTTCGGAAGAGGAGCTAAACAACATATCTCATCCCAAAGCTATTTCAACTTTATGAAGTATTTCATCACAAACATACCTCCTTGAGAAATCGAACATATTTCTCTTTTAATTTGATAAAAAAAAAAAGTGGTCAATTGCATTCACCGAACCTTTCTTCTAGTTCATTCCACAGATCCTTTGCAGAATCTGTATACAGAAATGCTTCAACAATTTCTTTCGAAATAAAATTCAAGATCCATGATATAACCATACAATCAACTCTGGACCATTGATCATATTTTGAAGAAGTTGCCTCTGGTTTCTAACATCGTCCATCAATGAATTCTAATTTCACCTTAGCTCCTAACGCTATCTTCATTGCTCTGCTCCATGACAGGTAATTACTTCCATTAAGAGGTGTGGTAACTAGGATCATCCCTGGATGATCTGAGTTCTGTAAGTATGTAGCGTCTCTATCAATGTTGCATCTGATTCTTGAGTTAATGTCTGTTTCTCTTGAAACTTCTGCCATTTTCAAAAAACAAAAAAAAACAAGATATGAGAAAAGAACGAAAATCTAAGTCCGCTCTGATACCATGAAGAAGAATTCCATTAACAAAGCTAGAGAGGAACGAAAGAAACAAAGAATGAAATTTACTGTTATTATCACACTCTAAGAAAACAAAGAAGCTGAGTTTATATACAGGTGTAGGCAAGTAACCGCCCTCTAACAAACTAATGACACATCAGCAATAAATACAAAACACGTGCTTGCACACACCAAAAGGACTACAGCACATACAAACTAATCATCTAATATAATCTACATATTCCACGAGCAAAAATGAGTAGCAAAATAACATTTTTAACTAATATTAAGGGTAAAAATATAATTTTGGCAAAATGTTGGGGTAAAATAGGATCTTGTAGTATGGATCCATCAGCATTGGACTTCATTTATGAATTGGACGATCATATAAACCGACAATACTCATGCCAAGTTAACTCGATAATGGCCAACTAATACCATTATAAAGAATATAAAAAAAAATACAAATCAGCACTTTTTTTTTAACACTAGAGGTGTTTCTACTATTAAAAAAAAATTGACGACCAAATAAGAGTTTCAAGATAAATGTCCGAAATAAATTAATACATTTTCTCTTTTGGAATTATTAATAGTTGTTAATTTCATTATTTAGATGTATTTTTCAGTATATATATAATATACTCATTAGCTCGAGGGAATAATCAAGTCTATAATTCTTTTCTCTCTAATAGATTCACATGATGTCCGTTACTTGTCCGACATAAAAGAAAATATGGAAACTGTTTTTGGATTTAACATATATATCGATCTCCCTTGCCAGATTTTGTTTACTTAGTTAGTTCTAGGCCATGCATGCGTGATGCTTTTATTCACACATGGTACAGCTAATATTATATTGTAATGTAAGAAATATAATGATAGTAATACATTATTTACTGACTATTAATAAATTAATATATATCTAGACTAAGTACACATGCTAAACATTTTCTTTTATGGACTTCTCATAATGCTGGTTGGAGACAAATGGAGTCTTTCCAGTTTAAATCCAATCTAGCCAAATCTCATGAATTAAGCTAATAATATAGAAAATGAATTCTTATATGTATGTTGTATGTTGTATTGATGATTAATTTATTAATATATATACTTCAGTTTACAAGTAAATGAGAAAAAAATATTAATTAAGTTTAAAATATTCTTGAAAATACAACAAATCAAATCAAATCCTATCCTAAACATATCATATCATATAATACCTTTAACAAGATCATAATCTTATACAATGAAATCATGAGGCTTAAAAGTTTGGAATAATTTACCAAAGAGTCAAGTTTACCTATGATCAATAGATTTTTACCTAATTGGCCAAAATACAACAAATCAAATCCTATCCTATCCTAAACATATCATATCATATAATACCTTTAATAAGATCATAATCTTATACAATGAAATCATGAGGCGTAAAAGTTTGGAATAAATTACCAAAGAGTCAAGTTCACCTATTGTCAATAGACTTACGCCTAATCGGCCAAAAGTAACTGACTTATTTTTCATGACATAAATGTCACTAAACTTATCACCTTTTTGCAGAAAAGTTATATTGACTGATTTTCTATAATGATTTTTACTGAAATGTTGATATGGCACGTCACTTCATATACTTGAACACACGTGGTATGACACGTCAGCAACCATGTTACCGAAAGAGGTCACGTGTGTCCAGGTATATAGTGTGGCATGCTGATGTGTCGTGTGATATGGTCTCTTCCAATGACGTGGTTGCCGACATGTTGTGCCACGTGTGTCCAAGTATATGGTGTAAAGTATCGCATCAGCATTTCGGAAAAAATTATCATCGAAAATCGATTAAAATTACTTTTTTGCAAAAAAATGATAAGTTCAATGATATTTAAATCACGAAAAATAAATCTTAAATCAGTTACTTTTAAAATATTATGCGTAACTACAATAACCATTGATGAAATTAATTCATTTCCAAATCAAATAATTAACAGAACAAAATCATATCAAAAACATAATAAAAGCTATCTTTTATCGAATAAATACCTTGTCGTTTATGCAAAATTAATTGAAAAAGGGCAGAATAGTGACAATATACCATTGAACCGGTTTATAAAAATTGTTTAGACTTTACCTGGGCAAGAATTTTTCTAATTTTGTTGTGTTGGAAATAATTTGGTTGAATCAAATCTACAGTTTACCTTAAGAAAAGGAAAGGGATCAAATCTAGCTTTTTTTTTCCCTTCTTTCTTTTTCCCGAAAAACCAGAATAAAAGAGACCAAATTAATTCCCAATCTTTGAACACGTAAAGGAGGGGTTAAGTAACGAAGCAAACCACAGTGTTGGCAATCATTGTGTTTCTTATGGCTGACAGAATTTGATCGATGGCCAACATAGCTTCTTGCTTGATACTGTATATTCTTCCTTCAAAGGACAACTATGAAAAATGGCAAAAGCCTAAGGGACTACTACCAACAATTTATAAATAAATTTTAACTTTTCCAATTATGTGTTCTTTTTAATATATTATTTCATAATATATTAGGTACTAAATCTGCTATAAGCCTATTAACAATTTATTAGGAGATTCATTTAAAATAAATCCATTAACTTGAATTAGGTAAAAAAAAATCTGGCACATCATTATATTCAATGTTTTTAAAACTGGATTGAATGGGCGAACTGGTGGAAAAAAAAAGTTAAGAATTGAATTGCACCTAGAGGTGGCAAATGTGCAGATTTTGGTTGAATCATTAATGGATGAGTTATAAATAAATAAAAAAATATGAATTATAAATGGATCAATATCCACGTCAGTATTTCAGTAAGAATTATCGTCGAAAATCGGTCAAAATAACTTTTCAGTAAAAAAATAATAAGTTCAATAATATTTAAGTCATAAAAAATAAGTCAGTTACTTTTGACCGATTAGACGTAAATCCAGTGATCATGGATGAAATTGATCACAAACTAAAACGGATAATTTTTACCATTTGAGCCTTTTAACATTGATTTTAATCAAATTTATTCTTCTTAATATTAATTTCCATCAAATTTACTCCTTTGAATATTAATTTTAATCAAATTTATCCCTCTTGATATCGTTTTTCACTAAACTTTCCCCCTTAATCTAAATTTTACATCCGCTCCTGATTATATTATTTAGTGCATGTCCGATAATGAACCAAAATCTTATTACATATTTAACTAGTGCAACATGTATACAAGAAGCATTACTAAAAACATATATATGGTTCCCAAAAGTAACATGTTGGATTACAATGGAAGCAAAGAAGTGGATTCATAAACCACTATGCCTCTTTATTCCATTTCTTGTTGCTATAAATATGTCTAAGATTGCCCATAGCTGTACACACACAAAATTATTTTAATATGACTTATTAATTATAACATCTTGAGTAGCAAAGATCGGCATGGTCTTCAGATCATTAGCAGCATCGGGTGATACACATCAAATGAAGAGGAGTACTGATCGCCTAAACATGTTAGCATTGTCTGATGAAAATGCAATGATGAAGGAGGTTGTTGCAACGCATGCTTCTGATGGCCGAGATTTTGATGTTCGTCCTCTTCTCAATATTGTTCAAGATATTCTTAATCGTGCCTGTACTGTTTATGCCGAAACTACTATCATGGTACGCAACTTGAATTACTGCAAACCTTTTTCTTAAAATTTTTTCGATACAAGTTACTGTACTGAAGGCTCAAATCCGAAATCCGAAATCTCGCAATCTCCCTGGCTGTGCAGAGTGGCCATGATGAAGCAGAAATTGAGGACAAGAACCGTCAGCTCAATTTTATTGCCATGCTTGAAGAACTGTCATATATTATCGACAGAATCGCATGTGAGGTAAGCAAGTAACATTTTGAACTAAAAATTAACTTCTTGTTCAATTAGTGGGCAATTTTCAATTTACCGTTATTTATTTCATTGCATTTCAAATTGCAATTATTTTTTCACATAATCTTTTTTTTTTTGGCATGAATTTTTATTGTAATTATCTAAATAATTTTCTCTCCGAAATTAACTTTGAGCTAAATTAGCATGCAATTTTCAATTTATAATTATTTTATTCTATTCCATTTCAAAATATATATTTTTTAATTTTTTTCACGTATTCTTTTTTCCGTGAATTTCTGATGTTTTTTATATATTGTTTTGGTGAAAATAAAAAAAAATATTGATAAGAAATAATGTACAATAGTGTTTATTGTAGTTTAAGCTGTGTAAAAAATAACAAATTTTTTTCAATTTTTCATCCCATTCTTAAAAGATGTAATTATTAAATAAGAGATTAACTAGGGAATAACTGCAAATTAGAAATTAAGTGCTAATTTAAATGAAATTTTAACTTGAGAGCAATTTATAAATTGACAAAAAAATAAAATAAAATGGCACGAGTTTTTTCTCTTTAAATCAGAAACTTTGAGTTTGAATTATGAGAATAAAGCATTTTTAAACATTTAAAATGGAGCAATTGGTCACTTTGAAGGCAAATTCAGCACAAATTTAGATTAATCGGATTAGTAGGTTTTGAATTAAAAAAATAAAAGCTAAATTAGACATTTATCCAACCACATGAATTGGTGGAAATTAGAAGGTTGAAGATGATTATTAGTTGAAAACACTAAACTTGTATCTTATGTTTCAGATGTCATACAAGGCATTGAGTGGAGCAGATGCGCATGCAATAACATTGTCATTATTCAACATGCTTTCAAACTATTCATGGGATGCTAAGTTGGTGCTGACCATGGCAGCTTTTGCTTTGGCCTATGGAGAGTTTTGGCTGCTTGCTCAAATTTACTCCACAAACCCACTTGCCAAATCAATGGCCACTCTTAAGCAATTGCCTTCAATCTTGGAACACACAGTCCCATTGAAGCCACGCTTTGATGCTCTTAACAATCTCATCAAAGTCATGTTGGATGTCACCAAATGTATTGTTGAGTTCAGAGAATTACCATCTGCCTACTTTTCCACTGAAGTTCCAGCTTTGACTGCTGCCATGGTCCATGTCCCCACTGCTGTTTACTGGACCATAAAGAGTGTTGTGGCATGTGCTACTCAGATTACCCATCTCACCATCTTCGGATACGAGTACATAATATTCTTTCCCTCTCTTTTTTTTATTATTTCTTTAATTAAAAAAAAAAAAGGAAAACTTAGTTTTAATTTTGTCTTATTCTATGACTTTAATACCAAAAATCTAATTATTAACAACAGAACTTTATGACATTAAATCATAAATTTTCAGGTTTGGTACCAATGAGGCATGGGAACTCTCTACTTTGGTTCACAAGCTTCAAAACATACTTGACCACCTAACGCAGCAACTCTCCCTTTGCTACGAACTCATAGGTTTGGTATCATATCTTCATTTACTATATAGCATATAACATAAGTGATCCTTAATATACATATCAAATTTTGCAGAGGAGAAGAAAAATGTTGAAGTCTATCAAATTCTATTAAATCTTGTTCAGACAAATCAAATCGACAACATGAAGATCCTCAAGGCTCTGATTTATTCGAAGGATGATATCCAACCACTTGTTGATGGCACTACCAAGAGAAGGGTTTGTTCCTAATCATACCAAAGTAGTAATTAATACTAGAAAAATTCCATTACCAACATGTTAATTTATTGTTGAATAGGTTAACCTTGATGTGCTAAGGAGGAAGAATGCGCTTCTGTTGATTTCAAGCTTAGACATTTCCCATGATGAGCTTTCAATTCTTGAACATATTTACAATGAATAAAGAATCCATGCCACGAGATTGGAGAGCGAGTATGAGATGGTTTGGATCCCAATAGTGGATCCTACGGTGCCATACAATGATGTTATGCATGGAAAGTTTGAGAGATTACAGGCCACAATGCCATGGTACACAGTGCACCACCCAACTATAATAGAAAAAGTGGTGATTAAATTCGTCAAAGAGGAGTGGCACTTCAGGAACAAACCTATCTTGGTGGTTCTTGATCCTCAAGGCAAAGTAGTCTCCCCTAATGCACTTCACATGATGTGGATTTGGGGAAGCAGTGCCTTCCCTTTCACTACCATGATAGAAGAATCGCTTTGGAAGGACGAGAAATGGAGACTTGAGCTTCTCATTGATGGAATCGATCCAACAATTCTCGATTGGGTAAATTTTATACATAATATATCATTATCAAACATGATTAATTAACATATTAGGCCGGATTTATGTGGCTTTTTAAAATATTTTTCTGTTCAAATCCGGCCATGATCAGGCCCAGTTACAAATCTAAACATTACATCATCTTGTTACAGGCAAAAGAAGGAAAATACATATTCTTGTATGGAGGAGACGACATCGAGTGGATAAGGAAGTTCACAAAAGAAGCAAGAGCAGTTGCACAAGTGGCACGCATACCACTAGAGATGGTGTACATCGGAAAGAGCACGAATCGAGAAAAAGTTCAGCGAGTGATAGCAACAATCACAGTAGAAAAGCTTAGTCATGTATTAGAAGACATGACTTTCATATGGTTTTTCTGGAAAAGGCTCGAAAGCATGTTATTCTCCAAGATTCAGCTTGGGAAGATTGAAGAATTTGATCCAATGATGGAAGAAATCAAGAAACTGCTTAGCTATGACAAAAAAGACGGGTGGGCAGCTCTTAGCAAAGGGTCTAATGTGGTTGTGAATGGGCATAGCAACACAGTTTTTGCCACAGTGTTAGAGTATGATTTGTGGAAGGAGAATGTTCCTAATCTTGGTTTTGATTTATCATTCAAAAACCATCATGACAAGCTTCACAATGTAGCTCATCCTTGCTGCGCATTCGATATTTCGACCACCATGGGAAGGATCCCCGAGAGACTGAAATGCCCTGAGTGCCAACGTACTATGGAGAGATTCATCAGTTTCCGCTGCTGCCATGAGGACGCTACTCCTGATGAGATGCTATATGCATAATTATGAGATTACTATATATACATATATATATATATATATATATATATATATATATATATATATATATATATATATATATATATATATATTGCTAAATAATTATGTGCTTGTGTGTGTGTTATATTATTTATATATGTAATACGTTGGCCAAGGCTCCTATGCGACCATAAGTTGGCTCGTTATTAGGAAGATACTTCAATGTTTGTTATATAATAATCACTTTCATATGTTTCCACTACAAAAATACTGCTAATTAGCGACGGATAATTTCGTCGCTAATTAGCTGAATTCCGTCGCTAATTTAAATTAGCGACGCCCGACGAAGAGTCGCTAATAGGCCAGTCGCTAATATATTAGCGACGAAACATTTCGTCGCTAATTTATATTCCTAATTAGTCGCCGAATAATGATAATAATATTTAGCGACTATTTTCCGTCGCTAATATTGTCGCTAATTATTTCTTAAATTATATCTATTACACATCAGCGACAAATATTCTGTCGCAAATCCGTCGCTAAATTATTGCATAATTGAATTTTTTTCTGTATTTTATAATTTTAATCCTGTATACAATAACCACTATTTATTTATTTTAATTGTGTACATAACAATGATCTCACATATAAATATATATTTATTCCAAATTAAAATATGTTCCAAAATAAACATACAAATAAAAATATGTTCCAAAATACACATATTAAGAGAAAATTATTTGAAACATTACCTAATATTATCATCAAACAATCTCTCATGAAATAATAAAATAGTAATATTATCGTACTAATTAGAGTCAACAGTATCATCTAAATAAAATAATGATCAAACATATAGTGTTGCTAATATCACTAGAAAGCAGAAGCAGAACCACCACCATGAGCAGATGGAGAATCATTATGTGGATGATCATCTTGTGCAGCTGAAGGGGCAACATCGTCATGTCCAAATCTATCAGTAGCAGTATTAGGCTGATCAGCAGCTGGTTGTTGAATCCCCAAGTGAGAAAACTGCATTTTCAGCACCCAAAGTAAATGGCCATTACGTTCTTTTATCTATAAAATCATGTATTAAAAGCAAATCAAGACCTTGATATTCCACTATAACTCCCACCATAAGAAAAGCTAGATAAAAGCCTCATTTTCTAAGTGTCAAAGATCAATTGTTGTGTCATGCATGCTCCCATAACAAAGTATAATCGGCATATGCCAAAACTAATGCTCAGCAAACGTATAATAGAGTGGAACCTCAGCATGCACTTTTTTACTTAAGAAAATAACCCAAAGCTGCGGATACTAAACATGACAAACAGTACTGTGAAACGGAACATACCACCAATAGCTGCTCAAGAGCCAAAAAAACTGAAAACTAGGTTCACAGGTTTTATTTTTCTATATAGTTGTTTTATTAGTTAAGTTGTTAAGTTCTCCTTTGTCGAACTATAAGTTCTTTATTTTGATAGTAACTAGTATATATATTATTCTGCAAACTGTACTTCTCTATTTAATTTTTCTTGTGTCTAAAATTAATTATGCTCATTGGATTGGAAATAAATTTTTATTTTAGCAAGTTTCCAGCCTTGAATCTACTCGTTGCCATCTCATCTATGAAAATGATGGCTTTATAATTTCATTGTTCTTAAGTATATTGATTTCAAACTAATAATTAATTGAAATAATATACTGCAACATAAGTAACAGACTACATATACCATGTATTAATCGTTTCATTTTCGATCTAGCAACTACTGCAACTTCAGCCAAACATTTATTTAAATTGGATCCTTTGAAACAAAACAAAACAAAACAATAGGAGAATGATCCATCTCATTTTCAAGTCAATCTTTCATACATGATGTATGTATCACAGGATGTATCAACTCAAAGAACTGTAAGTATAACACTGAAATGAAAACTTAACATACATGAGAAACAGAGGCTCTTATGACTCTGAAATGTTTGAAGCCATTCTGCACACCGAGGCTCCAGTAATGTCAGGTTAGTATATGTAGGCTGAAGGACTTCCATCCAAGCAAATTGCAAAAAGAAACTCAAATCAAAAAATAAAGTAAAATAAGAACTCAATAAATTTTAATTTTGTCAGGCTAGTATCTGTAAAAACTAGATCAGCAGCAGGGAGAAGTAGAAAATAACAATCACATACAGATTCCACTTCCTGCGGAAAGGTTGCAAGTTTGTCCAAACAGGAGCATTATGATGATGGATACCTATAAAGAAAATGAATTGATTGACTGCAAGCATGACAATTCCCAACTTAACCTTAGCCACATATCATCCCAAAGTCTTTTTGCAGTATTTCCTAGAGTTGTTTCTAAGTATTTATACATCTGTTCGGATATATAATTGAAGTTCTTTTCTAGGTAGTTCTTAACAGTTAAGGTTAAGGTCTTCCATTGTTCTATGACGTCTGGCCAAATCTGAGGAGAATATTTGTTTATGTTAAGCAAATTTCCCTCTTGTACAACTTCTAAAGGGTATCTAGATCCTACGTTTTTATAAGGTACTAAGGTTCTTCCTTCATAGGATCTCACTTGTCTTGGTGGTATATTTCTGGTTCTTGAACTGCTACTGCAGGTTCAGGGTCTACTAAATCTTGTGGTAGATTATCTATAAGATCGTCTAAGTAGAAATCAATGGTGTATACTAATTTAATTACTTTATTTATGGACTGTACTCAATTATTTGCATGCAATATAAGAAATTTCTCAGAAAATATGGTGCAACGGTGGTATTTAATAATTTTACTCTACTATAAAAAAATAAATTAATTCTGCATAATTTGTTTAAAATTGATTATAAAATAAATAAAGATTTAGAAGTGGTAAAATTTAGGAAATTTTCATGCTGGCGAAGATTTTTTGGAATATTATTGTTAATATTATTATTATTATTATTCAAAGCATAATATTAAAAGCCGTGGAGTCTGTGGAGTAAAGGACACAACAATGGAGAATGGGTCGTTGTCCCTTGTATAAGGCATGGTCCCACTACTTAGGCCTCTTGTTAATTGGACTTAATGCCAAATGGCGCGATGACACTTGCTAATGATAATTAAATCATTTTATTTTTTTTTGTTACTATTCAATTAGATTTATGTCTCATTTGAATTTTAAATATAAACTATTTTTTAAATATTTGAAAGAATATTTTACATATTTATATTAATAAATTTAATAAATTTTAGATAGCAAATAATTATTAAAAAAATATTCAATTAGGTCTATGAAAATTAAAAATCAATTAGGTTTTGTGATGTGTTTGCTTCTCTGATGTTTCTTCTAGGCCTAATAAATATAATTTATTTATGATCATAATCCTAATCTCTTTATTCTTTTAATTTAATTTTACTAATTCAGTAGTTCATTTCTGAATTATTCTTCAGCTTATTTTGTTAAACTTTATAGTATTTTCCTATATGGTTTTTTTAATGAATTTCCATACTATTACGTGTTCAACTATATATTTTATTATCAAACCTTTTAAATTTTAGCTAAATATTGAAGACTCATACAATCTAATTAAAAATATATATATCAAGGTTATACTTACATTTAATGTAGATTTAAGCATATATAAATAAATTGACTAGAAAACTAATAATGTTAAAAAAATAATTATATTAATTAAATGGTTGGAAATGCATCTACCTACAGAAAGTTGGTTAATTCAATTGTTGAAGAAAAAGCTTTTTTAGATTGCTTTAACTCCACCCTAACTCTACCCAACAAAATCACTGCTATTTGCCAACAGCTAAGCTCTCTATTCTATAAGCAGGCTTCAACGCATTCTAACATATATGCTAATACCACTTAAGCCAGAGGCAAATAAGTTGTTGACTTTGCAAATTAAAACAGTTTAAGATGCACACACTCAAAAATACAATATCTATCTGCAGGCCTCTAAATATATCTTTCGTACTCAAAGTTTCACATATATAGTTTAGAAAAAAGTTCAGTCATAAAGAGGGTGGGCAGGGAAGTTCGGGGCAAACAAATAATAGTCATGAGTATTGAAAGCACGCCACGAAATCTTCAGGTTCATCTGCAGGTGGCGGAGGATCAAATCTTCCCACACGGAAGTGCTCGATTCCAGTCCAAGCCACCATTACACCTAGTGAGATGAAAATTGAGATATTAGGATTCCTCGAGAACATATAAATGACATGACAAACTAATCAAACAAAAAGATTAAAGAAAAAAACCAAAAGCAGGACAAACAATCAAACAAAAAGATTAAAGAAAAAAACCAATCGATGAAGAATAACCGGACCTAGAGCTAGACGAAGGGCGTCAACGTCTCCTGTGCGAGAAGCGTCGGCCAGGTCCCGGAGGTGAGGAGGAACATCGGCATCGGTGTCCACCAGTTTGCGCTGACTCTCAACTCTAGTAGAGAGGCTGCAAATAAAATGGAAGCGGGGATAGTTCTAGGGTTCGTAAATGTTTATATGAGAGAAAAAAAAAAACCCTAATTCTATTGGGCTCTAACTTAAGAAATGAGGGCAAAGCCCAATTTCTTAAGGACCCATTACTGCAGATAGAGGGATAAATAATTAAATATTATTGTTTTTGATTTTGTTATCCATTACTTTTAACTTATGTTAATTTAAAAAAATTAAATTATTTATCCCTCAAACAGAATATTTAATTATGTTCACACATATATTATTTTTTTCTTTTACAAGTATGGGTAATATATTTTTATTATAATAATATTTTTTCCATTTCATATTATTATTAAGTGTATATTTAAAATAATTTATTTACTAAAATTAAAACAATCAAGAATTATTTACAATTTAAATGGTTGAAAATTTAATTATTATTTTAATTGATTATTTTCGAATTCTACCTTTAAAAATGCAATTATAAAAAATTATTAATCAATCTTATACAATATACAGCCATACTCCTTTACTAATTTTTCCTTTAAAAATAAAAAATATATTTAAAATAAAATGAAAAAGTTACCTTATTTTTGTTTTGTTGAAAGACATATATTCTAAAACATTCATATGACTTATACTTTAAATACATTTTTTTCTTTTTTATCATATTTCAATTTATTTTAAATTTATATGCATATCTCTATTAATTTTAATTTTAATTATTATTAAGTGTATATCTCTATATTTAAATTTATTTTAAATTATATGCATATCTCTATTAATTTTAAATTTTTAATTCAATCACAAATCAAAATAATCATTAATTAATATCAATTAAATTGTATTTAATTTTAATTAATATCAATTATTAAAATTTATTTTTATTTGATTTGCGACCGATACGGTCGCTAATCCGTCGCAAGACGGGCGCTAACTTTTCCATCAAAAATTAGCGACTAAAATTTTCGTCTCTATATTTTAGCGACGGAAATACTTGTCGCTAATTCCGTCGCAAAACAAGGCGCGTTTGCTTCCCGCCAAATATTAGCGACTGTTTATTGATATCGTCGCAAAAAATAGAATATATCCTTCTCACGACGGAATTATAAAACAGTTGCTAATTCTTCGCAAAATTAGCGACGAAAATGTGCCGTCGCTAATTGACAGTTTTTTTGTAGTGTTCCATGAAATGAATCTAAGATTTTAATTTGCTTGCTATTCTTGCTGCTTTTCAAGTGGGTCTTCAAAGAAAAATAAAACATCGAAATCTAATCCTTTTTATTCTTTTTTCTTTTTTTTTTTAGAAATAAATAACAATAGATGCTATTGATATTTGAATTTTATATTTCAACCGCATAAAATAAGTTCAGCTTATTTAGGTTTACTTTTAATGTAAAGCAAGGTGTTTTGAATTTTTTTTTCTCAACCAGATTTACGGTGAATCAAGTCAATTAAAGTATCATGTATTAAAATAGTGTCATGTATTGAATTACAAATTTTTTTTAAGAATTAATTACAAATTTAAACTTGTTTTATTGGAAACTTTTCAATTTCAGATTCAATAAATAAAATCTTATAATGTTAATTTTTTAACTTTGAGTTTTCAATTAAAAGATTCCATCTAATTTGCCTTAATTACTAGCAGAAACTGGTGATACAGCTAAAAAGTGGGACCCACAATGCATTAGTTGAAAAGAAAGAATGTCACATAAGCTTCTTGTTTGTTCTCTCTTTCTTTCTCAAGAGACGGATCTTTGCAATTTGATCTTGACAAAAATTTCTCCATTCGCTTTGTTGCCTGCAAATGGTGCTTTGGAATCAACTAGATGTATTTTTTGGGGCAAAATTATTTGATTTTGTGTATTTTTATTAAATCTTAGTCTAGGACTAATTTGACAAAGGTTTTCTACTATTTGCAAGGCATCTTTTAGTTTCAACTTTCAAATCATTGATAACAAATAATATTATAATTAAATTGAATTAATCAGTTAATTTCTTTTCTTTATGTTATATTAGCAAAACTACTAGCTTCTTCTTCAAGTTGAAATCAAATTCATGGTTTTGATGGAAAATTTTATTTCTTTCATAAAAAGGAAAAAAAAAAAAAGATTATGGCAATGGGTGGGAATTGGACTGTGCATATCCTCTCTTGCTTTGTCATTTTATTTTGAATGGTATAGTGTTGGTCGACAAAAATGATCGAAGGAGCTGGCGATGGACTGGGTCGAGTGTATGGTGTTGGTGGATATTTTGGCAGTGAAGCGGGTGGTGAGTTGGGTGGCGGTTTAGTGGAGAAGATGAATTGAGGTGGGTTTTTTTCTATTAATTTAAGGCATTTATGGGTCGCACGTAATAGCTGATTCAGCAATTCCATTAAATTTAACAGTGATTTTTATAGTAATCCCTAAATTATAAATACATCCAAAACCCCAACCCAGAATTGATATTGCAAATTTTATTTGTTGAATTTTAAATTGAAAAGTGTCTAATAATTTAGGCCTAAATTTATAATTAACTTTTATTTTAATATCAAGCATAATTAACTTTTATTTTAATATACAGCTATTGTAATTGGTTTGTTCAGCATGGGCCTAATCTAGGCTTTCAGTTAAAGTAACGTTAATCATTTTATGGAATACAATTGTGAATTATATCAAACTTCCTATAGTTGGTTTTTTTCTTATATTCAACTTTTGTACCTTTATAATACATATTATCTTCGAGGCCAATACTACCTTAAAGACCCAAGGTCCTGTTCATCAAGACCAACAAGTTCACATGGTAAAAGTCCCATCAAAAGTGTGAGACGTCTCATCGAATCTATCAGTTACCACCTAATTTGATTGATCTAACATAAGAGTACTGACACACTGAACAGAATATAGATACTCAACTCGCTATATGATCATATCATCTGTCTACTAACCACTTTCACTCGAGTATCCCTATAATGGGTGTCAAAATCATCAAAAATAAAATTTACACTTAAAACTAACTTGTAATTAATGTTGAATATGGTCGAATTTATAGGAATTGATCGAGTTTTAATTATTTAAAAAACTAGAAAATTAACAAACTAAAAATAAAAAATGGAGGGCTTTGTAAATCTAAGAAACTAAAAGCAGAATTAAATTAAAATAATAAAATAAAAATACAAAAAATAAATCAAGATGAAATCACTGGATGGAAAATTTCAGTTAAAGGTATTCGGGCACAGGATTTAATTTATTGATCATAGATGAAAAAATAATTCTAAAATCATGCAATGGACCGGTTATAGTTGTCGACTTCGAACTTCGGATCAATCTTTCCGTATTAATAGGCTAATTAAGTAAGATTGTAACTAACCCCTAACCAATAAACAACCCTTCAATAATCGAAAGAATTTAATTTATTTGACAATATTACAATTTAAAAAGAACTGACTAAGCCAATCAATCGACAAGCGAAATTGATTTAAACCAAATTATGCATTTACTTAATATAACAACACTTCTGAGTAATGTTATACTAATTGCCACTTGTTATCGAATCTACCAAACAATTATGAATTTAATATCTTCAATTAGTTGTATGTTATTTAATTGAATGAACAATGGGCCCTTAGTACAAATAAAACAAATAACAATCGAGATATAGTTTCTCTAAGGCATAGTAAACAACATGAATATCACATAAAATTAAAGAAAAAATTAAAGCGCAAACAATCTCACAGGAATTGGTTGAATACTGTCCTTGACACCACAAGAAAAATTTTGATTATCGATGGAAAAATTCCATCAAAAATTACCGATGAAAAATTCATATAGTAGGTAAAATGGTAGGCAAAAAATAATTTTTGCGACGGAAATACAAATCCGTCGTAAAAATAGAGGTAAATATTTTTGCCAAACATTTTCGATGGAATTTAGCGACAGATGATGAAAAATTGTAGTAAAAAAAGCGCCAATATTTCGCGGCTAAATTTACAGATAAAATTTAACATGAAATTTTGTATCCGTTGGTAAATTACCGATGGAATATATTTACCATACGTAATTTACCTACGGATTGTTATTTTTCATAGGTAACTTGGTTGTAAAAAGGTGCCAAATTTTCACATTTATAATCTCACGCAAAATTTACCGACGGATTGTACTTTTTGTCGGTAATTACCGACGAAAATTAATGTCATAGGTAATTTGCCTATAAAATTGTGAAATTGATGGTAACTTAACGATTTTCACGAATCCTGGCCGAACATATGGACGATCAAGCAGAAGAATGTTAACAAATGAAGAAATAAGAGCTGTCTATGGTTACGTTTTATTGAATTGCCAAGAGGTTCAACGTTTCATGCAGTAAGTACGATTAAATTTTTAAATTGTTATATTTCAGTATTCGAGATATGTAGATATAATTTTCTTACCAAATAATGTTACTTTTAGTATACATGAAGAATAGTTATGCGAGCTAATGCTAGAAAAAATACTGGATGAAATCAATAAAGAGGTTGATAAACACTTTCCTCAATAGTTCAAAAAATATGTCAGTTATGACTTTTTAAATATGAAATAAAAAAAAATTAGATGATTAGATGGCACTAAGTCCTTAAATGACATTAGATTATTTTATATGAAAATTTTTTTTGATATGTAGGCTTCGAAAAATCAAATAGAAAACAAGTTTAGGTGATCTTGCAAAAGGAACTTTACGAAGTGTTAAATTGTATCTTATGTATTTCAGTAATGTATACAAATTTCATATTGAATCTCATGCTCATAGTATGGCAACAGTAAATAGTGGGATTTGTATACAGGGCCAATTGATGGATTATTATGGTAAAATTATTGAGATCCTTGAAATCAAGTATGTTGCATTGCCAATGAAATTAAGTGTACTATTTAAATGTGAATGGTTTGATCCTACTCCTAATATTGAAACAAAACTATATAGTCGATACAATCTAGTTGAAATCAACCAACGAAGAAGATTAAGTCAATTTGAACCTTTCTTGTTGGCAATGAAAGTCAATCAGGTGTATTATGTTTCGTTTTCCAGCTTAAGATGAGACAAATTAGATTGGTTGGTTGTTTACAAAATAAGACGTAGAGGTGTTTTTCCAATACTTGCAAAAGAAGAAAATAAAAGGATTGAAAGTGAAGCGTTTCAAGAAGAAGAACCGAAGGTCCACGAAATAAATGAAGATGTAACATACAATGAGAATGAACCATTAAACGATCCAAACAATGAATATGTTAACATTTCATCTAGAGAGGATAAGGAATATAGAGGGCGAAAGATCTGAAGAGGAGCCTGAATTTGATTCTAATTCCTCATAAAAAGAAGATGATGGTGATTTTGATTTAGAATTAACTGATGATACCAATTAATTGGTGTAAGTAATTTAATATTATATTATTATATTTATTATTACATCAATAATATACTGTTACATATAGTTAATTAATATTGTTCTAATATTGAATAATCAATTTCATATATTTCAGGTTCAAAAAGATGCCACATAAGAGAAAGAATGGTATGTTGCCGCCAAGGCTTAGGTAACCATCGGGGGGAGCATCTTGTGCACGACCATGCGAGGCATCACCTTCGCCACCAATAATCCCTGCAGATTCACCTATCCCACAGAATACTAGACCATCCAGAATTCCTACTACATCTATTGGTGAAACATCTACTCCCACACCCGATAATGGATCAGTACCAATTGAGGAAATAGGAACACCCACTGAGGATGGAGGTGGAGGTGTTAAGTTGTTAAATGAGCATGTATTTGGTTGATTTTTGCTTAATATTTTGTGCTCTTTTAAGTCAGATTTGGATTCTTTTCATTTGTTTGTTTATTTTTCTGACTGTAGGAGTGGATTTTGAGAAAGTTGCATTTTTGGGGCCAATTGTTGATGATTCGGAGAAGCAAAGACTTTTTGAGGTAGAATTGAAGCAAAAGAGCTGATAAGTTGCAAATTCTGAAGGAAGCCTTGCACAAGAGAAATGCTCAGTTGCCCAAAGCAGAAAGCCCAGCCTTGCCCAGTTCCCTTGCCCAAGTTGCCCAAGGGAGTTGCCCAAGGGAAATGACAGTGGACAGCATTTTTTCAAGATAAATTCATACGAATTTCCTAGCTGGTATTTAGGAGTTTTAAGACTATATTTTAGCAGAAAAAGGGGGAGTGATTTGAGTATTTTAAAACCCCTTTAGGAATTTTCTTTTAAATTTCCTAGTTTGTAGGATTTACTTCCTGTTTTATTTGTTTTTATTTAAGAGGAAGAGTTCTGAGAAAAGAAAAATTCTTTTCTACGTTTTTGGATGGAAATACTGTAGCAGGGGATTTCTCTCAAACTTCTTCTTCCTATTTTGTGATTTTCCCATGGCCATGAGTGGCTAGAATATTATTTTCAGTTAAAGATTAATTCAAAACTAGGATTTATTTCACTGTGAGATTGCTGTGCTTAATCTTTATTCTATATTTCATTTGGTGTTCATGTTGTTTACTACTGCTTAGAGGAATTTCTTCTCAATTGTTATTTGTTACATGTTCAATGAGGCGCCGTTGTTCATTTAATTAAATAACATATTTGCTAATTGAAGATATCAAATCCGTAATTATTTGGTGGATTCAATAACAAGTGGCAATCAATTTAGCTTCCTTGCAAGGGTTGTTAGGTTGAGTAAATGCATGATTTGATCTAAATCGATCCCACTTGTGGATTGGTTGGCTTAGGTTGGGTCTTTCTATTTCGTAATGCTGTCAATAGATTAAATTCTTGCACTTGTTAAGGGTTGTCTATTGGTTAGGAATTAATTACAGTCTCACTTGATTAATTCATTAATACAGAAAGATTAGGTCGAGAGCGCGATGCCGACGGCTATATAACTGGCCCACTATTTGATTTTCTTAGAACTATTTCTTAATCTATGATCAATTGAATAAATTCTGTGTTGCGAATATCTTTAACTGGAATTATTACCCATTGAATTTTCTCTCAATTAATTTCTGATTCATTTAATTTATTTTATTTCATCATTTTGCTTTTAATTTATTAAACTCCCCCATTTAATTTTGTTGTTAAAAATTTGGTTGTTTAAAATTACTTTGGTACTAGTCTCTGTGCATTCGACCCTTTCTTGCCCTATTTGCAATTTATTTGTTAGGATAAGTGAGGTTTTTATTTTTGATGGTTTCGACACCCATCAAATTTTTACGCCGTTGCCGGGGACTAGTCTAACTTGATTTAATTTGTGAATGACCAGATTTGAAATTCCAAGAGAATTATTGTTCGGTTCTGAAATTGAGAAAACAGCCCGGAGATTGAGGAAGGAGATAAGAATACGCAATGCATTTACAGGAACTTCCTCCAAACAGCAAGAAGAAGAAGAGGTAGTTGATTTACCGAATATCCAGCTGAAATAGAAGAAGAAAAGATGGCGAAAAGAACCTTGAGACAGTTACACACGCCACCATTGAATCAGCAACCACTGTGCATTACCTACCCGGCAGTAGACACTTCTTTTGAGCTGAAATCTGGATTGATTCATCTGCTGCCCACTTTTAGAGGTTTGGAAAATGAAGATCCTTATAAGCATCTTAAAGAATTTCATGTTGTTTGTTCAGGAATGAAGCCACATGGAGTTACCAAGGAGCAAGTAAAATTGAGGGCTTTTCCTTTCTCCTTAGTCGACTCAGCAAAGGACTGGTTGCTGAATTTACCATCTGGAACAATCACAACTTGGATTGATATGGTAAGAATATTATTAGATAAATTTTTTCCTGCATCTAGAGCTGCTATAATTCACAGGAAAATCAGTGGGATTCGACAAAAAGATATAGAATCACTTCATGACTACTGGGAGAGGTTTAAAAGATTGTGTGCAAGCTGTCCTCAACATGGCATAACTGAGCAGTCCCTTATTCAGTACTTTTATGAAGGTATGTTGAGTATGGAAAGAAAAATGATTGATGCAGCGAGTGGTGGAAGTCTCAACAACAAAACCCCAACTCAAGCACGAGAATTGATTCAAAATATGGCAGCAACGTCCCAACAGTTTAGGCGATATCAAGACCCTCCTAGACGAGTAAATGAGGTACAATCTTCTTCCCTTGAAGAAACAATTAAAAATCTCACTTTTCTTGTGCAAAAGATGGCTGCAGGTAAGACTCCTCAAGCTCAAGTGTGTGAAATTTGTGCTTATGCTGGACACACTACCGATACGTGCCCCACACTTCAAGATGAGGCACAGGAGCAAGTTAATGCACTGGGTGGATATGGTGGACAACCCCAAAGAAAATATGATCCATATTCAAATACATACAATCCGGGGTGCCGTGATCATCCCAACTTCAGTTATGGAGCAAGGCAGCAAAATTCACAGCAAGCTTTCCATTCAAGAGCACCACCACAACCTTTTCAATCAGCTCCTAAGCAAGGTATGTCTCTTGAGGATGTTGTTCATTCTTTAGCAACTACTACAAAAGATTTACAGCTGCATGTAGAGAAGACAAATTCTAGGTTTCAGAACTTGGAAAAACATATGAGCCAAATAGCAATGTCTCTGAGTAGAATAGAGTCCCAAGGACGTTTGCCATCACAAACCATAGAAAATTCGAGGCAAAATGCAAGTGCCATTGTTCTAAGAAGTGGAAAAGAGCTGGAACAATCCTTGCCCAAGGAGGATAATCAGAAGAAGGAAAAAGAGGTGGAGAAAGAGGCAGAAATAGAGAAAACAGAACAGCACTCGGGTAAAAATTCAAAATAGCCCCCTGTTTTAGTCATACAACCTCCATTTCCTGACAGGTTAGCTAAATCAAAGAAGGAGAAAGAGGAGAAAGACATCTTTGAAACTTTTCGCAAGGTTCAGGTAAATATTCCTTTGATTGATGCTATAAAACAAATACCAAGATATGCAAAATTTCTTAAGGAACTTTGTACTAACAAGAAGAAACAAATTGGTTATGAGAAAATTACTGTCAATGAAAATGTTTATGCTGTTATTCAAAGAAAAATACCTCAAAAATGTAAGGATAAAGGTATGTTTGCTATTTCCTGCAAAATTGGTAATTTAAGTATTAAAAGAGCCATGTGTGACTTAGGTACATCTATAAATGTCATGCCCAAGTCCATTTATTCCTCTTTAAATGCTAGACCTTTAGAAGAAACAGGGATAGTCATTCAATTAGTAAACAGATCCATTGTTTATCCTGAGGGACTGTTGGAAGATGTGTTAGTTCAGGTTAATGGTCTGATCTTTCCTGCTGATTTTTATGTGATTGATATGGAAGATGATAGAAATTCAGGGGAGTCATCCGATATTCTATTAGGTAGACCATTGCTTCAAACAGCTCGGACTAAAATTAATGTTTACAAAGGTACCCTCATTATGGAATTTGATGGTGAAACAGTTTAATTTAATGTGTATGATGCTATGAAATATCCATGTGAGATGTCTTCTATTTGTGGAATTGATGTTATTAAACCTTTGACTCAAAAAGTATTTGAAATAGATAGAACTGACAAGTTGCAAGTTGCTTTGAATAAAAGTGTTCACAAGGACAGCTTTGATGCAGTGGGAGAGGAGTTGCATCTTGAAAAAGAGCTCGAAGAAATAGTATTGGAGTTGGAGGCTTTAAAACCAGTGGTAAATGCATCTAATTCTCTGAATTTAACTAGCAGTGACCAGAAACTTTTACCATCTGTTTTGCAGGCGCCGACATTGGAGCTTAAGGTACTACCCAATCATTTAAAGTATGCTTACTTAGGTGAGGAGAAAACACTGCCAATGATTATTTCCAATAAGCTGACTTATAAGGAAGAAACGTTACTGATTCAAGCCTTGAAAGAGCATAAACAAGCCATTGGATGGACTATTGCTGACATAACCGGCATAAGTCCCTCCACATACATACACAAGATTCATTTGGAAGATAATATCAAACCCAGCAGACAAGCCCAAAGACGTTTAAACCCACCAATGATGGAAGTAGTGAAAAAGGAGATCCAAAAGATGCTGGATGCAGGAGTCATATACCCTATTTCGGACAGCAATTGGGTGAGTCCAGTCCAAGTCGTACCCAAAAAGATGGGAGTCACAGTTGTGGAGAATGACAATGGCGAGATGGTGCCCACCCGAGTCCAAAATGGGTGGAGAGTTTGTATAGATTACAGGAAGTTGAATGCCTCTACTAGAAAAGATCATTTTCCACTTCCTTTCATTGATCAAATGTTGGAAAGACTCGCTGGAAAATCTTACTATTGTTGTCTTAATGGTTACACAGGTTTTTACCAAATACCGGTGGCGCCCGAGGACCAGGAAAAGACAACTTTCACCTGTCCCTTTGGCACATTTGCTTACCGGCGGATGCCATTTGGACTTTGCAATGCTCCAGCGACTTTCCAACGTTGTATGGTAAGCATCTTTTCATATTATGTTGAGAAAATAATATAGGTATTTATGGATGATTTTACGGTTTATGGTAACTCATTCCATGAATGTCTGTCTAATTTAATTAAGATTTTGAAGAGATGTTTAGAGTCTAATCTGGTTCTTAATTATGAAAAATGCCATTTCATGGTAGATCAAGGGTTGATTTTGGGCCATATAGTGTCTTCAAAAGGAATAGAAGTAGACAAGGCTAAAACTGATGTTATTCAATCTTTACCTTACCCTGCAAGTGTGCGGGAAGTTCGTTCTTTTCTTGGACATGCAAGTTTTTACAGGCATTTTATAAAAGACTTCTCCAAAATCACCCAACCATTGTGCAAATTATTGCAAAAGGATGCAGACTTTGATTTTGATCAAGCATGCCGAGATGCCTTTGATGAGCTGAAGAGTAGGTTGGTTTCTGCACCTATAATTCAGCCACCCAATTGGGACTACCCCTTTGAGATCATGTGCGATGCAAGTAACCATGCCATAGGAGCTGTTCTTGGCCAAAGAATTGAGAAAAATCCACATGTGATCTATTATGCTTCAAGAACATTAGATAGTGCACAAAGCAACTACTCCACTACAGAAAAAGAACTCTTATCCATTGTTTTTGCTCTAGAAAAATTTAGGCAATATTTATTGGGTACTAAAGTAGTTGTATTTTCTGATCATGCATCACTAAAGTATTTATTGAAGAAGAAAGAAGCCAAACCCCGTCTAATTCGATGGATTCTCTTAATGCAAGAGTTTGATCTTGAAATTAGAGACAGGAAGGGGTCTCAAAATTTAGTAGCTGATCACCTCAGTAGATTGTTGCTAAATAAGGAAGCATTGCCTATAAATGATGATTTTTCAGATGAACATTTATTTGTTGTCCACACTTTCAGTCCCTGGTATGCTGATATTGTGAATTTTTTGGTTACAGGTGTTATTCCTGCCGATTTTTCCAGGTTTGAGAAAGACAAATTAAAGAGAGAAGCCAAATACTACGCTTGGAATGAACCATATTTATGGAAATATTGCTCCGATCAAATTATTCGACGTTGTATCCCTAATGATGAGATTCAGTCCGTATTGAAATTTTGTCATTCTGAGGCATGTGGGGGTCATTTTGGTCCCAAAAGGACAGCTCGAAAAGTTTTGCAATGTGGTTTGATTTGGCCTAGTTTATTTAGAGATGCATATTTATACTGTAAATCATGTGACAGGTGTCAAAGAACAGGTAACTTAGGACCTAGAGACCAAATGCCACTCACATCTATATTAATTTGTGAAATATTTGATGTGTGGGGTAATGATTTCATGGCCCTTTTCCTTCTTCTTTTGGCAATTCTTATATTTTACTTGCAGTAGACTATGTTTCTAAATGGGTTGAGGCCAAAGCCACAAGAACTGATGATGCCAAAACTGTGGTGAATTTTGTCAAAAATAAAATATTTTGCAGGTTTGGTACCCCAAGAGTGCTTATAAGTGACAGAGGGACGCATTTTTGCAACAAAATCATGGATGCACTACTAAAGAAATATGGAGTCACGCGTTGTTTGTCAACTGCTTACCATCCCCAGACAAGTGGACAAGCTGAAATTTCCAACAGAGAGGTGAAGTCTATACTGGAAAAGACAGTCAATTTAACCAGGAAAGACTGGAGTTTGAAGCTAAAAGATGCTATCTAGGCCTATAGGACTGCCTATAAGACACCCATCGGTATGTCACCATATCGACTGGTGTATGGAAAACCCTGTCATTTACCCGTAGAGTTGGAGCATAGAGCATTTTGGACCATAAAATGTTGCAACATGGCGTTAGAAGCAGCAGGTGAACATCGTAAGTTAGAGTTGCAGGAATTGGAAGAGTTAAGAAATGAGGCATATGAGAGCTCACGAATCTATAAAGAAAAAACGAAAAGGTTCCATGATAAAATGATTTCTAGGAAAGAATTTCAAATTGGACAAAAGGTTTTATTATTTCATTCACGTTTGAAATTATTTCTAGGGAAATTAAGGTCCAGATGGATAGGAACCTTTGTTGTTACTAATGTTTTTGCTCATGGTGCAGTTGAAATTCAAAGTTTGGAGACTGACAAAATTTTTAAAGTTAATGGACATCGCCTCAAACCGTTCTATGAAAGAACTCTGGACCAAGAAAATGAGGAACCTCAACTGGCCATTCATGACTTGGAGAATTAATCCCGGCAACGTCTAGCTGAAGACGTTAAAGAAAGACGCTTTTGGGAGGCAACCCAATATTTAGCCTTGCCCAAGGCTAACTTGTTACTATTTAAATTTCCATTCCATTTATTTTTACTTTACTGAAAAAAAAAAAAGTTAAACGGGTTTATCAATTTTCTGGGCATGAATGTTGGGTCTGTTAGATTTTTCATCAAGTTTTCATAGCATTTTTTTTGGAAGCCCATACATTCAAATTATTTTGGGTTTTTCACATTTTTTTATGGGCCTTATCATTTTTATGGGTTTTTAAAATTTTACCTCTTTTCAAAGTTTTTACCTTATTTATTTTCTTTTGACCCAAGTAAATTTATTTCATTCTCACTATTCACCATCTTCCCCCACTCACCTAAACCCTAACATTTAACTCTTCATTTGCAGGACATTCACACCACCATGACCCGCCGAAAATCGTTGGTGATGCCCCGCCTTCGCCCACCGAGGCAACATCGACAGCAGCCACCACCGTCGCAGCAGCAGGCGCGCAGCCCGAGCCCACCGCCGCAGCAGCAGGCGCGCAGCGCAAGCCCGCCACCATAGCAGCAGGCGCGACGCAGCAGCGCCAGCCCGCCGCCGCAGCAGGCGTGACGCACCGCCATCCCACCGCCGCAGCAACAAGCCGCAGCGCCGTCGCCGCCGGCCACCGCCGTTCCTCCTATGCCAATCCACCCACCACCCTCCTATGCAGCCACAAATCCCAACCTTTTTACTTATCGCACTCGTCGTTCCACCAGATCTGCTGCTTTTACCCAGTCACAAGCACGAGATAAAGGTAAATGACCTATTACTTATGAGTATAGGCAGGTAGAGGCTGGATTAGTTGATGAGAGCACTTCGGAGGACGATTCAGACCGAGGAGATGAACCCATTTCCGACAAGCCACCTCGCAAATATCCAAGGCTTGCGACAAGTAAGAGTAGATTTCCCCCAGCAGCACATGAGGTAGGAGGCAATCTTGATTTTGATAGAGAGGAGCACAAAACCAAGTATTATTCCCTTGATACTTTAGATATTGTGCCTGGAAGATGTTTTGAGGATTCTACTTTACGTGCTTTGGGATTATATGATGAGGTGTTGGAATTGATTGATGGTATTGGTTGGCGTTGCTTTTTCATGATTAACATGCTTGTGTATGATGCTTTAGTCAAAGAGTTTTTCAGCACTTTCAAGTTTGACCACCAGGGACCCAATTTTAACTTAGCTATTCTATTTGCTTTGACTTGTAGACTGCTTGGCACATTTAAATATTTTTCAATCACTACATTTAACATTGCTTTGGGATTTATCACTGATGATGAGTCTAAAACAAGTGCTTATTTGGATATGATTTGTGATTATCCTGATGAATTTGATGCTTTAGCAGTTTATAGAGAGTTAACTAGTATGCCTAACATTGAGTTCTTTCCTGGGAAATCTAAAGCTTTTTATTTTCAAAGTGCTGCTTTGCGAATTATCCATCGTTTCTTAGCCATAAATTACTCTGCACGTAATGATGATACCACTGTTGTCACAAAAGCTGAATTATTCTTTTTATGGTGTATGATTCATGAGAAAAGAGTTAATTTGGGCTATTGGCTTGCTGCCAAATTGGATAAACTTTGTTTCAAACCTAAGAAGCTTTATCTGGGGTCTTTTGTCACTAGCTTGGTTGTTAATGTTGGCTTGTTGGATATACGTACTACCACCATGCATGTTGCTTGTACAATGCCACCTATGGATTTAATATTTTTGGATAAATTACACTTGTTGCAATGTGGCGAGAAAGGAGCCATTTCTTTTGTGGATGCAGGTGCTTTGGCCAAAGATAGAATTTTCAAAAAGGACACTAAGAAGAGAGCCCCAGCAACATCATCACAGGCCGCAGCCTCTGTTCGCTCTTCCTCCCCATCCATCACTGCTTTTGATGCCCGCTTAGAGCGTATTGAAACTGCTATCCACTAGCTGCAGGCGCATCTTCTGGCCTACTTTCAGCGTGTGGGGTTTACCTCACCTCCTTCGCAACATTGATTTATTGGATTCCTCCTCCTCCACAGGGCAGTATTCGTTCTATCTTATATTCTTTTTACATTTTTATAGCTGCCCTTTACCCCACAATTATTTGGTTGTTCCGCATTGAGGACAATGCGAGGAGAAAGTGTGGGGGAGGGGTTGAGATAGAAGTGTTGTGTGTTTTGTGATGATGTGTTGATTTTGCTAGACATACTTTTGGATTCTTAGGTTGTTATGAACATAATTGTGCATATTTTGTGGTTTGGCAATAGGAGTTAGTACTTGTCCCATGGATTTCAATGATTTGTTCTTCTATTTCATTGTTTTTGGCATGTATTGAATGGCATTCTCTTTTCTAAGAAGACAATACTTATCTTAAGCCAATTCCTTGACCATTTAGTTTTAACCTATTGGATGTTAGGCAGTAATGAGTCAATTTCTTGATAATTTACTCTATTTGCATACATTTCATAGTAGCCTCAACATTCTTTTGAATTAGAAAATTCAAGGCTCATATTTAATAGGTGAAATAAATTTTTGCATGAATTTAATTTGAAATCTTTGCACATTAGGTGATTGTTAAAACCAGTTGAGACATCAAATAGATCTTTGTGTGCTTATGGTTTGGGAATCTAGTTGCCATACTGTGAAAAAAAATTGGGAGATTAGCAAATAAAATTTTACTCCACTATCCATTAAAAATTTGGATATGAGTAGAGCTAGTAGCCGCTTGGATTTGTGTTATCTGAGTAACCGGGTGTATGCGGGTTAGAACCGGGTGCCCTCGCGTAAAAAGGACCTCTACATTCCTTGTAAGCAATCCTAGTCTTCCCTATGAAAAAATAATAATAAAAATAATAAAAGCATCAAAAGCAAAAATGATGCCAAAAATAAAAGTTTTGGTAGTTTGATTCCCTTGCTTGTTGAAATTTGTGTGTGAATTGTCTCTTCTGGTTTGGCATCTACCTATGTGTATTGATTTAATTTTAAACTAAGATCTTAAAATTCTTGCATGATTAAAATATTTTGAGTCTTGTTGTTTTTGATTTAAAAAGATTGTTGAGGAACCCATGTTATGATATGAATTAGTAGGAAATTGTTTTAAATGTCGTTCTCTGATTTGCCTTACACTTCAATTTGGTTGGAGCTTTTGGACTTGGATTTGGTTGAGGATGAGAATGTTTTTTATGGGATTGATTATGTTATTTGACAAATGTTTGAGGACAAGCATGGGATAAGCGTGGGGGAATTTGTTAAGTTGTTAAATGAGCATGTATTTGGTTGATTTTTGCTTAATATTTTGTGCTCTTTTAAGTCAGATTTGGATGCTTTTCATTTGTTTGTTTATTTTTCTGACTGTAGGAGTGAATTTTGAGAAAGTTGCATTTTTGGGGCCAATTGTTGATGATTCGGAGAAGCAAAGACTTTTTGAGGTAGAATTGAAGCAAAAGAGCTGATAAGTTGCAAATTCTGAAGGAAGCCTTGCCCAAGAGAAATGCTCAGTTGCCCAAGGCAGAAAGCCCAGCCTTGTCCAGTTCCTTTGCCCAAGTTGCCCAAGGGAAATGACAGTGGACAGCATTTTTTCAAGATAAATTCATACGAATTTAACCTATCCGCCACTTAAACCCTAGCTGGTATTTAGGAGTTTTAAGACTATATTTTAGGAGAAAAAGGGGGAGTGATTTGAGCAGTTTAAAACCCCTTTAGAAATTTTCTTTTAAATTTCCTAGTTTGTAAGATTTACTTCCTGTTTTGTTTGTTTTTATTTAAGAGGAAGAGTTCTGAGAAAAGAAAAATTCTTTTCTGCGTTTTTGGATGGAAATACTGTAGCAGGGGGTTTCTCTCAAACTTCTTCTCCCTATTTTGTGATTTTTCCATGGCCATGAGTGGCTAGAATATTATTTTCAGTTAAAGATTAATTCAAAACTAGGATTTATTTCACTGTTAGATTGCTGTGCTTAATCTTTATTCTATATTTCATTTGGTGTTCATGTTGTTTACTACTGCTTAGAGGAATTTCTTCTCAATTGTTATTTGTTGCATGTTCAATGAGGCGCCGTTGTTCATTTAATTAAATAACATATTGCTAATTGAAAATATCAAATCCGTAATTATTTGGTGGATTTAATAACAAGTGGCAATCAATTTAGCTTCCTTGCAAGGGTTTTTAGGTTGAGTAAATGCATGATTTGGTCTAAATCGATCCCGCTTGTGGATTGGTTGGCTTAGGTCGGGTCTTTCTATTTCGTAATGCTGTCAATAGATTAAATTCTTGCACTTGTTAAGGGTTGTCTATTGGTTAGGAATTAATTACAGTCTTACTTGATTAATTCATTAATACGGAAAGATTAGGTCGAGAGCGCGATGCCGACGGCTATATAACTAGCCCACTATTTGATTTTCTTAGAACTATTTCTTAATCTATGATCAATTGAATAAATCCTGTGTTGCGAATATCTTTAACTGAAATTATTACCCATTGAATTTTCTCTCAATTAATTTCTGATTCATTTAATTTATTTTATTTCATTATTTTGCTTTTAATTTATTAAACTCCCCCATTTAATTTTGTTGTTAAAAATTTGGTTGTTTAAAATTACTTTGGCACTAGTCTCTGTGGATTCGACCCTTTCTTGCCCTATTTGCAATTTATTTGTTAGGATAAGTGAGATTTTTATTTTTTGTGGTTTCGACACCCATCAGGAGGCATGTAGCCTGGAGCAAAAAGAGTTTATGGGTGGATATACATTACCATTGTCAATAATATGTCAGTAAAAAAACATAAAATTATATTATATATGATTACACTAATAATTTATACAATTGCTATAGTAATTTAATTTGAAAATTATCTTAAATTTGATATATATTATAGGTTGATCCTGTCTAGAATATGCTTTCACAAGATCTCCTCAAAATTCAAGGAGAAAATAGAATTTGACGGTTATTTATGGAAGAATCTCTCTCAGAAAATAAAGGATCTCTATTACCAGAAGTTTAAGGCATATTTAAATAATATCTTTTTACTTTTTTATTTATCTAATTGTAGACTTTAATTAGATTAGTATTGTTGTTTATAAATACTTATATACTTTTTTCAGAAAGATTTTTTCGGGATTCTAAATTTGATGTTGTCATTTACAATGTATGAGAGAGTCGAGCTCGTGCACTTTACAGAGATTTTTTTAGTTCCCATAAATTGAATGATGAACAATCTCTTTTTATTTCTAAACAAATATGGGACAATTGGCAAAATTACTGGTCAACGGCAGAGGCCAAATCTATTTCTTAGCAAAATTCGAGTAATAGACGGAGAGGACCAAAGAGGAAAAGTCTACCTGTGCACACTGGTGGATCTATGACCCACCAAGAGCATGCAAATAAAATTGTAAGTATTAAAACTTGACATTTATATTTTGAAATTTGTCCTTATGATGGAACCCGCTATTCTTTTAGAAGCATTAGGAAAATGAAAACTTTTGATTACATATCTTTTTGCTGCCATTCTTTGATTGTTATTATATGTCTTGTTACTACCATTCTTTTAGAAGCATTTGTTGTCTTTTTTTATTTGTTAATTGTAATCTTTCTATTATGATGGGCCATTTTGAAAATGAGATTTTTAATGTCTTATTAAAGGCTACCTTATTGAGATTTATTTTTTATTTCACAAGAGGGTAAATATCATAAAAATAGAAGAAACTCTGCTAAAATTTTTGCAAATCGTAGGTAATTTACCTCTTTTCTATATAGGAAAAATCTACTGGCCAAAAGCTTATATCACGATAGGTCTTTTTGCATACTCACATCAAAAAGCATGACGGTGTAACATTCATCAATGATTGATACAGGCAATTAAATGTATGTAAAGTATATATTTCAATATTGATTTTATATATAATATTAGTTTAAAACTATCACTAAGTAGTATAAATACTTATAATTATAGGATCAAATATAGGAGGAGAGGTACAATGACAGTCACAGGATAACCCCAATATTGATGAGAATCAGACGTATCTATAGGTAGTTGGTGGTAGGAACCATCGAGGTAGGATTTTTGGCCTTAGAGTATAGCTGCCTCTAGTAGACAAGCCACATCTAGTGAGGAAGTAGTTGCACTTTGGAATACAGTTAGTCTATTGGCAACTCAATTGCATGAGTCTATGAAATATATAACCGAACTCTATACTCAAATGAAATAAATAAGGGAGGGAGGCAGCACATCGTAGCATCCAAATGATCCACCTGTGCCAACAATATAGGATTTAAATTTTATGATTTTTGGGACTTGTCACAGTCTGACTGCAATATTAGGGATGATATTTATGCTTTTAGAACTTATAAAAAAATAATTTGATATATTATTGAATATTATAAATTTTATATTATAGTACGAATTAGATTTCTATGAATTTATTTTTTTTTTTGTCGCTAAATATATAAATGAAATGTAGCGACAAAAAAATTTCATTGCTAAATTTGCCTACGGAATATATCATACCATAGGCAAATTTGCCTACATAATACTTATTTTCATTGAAAAATTTTACCGATGGAAATTATCATTTCGTAGCCAAATTTAGCGATAAAATATTAATTTTCGTCAGTAAAATTTTCGAAGGAAAATATAATTCTGTTAGTAAATATGGCAAATGACGATAATATTTCGATCTGCACTTTCTAATGAAATTAACAACAGAGGATGTTTTCTGTCGGTAAATTTACCTATGGAAATATTTTCATCAATAAAAGGTACCTACAATTGATTCTCCTTTGCCATTTTTTGTTGCTAAATTCTGTCGGTATTTTGGTTTTCTTATGAAAATTCATTCAATTTCTACGAGAATTTTCATCGGTAATCAGGATTTTTCTTGTAGTGTGAATTAACCTTTAACTAAAATAAATATTTAGCCACTTATGGCTATTACAGAGCTAAAGATAGAGAATGAGAATTTAGGAAAAACCGAATTTGATCTCCTCTTTTATTCCTAATCACACTCCTAAAATAAAGAAGGAAAGTGGTTTAATCCTATCCAAACTTAGGAAATAAAATAAAATCTAGACTTCCTAAAACTACAGCATTCATATCCTTAAAATATAGCATAATAATCCTTAAAAGTTGGCTGAAACTCTCTTGGTGACTAGGGCAACTCACGCACAAAATAGGTGTGCTGAAATATTCTGTCCTTATCGAAATTTTTCTAGCCTTTGGCAAAGCCAAGGCTTATGCTTGCCCTCTAGCCTTGGGTAAGGCTAACATCAAGATTTGGCCAGATTTAGCTTTTTGCATCTAAATTTCTTCAAATCTTCATAGTTATCCAAAATAAGCTCCAATTAGCCACAAATTGCTCTCTTTTCACCAATTAACTCCTGCAATGGTCAAAATTACAAAATAAATAAAAGGTGCCTAGATTTGCTAAAAATCGTATTATAAAAACATGCAAAATAAAGTATAAATGTGTAATTTTAACCACTTATCACCCTACATGGTAGGTCTTTCCTTTTATCTCTTGTAAATAACCCAATCTTTTAAAAGATCTAGATATTACATTCTTAAGACTATCTATCTCTCTATTTTCTCTCTCTATGTCCCTTGCTAACTTAAATTTAAAAGTGCTAACGTCCGATCTAATCAGACTAACCTTTTTGCAGGTTCTGGATCTTTGCTAATCCGATTGGCTTGTACTACATTCCTGACTCTGATATCCTCTACATCATTATACCTCTTTTCGATTTAAATAATGTGATTTTTTAATATGATATCAGAGCTCTAAACATTCAATATTTATACTCAAATTGTTTCAACTAGTTTGGTTGCTTCAACCTTTATTATTGCCTCTTTTATCTCAACTTCATACTTTTTTTATCAAATTCACACTTAAAAATTATTTTACCTGGAAGACTTGATTATTCCAATTCTTAATTACTATAATCTGACTTCTTTTATTGATGGGACATGTTAACGTTAAAAAAATACATTGGATAAAGGAAAAATTATCTCATTTCTATTTTCTTCTTAAATCAAAAGATTGGTTTTTTAATTCATAAAAAATATAGCTTGGTGTCTACAAGAGTAAGAGAAATTTATGCCACCAACTTATTTTTCATACAGTTTATTACTAAGAGTGTATATTTTTCCATGCATATATGATATTGATTTTTTATTATTTCTTTATGAATAACATGAATGCGATAAAATTTATTATAAAATTACTTCAAAATACTTATATTACGCTTGTGAATTTATTCTATACTAATAACCAAACTATGTATATGGGCTCTCTCGAGCAGCCTAGTTCTCAGGTTACTAGGATAGTCAGGATCCGAACTGATACCCAGCAGTGTCATTTAATAGAGTTCTATTCATACAAGGACTCGCAAGCTAGCTAAATAAGGTGTAACGCTCATTCCAGAAGTTTTTCTTAGTCTCTTGATTAGGTTGTACATCTTCCTTAATGGAAATCCTATAAACATTAGGAATCATACCTGAAATAGGACTCTTACCTTTATAAATAGGCAAGATATTAGGTACTTTTCTCTCTCTTAATAAAACCTACTTTAAACACTCTTTTAAGATCTTTACTGACTTGACCATCAAAGATTTTTCTTCGTCGAAATCACCTTTAAATTTTCTTTATTTTTAACTATTCTTGGAGCTATAAAGAATATTATGGTTTAAGCCCTTCTGGTGACACTGTCGCACTTGGTAGCATAGGCACCATATTAGCCATCGCCATAAACTACCATCACAAAAAAATACCACCCCAAATATTAAAAACTAAAACTTTGCATACCTGCCAACCATCTCAGCACCATAATTCCAAGAAAGGATGTTAGAATACTAGAATCGTAACATGTTGCAATATCAGGGCAATTTTTGCTCTCCACTTTCTAGGACCATACTCTTAACCTATTTTTCGAATGTAAAGTTCGCTAACTTACCGGGGTATAATGAATGCATAGATCCCCAAGAACATTTGGATCAGTTCCATCACACCATGTTAATTTATACTATAGAGGATGTTGCCTTTTGCAAGGTTTTTCCATAGATCTTGATAGAGTCTACCTAGATTTGGTTTAAAAGTCTGAAAGAACACTCAACAGATAACTTTTAGCAGTTCGGTGACATATTTATAGTGAATTTTATGGCAGCCATCCAACTAACTAAGGTTTTAGTCAACCTGCACCAGGTCATATACGAAAAAGGAAAGCCTTTGCATAGTTGTGGGGAGAGGTTTAATGTAATAGCTATGGACATTCAAAATTTAAACTTAGAGGTTGCCAATAATGTTCTCAGTAGAAATACAAGGTGTTAAAATTTTAGTGACTCTTTAAGCAAAAAGCTTCCATCTAATTTTATCAAACTAATAACTTGAGCTCATAAATACATCCACATGGATAAAGCTAGGTGGTTAAAGTACAGCTCGTAGACAAAGAAGGATAATGATAACTTTCGAGCATGTAGGGATAGGGTTGTTCAAAAAGGGAAGATTCCTAAGCTATGATAGGGTTGAACTGAGCATATGTGGTTTCAAAACCATACTTTGGTAGCTGAAGTAAAGAGCAGTTCACCAAGTTAAATGCCTTTTCTGCATAAATCATATCCTCGATGAAAAAAATAACCATGTAAGTTAGCCAAAGCCCATAAGGGAGGATTCGAATAAGGACCTGAGTATATGTTGTGCTTTTCACAAAGACAATGAGCATAAAGCTAACAACTGTAGATGGCTCAAAAGGAAGATAGAATATCAAATCAAGAAAAATAGGCTAAAATAATTCGTAAAGGGGAACAAGAGTGATGATCATCGAATACCACCTCGGCATTCAGATAATGAGGAAGGGAGAAATAGTATGAAGGCCCAGCAAGAGTAATTCATGTGATTGCAGGAGGAAAGCATTATTATGTGTTTAGTGATTCAAAATTAAGAAAGGAAAAATAGGTTTTCTCACTCGAGGCTAACTTACCTGTCTCGATATATATCATTTAATTTTTATCTAAAGATGGAAAGCATTTCGATAACCCCATAATGACATGCTAGTTGTGGAAGTAGGTAGTGCAATTAACTTAATTACTCTATAGGCTTATAAAGTTTTGCGAATGCCAAGCCTGCTGGAGGAAGTAATGGTGTAGTTGATCGATATTTTAAGGGTAGCCTATCAAGGTCGAGGCTTTGATCAACTTAGCGTTACAACTCAAAAATGACTCAATAGTCAGATCATACATAACATGTTTTATGGTAGTAAATATGCCCTTGTCTTATTTTGTAATTTTTGATTGGCCTCTTTTGGCTACAGTAGATGCCTACATTTCTATACAAAAGTTGATTATAAAGATCCATACATAGCAAGGAATGACTATACTTTGGAAAAATCAGACAGTGATATGAAAGATATATATCACTATGCTAAAGAAGGCAAATCAAACATTGCCAATAGATACAATAGATATCCCAATTGACTCATCTTAAAAGGTGAAGCTTATAGATTCATTACAAGAAGTGGAGTTATTGCCAGAAAAAATTACTTCGGGAAAGGCCAACTCGAATATGGAGTCGTTACTAGCAATTCTGACATTTTATGTAGACGTGTTTGCCTAGTAACCTTCTAACATTACCGACATTTTGCCCGAGGTCATGTCTCACTCTTTAAGCATTTAACCAAGCTACAAACCAGTTAAGCAAAAGAAGCGCAATCATGCACCCAAGAGGTAGCTGGTAATAAATGAAGAAATAGACACTTTGTCAAGAAATGGGTTTATAAAAGAGGTACTTTATCCGAACCGATTATCTAATGTAATCTTTATCAAAAAAATCGAATGAAAAGTGGAGAATGTGCATTGACTTCATCGACCTCAACAAGCCTTTCCCTAATATAGTTATCCATTACCGAACATTAACATGTTAGTTAACTCAATAGCCAATTTTGAAGATTATGCTTTCTTAGATGCCTCTATTGGGTATCATCAAATCTCCATAAATCTAGAAAGTAAAGAGAAAACAATATTCATCACCCATAAAGCAACTTACTGCTGTAAAGTAATGTCATTCAATCTTAAAAATGTTGGTGCAACTTATCAAAGGTTGATGAAAAAGTTATTTGTTAACTAGATAGGTCAAAACATGTAAGTTTATGGCGATGATATGATTGTCAAAAGCAAAATCTCGATAGATCTGCCAAAAGAACTGAAGGGAACATTTTCAATTCTCAAAAAGTTTAGCCTAAAGTTGAATCCAGATAAATGCACTTTCGAAGTTTAGTTGGGCAAGTTCCTAGGTTTTGTGATTTCCAAAAGAGGGATAAAAGCTAGATTAAGACTATATTAAAATGGAACCGTTGAAGTCAATTAAAGAAGTACAGATATTGAATGAAAAGTTCACAGCTCTCGGAAGATTCATCTCCTATTTGACTAAATGATATCTTCCATTCTATAAAGATTTAAAGGATTTGAAAAACTTCAAATGGACTCCAAACTGCCAGTTAGCATTTGAAGCCTTTAAATAGTTCCTCATTTCTCCTCGCCTACTCAGTCAACCTAAATCGAGTGAAATATTATTTTTATACTTGTCAATTTATGAAGAAGCCATCGGCTCAATTTTGATCATAGAAAAAAAGCATCCAGCAGTTTCCTATCTATTACATCAATAAGGTCCTCCATGGAGCTGAACTAAGGTACCCGATTCTTGAGCAACTAGCTTTGGCTTTGGCTTTAGTAACTTCGGCAGTAAAACTTCACCTCTATTTTCAAGAGCACATGGAAATAGTTCAGACTAAAACCTTTCTCAAAAAAGTGATGCAGAGGCCAGAAGCATCAGAACTAGTGGGATCCACATCCTGCATTTCTGATTTGTGGGTTTCGTTTCCTTGCATACTACTAAAGCGAAACTAAAATAATAAAATTATGATGAAAAATGAAAAGAAATGATAGATAACGAGTAAAAATAAGAAATTAGAGTTAATATGGAAGAAATATAATTAAATGTGTATTTAAGGGCTCAAAAGATAGTAAAAAAGTAGTTAGAAAGGGTAAAATTGGAATTATGAGGTAAATTTGGTAAATGGATGGCAAAATCGTAATTTAATGAAAAAGTTGTAAAAATAGAGACTAAAGCGTAATTTTATTAAAAAATAAATTTAATGACTAAAATGAAAGAAAATGAAATTATAATGACAAAAACGTGAAAATGTGGTAAAAATGCTTAAAGAGGAAAGACCAGGGATAAAATGATAATTATGGTAAAAATTGGGACTTAGATATCAATTTAGAACAAAAGGACATAATTGTCATTTTGAGTAAAAATAGAGATATATATGTAATTTTGGTAAAAAAATAGGGATATAAATGAAATTTTGGTGAAAGTAGGAATAAAATGGTAATTTTGGTAAAAGATGAGACCTAAAGGTTAAAATGATAAAAGTAAATGACTTAAATGTAATTTCGACAAAAAATGGAATCAAAGATATAATTTTAATATGAGATGAATATATTAGGAATTAAAAATGAAATATTACTCTAAATTAAAGCTAAAAATGAAGATATGTGTTTTGATAAAGATTTTTTTAAACAAAATAAATTAAATAAGGAAGTGAATTATATTGGGATTTGAATTAATATATTTAATATATTCAAATAAAACCAAGTTGTAAATTGTAATGAAATTAGAATAAAGTTTGAAATATGATAAATAAAATAGTAGAAGGTTAAATATGTAAATAAAGGATAAATAATATGAAAATATAATTAAATGATTAGTAGAGGTAATTTCGTAATTAAGTGAGAAGATAGGGGTAGAAATGTAAATTACACTAAGAATATAGTTAAGAAAATAAATAGTAAAAAGGATGAAAGTATAAAAAAATAAAGTTAACGGGGCCATATGGTAATTTATCACTATGTAAAGGAATGTGAAGGACTAAAATGTAAATTGAAGAGTAGGAATAAAGTAAGAATATAAAGGAGTAAAAAAGAGTAAATTAGTGTTCTAATGTGAATTATGTGATAAAAAGAAAATTCAAGGACTAAAATGTAATTGTCATCTAAAATGAGGAGCTAAATATGCAAAAGATAGAAATAGTAGCAAAAAGGGGTAAAAAAGTAAATAGGAAGGTAAAAATATACATTTGAACCAAATAAGAGTAGGAATGGGTAAAGAAGTGAGTAATAAGAACTAAATAGTAACTTATCATTATGTAAAAATGCTAAAAGGATTAAAAATGTAAATTAAAAAAAAGAAGATAAAGTGAAATTGTAAGTAAATGGATATAAATAACTTAGCCATAAATAAAAAATAATAGAAGGATTAAATTGCAAATAGGAAGGAAAATGAGTAGTAGTCAAGGAACAATATGTGAAAATTAATATAACCTAAATTGATTGATAGACAGAAAATTAATAAAGAAAAGAAAAATATTATATGAGTTAAACGGAAATTTTATGAGTAGTAGAAACGCGAACGATAAATTAATAATTGAAAAAATAAATATATTAAATTTAATTTATATGAAAAGGGAGATAAATTCAAAAATAAAGGTACAAAGGGAAATGTAAATCAAAGGGGCCATAAAAGACTTAAATTGGAAAATAAAATATTATGAGATTATTGTGTATGAATGCTAAGCTGTAAGACAACAATTGGAGTATATTAGTACAATCAAATGCAAATGATAAATTAAGAAAAGTTAAGTGATAAATTAAGAATAAAGAAACAAATAGGAGATGATCGGTAATTTTAAAATTAAATAAAAAACTTAATTGTAAATTGATAACTAAGGAAAGATTTGAAAAGGATGGAAGCTAGTATCGAAATACAAATTAGAAACCGAACGCAGATTTTAGTAAAGATATAATTGTTAAGAATTGAATTGGATTATTGATTATTGAGATAAAAAAAACATAAGAAAAAGATTTGCACAAGTAAAATATTTAAGAATATAAGAAATTAGAATGAAATATTCGTACATGAGTCAAAATAAGATAATAACAATGGTAACGGAATCAAATAAATATGGGGAAAAACAAATTTGTTATTGTAAATACTCTAAAAGCAAATTGTTCATTCGATAAGGAAAGCAATAAGGTGAGAACAACAGTAAAATTAAACAACAAAAATCAAGTCGTACAATGGATAAGAAAATGAGATAATATGTTAGAGATCGAAATGTGAGATATGATACAGGATTAATTGTCGACTAAGCATAAAATATGAAAATAAATTATTAGAGGTGCACATGATATTAAGACAATTACTTAAAGAACTAAAAAGTATTAAGCAATGACAAGTAAGTGTTAAAAATAAGCGAACAATCCGATATAAAGAATTAAAACAAGAATAGTAAGCCAGTAATAATAGAAATAAGAGGTGATCAATGGGTCATCAAAATGATTGTTGAAAAAAAAATATTGGATCAAATGGTGTAACACATTAGAATTATATTTAGATAAAAACGAAAATTTTAAGCCTACGTAAGTGGAAATTTGAAATTTGTTAATTGGATATCCATGACTAAGTATTTGATACTTAGCGTGTAGTTATTTACTGCGCGCAAATATTTGAAGGATACAAGCCGGTATTTAAAGGGAAAGGCGCTAGATCTGGACAGAGTTGTGCAACAAAAAAGATAAACTTTATGTTTTTGTGTGACACGTATGAGTAAAATCATATTTTGTACGTGTATTATACTAGAACAATTGTTATAGTACAGTGTGATATTTACGTTATATGAGCGTTACACAAGATATCAGGTACTTTCTCTCTCTTAGCAAAATCTATTTTAAACACTCTTTTAGATTTTTCTTGTATGTACTACCGTTAGATTTTCTTTGTTTTTCGGTCATTCTTGGAGCTGTAAATAATATTGCAGTTCAAGCCTGACTTTGGTGATAGTCCGATAAATTGGAACTGTTATCATATACTATAAAATTTTTAAGTAGATTTATAGAGTGAATTAAGAATTTTAAAATTATAACTATTTTGAGTAGATGTTAGTTTTAATTGGTATTAGAATTTTGGTATAAGTATTTTAAAATAATTTTAAATATAAATTTAAAAGAAAAATATTTTTTAAAAAAATGAATTGAAATAAAATTAAAAAATTAAAAAATACGAAAAAATAAACATCAATACATAATTGAACGGTAGGAGTAAAATCATAATCTTATGCCATTGTTACCAATTCTCTGTTTGGTTTAACTTTTTTAGTGAGCTGGTAGTTGTTTCAGTTTACATAATTCATCTTCATGTGCCCTTTTTTTTTAATTATTATAAAGCAGCAACGTATTCATTTTTAAACCATCGGTGATTTTTTTTTTCTCAATTTCTGATTTCAATCAGATAACACTTTGATTTTTTTTTTTTTAATTCTTGACATGTTTCGGTTTTACTCCTTCATTTATTTCATTCCCGTTGTGTGAATGCGTGGCTGAAGAACTTCTAAAAAACTCACTCTCAATTAAATCTACCACCTTAGGATCATTGATCTACTAGTACTCACTTCAGTAGTGTCTCATTTGCCAATATTTCCGTTCACTATATGCTCAAACTTCAGCTCTAATGTTTATTTAAAAGAATATATCATCTCTCTTTCTCATTATAATTTTATTGTTTTATGAACTTGAAGCACATGACCAAATCTATGTATTTAATTTATTAATATAGTAAAAATGTATTATTACATTAAAAAAAAAAATACATCACTATTTGTTGCATAATTTTATCAAAGAGTATCGGCTACCGCAGCACCAAACATAAACATAACCTACCATCTTATCAGCTAAAGCAATAGGGGTTGCTAAAACCCGTCTAACCGCAGCTCAGGATATCTAAAACGACCAGACAAATGCCCCTCTTGCTTTCCCCTAACTTATATAGAGACCAATAGACCTCTGAAGCCCAACCAACACCAGGTCGCTGACTTCCATTGCAATGTCTCTATCAACTCTCCATAAACTACTCAAAAATTCACAGCCTCTGTCAAGAACCCTTGCTTCCCTACACAATCCATATGTAGACTCACCAAATTCAACACTAATCCCCCAACCTTATAGCCCAATAAATGAAAACCATACCATCAATGGCACTATTCTACCTGGTTCACTCAAGGATGGGAGCTTGACCCATTTTGATTCCTTACCGTTTTCTTCGATCCATTCATTTGGGTTGTGTGCCTACCCGGTTTTATGGACTGGGTTGATTGCTGATTTGATGAACGAGGAGGATTCTGGGATAGCGTGAAAAAAAAGCGGAAGAAGAAGATGAATAAGCACAAGTACAAGAAGCTGAGAAAGCGTCTTGGAAGGCAGAGTTAGAGTTGTTCCTTTTTGTATTAGGTGAGGACTTTGTTAGTAAAATTACTTTCTTTTTCATTCGATTGGGAGCCGGGTAGGGCATTGCCATCGGACTTGGGATTTCTAAATTTTCTATAATATCTCCATTTATGGCAAAGATTACTTGAAAGCTTAAATAAGTAGTTCAACTGTTAAGAAGCCATTTTGCACTCCAAGTTATTAGATACGGGATTAATATTTACCAATTATGATATTGGGAAGTATAGTGCGCTAAAAAAAAATAGAAGAATTGGGCATGGTTGGACCTAAAGTAATCGTGCATTTGTTTGATTACAAGTTTTCATGTGCTTATTCTGAAGTTGATTTTACTGTGGAAGTTGAATGCGTTTATCTAGTTTTTATAGTTACATGCATGATTTTGCTCCCGGAAGCTTTTTACTTCTTTTTTCCTTTATGCGACCTAGCCTTATTGTGTAATATGTAATGCAGGCATTGTCTTTTTCTCGTAATTAATCGAAGTTATTTGTTAAATGCATTATATTAGCTATTGGTGAAGGTCTGCAAAAGTGCCTATCTTGATGTTTTTGTTCTCTATACCTGTTTTGAAGGTCTGCAAGGGAGACTAATAATTGATTTTCTATGCATTGACTTATGTGGAGGCAGTGGTAGTGGCAGTGCTAGTAGAGCTGGTTTATGTTCAATATTTGTCATAGCTGCTAATACAATAATAACTTGTGTTTTATCAAGTTGCTGCCACTCTCTACACCGAACCTTTTCCTCTTTATCTCTTTTAAGGTATATCGGCAACACCAAGTGTGAGTTGTTGTCACTGATTGGGAATTCTTAAGTTTAGGTGTACTTCCTTTGTAACATCATTAAAACAGGCAGAAATTGCGATGCTTCCATGTCTATTCGGTGGTTAGTCTGGTAATATAAGAGGTTTCTATTGGTGCACAAGATAACATGGAAGCATCAATTAAGCAATTTATAGGCATATGTCATATGACTGGTTGTGGAAGTATATAATTGGTCAAATAGCCTTCATCTTGATCACAAAGGCTTTAAATCACCATGGTTGGAGTCGGATTCAAGATTTACCAAAGAGGGGAGCTAAAATTTAAATATCATGGAAAATAAAAAATTTTGTAGGGGTGCAAAGTATAAGAAATAAAAAAATTGGAAGGACCAATTTAGAAATTAAGTTAAAATCAATATAAAATTACAATGACTTTTTTGGGGAAACAAAATTGAGGGTGGCTTTCATTGCCTACCTACATTCGCCTCTGACAACAGCCGAAGAAGGTTGCTTTCCTTATGTAATCTCCCAAGTCGAAAAGTATAAGAACTATATGCCTGGTGCTGCATGATCTTTATTCGATTTAAGAGTTTCTTGCTGTCTTAACTTCTTATATGTGAATTATGGTGCTTACCACCAGCTACCTCTTTATTGTTTTGTGTGTTCTTGGGCATGCGATCTTGGTCATGTTTTCCAATGTGATGGTTGTCTTTGAAAATTATGAACCTTCGTAGCATGTCCATTTATGGCCATACTAGGGACCATACTGAGACATGGTCTAGATAAAACAATCTCTATCTGTTTGGCTACTATTTGAAGATAGAAATCTTCTAGTTGGATATTTCAAACAGATGATGACAAGGTATTCTATGCCAATTGAATTTATTATGTAACAGTAGCAAATCATATTAACATAATGCCTTTTTATTGCTTGGTAGTCTAAATCTCCTGTCCATGTTTACTTCAAATACTTGCTAGTTTGTTTGATTTTCCAGATAAATATCATAGTGTTAGGGACCGCAATGCTAGGCCCATAAATGCGAAGGCTCCTTATCCACTTAAAAGGAATTCCTTGTAAAGGAGGAAGCCCCACACACTTATAAGCCACCAACTGCCTAGGCAGTTAACCGATGTGGGATCGTAACATTGCCTCCCCCTCCAACAGCCGACTCCCAGCGGCTAGCAGCCCACTGGCGGCTTCTCCCTAAGGGTTCCTCTCCTGGGCCGCTTCCACCGACTCCCGGTTGCTTGTCACCCATTGGCGGCTTCTCCACATAGGGTTCCTCTCCTGGGCCGCCAACCCGGCTCTGATACCATTGTTAGGGACCGCAATGGTAGGCCCATAAATGCAAAGGCCCCTTATCCACTTAAAAGGAATTCCTTGTAAGGGAGGAAGCCCCACACACTTATAAGCCACCAACTGCCTAGGCAGTTAACCGATGTGGGATCGTAACATTGCCCTCTCCTTCAACAGCCGACGTTCCGGCGGCTTGTCACCCACTGGCGGCTTCTCCCCAAGGGTTTCTCTCCTGGGTCACACCCACTTGGCGGCTTCTCCCTTCTGGGTTTCTCTCCTGGGCCACACCCACTTGGCGGCTTCTTCCCTGAGATTCCTCTCCTGGGCCGTGGATCCGGTAGGTCGGACCACTGATAGAGAAGGGTGACATCAAGCCCATAAGTTGACCAATATATTCTACCTATATAAGGGTGACCAATGGCGGCTTCTACCTATCTCTCTCTCTCTCTCTATATATATATATATGGAAAAAGCTTAATGGCTTAAATTGAGTAAATCAAACGTGCCCCTGGAAAAAATGTACTTTTTAACTTGACCAATATATTCTCAAGCCATTTAGCCTTTGAATGAATGATGATTAATATTCTTGGGCTCCTTAACTTTTTCTTGGGAAGGATAAAATTTTTTAAGTCTTGCTCATTAATTAGGATCTTATTGGCTAACAGACGTTCTCTACCTTATATTTATACACTGAATTTATTTTGCTAACTTACATTTTATTTACTTTTATTCAAATTTAATGCATTGGATTCACTTTTGCCTAAAAAATAAACTGAATTCACTTTAATAATTGAATAAATTGTATATATTATATACACTAAATTCACTTTATATATTTATACATTGAATTTACTTTTATCCAAATTGAATAAATTGTATTTAATTATTTAAATTAAACTCAAATTCAATCTTATTTTAATTAAAATTTAATTTGTAAATTTAATTTTAATTGGATTTAATCAACTAATTCGATTTTAATTTAATACAATAATAATTTATTCCAAATAAAAATGAGTTGAATATATATATATATATATATATATATATATATATATATATATATATATATATATATATATATATATATATATATATATATATATATATATATATATATAGTCAATTGCAAATGAAAAAGAATTGATCAACTAATATACTTTGATTATCACTATTACAATATGAATTTAATTTTTCCGGCATATGAATGGCACCTCTTTACAAATTAAAAATTTTAACTGAATTTGCACGAATTTGACAGTGAATATATAGTGGTGGGGTTTGAAGCAATGAATAAAAGAGATTTTCTTGAAAAAAAAAATCAAGAGACTAGGGTTGTTAGGAAGAGATTTCTGAGTTTGATGATGATCAGTTTGGGCAAAATGTATTCACTGTGAGCAAGGTGTATACGATTGTGTATTTTTTAGAATATTAATTTTTTATTTCAATTTTATTTTTTTCTAATTTATTAAATAATTTTACTGTCCTATTACATTTAATGGATTCCATATCATTAGCCTTGATTAAGAAATCGAAGTATTAGATTAAACCATTTTCAAAATTTATTAATTTTTAAGCACAAAAATTAAATAATAAGAGTAGAAAAAAAATAATAGCAATAATTCAAGATCATAAGGACCTTGCTGCTTCGACTTCGGTGTCGCATAATTCAAGAGAAGTATACTTATAATCAGAAAAAGGGTGGCTTAAGCTCTTTTTATTTTGTTTCTAAATACCCATTTTAGCTATGATTATTGATTAATTTTCATTAATTAATCTGCAAATCTAATCCTACCATCATAATTAAAAAATAAAAAGATAAATTACTTCTTTCCATAGAATTTTCCTATTCTGGCTGTTCATGTTCATGGAAAAAAGTCTTGTCAGTTTGCTAAAAGTTCATATGAATACAATTTATATGGTAAAATTAAATATATATAATAATATTTGTTCAAACTTTGTTCAATTTTACATAAACTGAATATATTTTATTTACTATGCACAAAATATATACATTTTTATAATTAAAAAAATTTAATAACAAATAATTAAAAGGAATATATACAAACTTATAATTACGGGGTAATTAACTTTAAAATGAATTAACAAATATCAAATCTACATGTCAATACGGACTTTACATCAATGCTCTTAAAAAAAAATATTAATATAAAATCTTAAGGCAGTGATGCTTTTTCGGCTGAGAAAAAAAAAAGAGAAGAAAAATCAAATAATTCAATAGCGTTTTCGTTCACTCAATAAAGTCTATATATATAAAAGTAAATGACAAGTTAGTTTTAATTAGAATTTTTAATTACAATTTCAATTTGATAACTAATCAATTTCAATTCGATAACAATCAGGCCAAAGTAGGTGATAAGTAAATTTTAATTCGACAATAATTGGATCAATTTTAATTTTGAATGAAAAATAAAGAATCATACCTTTAATTTCTCCTTCGTTATTTCTTTCATAAATCTAATTATATTTATGGGCATTTTCTATCAAATCGAGATCATAAAATTATTTCTTATGTTATTTTTTTATACATCTATAATTTTTAATCTTGAAAAAAGATCAAAAAAATTATTTGGATGTAAATGCAAAACAAGCAGAAAATTAAAAAAAAAAAAAAGCATAATTGGATTGTGAGAAAGTGAAGGAAAAAATGAAAAATAAAATTTGGACAAAAGTGTATTTATTTATTTAGATTTAATTTATATTAAAATAATTTAAAATTTCGATTAAAAAATAAAGCTATGTACATTAAAAAATTAAAATCAAAACAATTGAGCATTAACTAGATGCATGCTAATGTTCAAATCGATCATTTCCATACGAAGATTTGTTGTAAACAATTCCTTAACATTTTAATAATTCAAAATTACTGATACATTTACATGAATTAAATAGCTTTCAAAAAAAAAGGTCAAGTTCGAAGGATACTTCGAAGTATATATAGTGTATCCAAACTTAATAAATTATATTTATTTTCAATTTGACATTCAGATCAAAAATTTTGCTTTAAAAATTTTTATTTTATATGTAAAGTAGATATTGAGTTAATTTATTTGCTTTTTTTTTTCCGATAGATGTGATAGTTTGTCATTGATTTGGTTGTATTTTTAGCCAAAATGGGATTTATAATGACAAATTTCTTTACACATATTAATTAATATATAATATATATTAATGTAATTTTGAAATTTTTAATTTGTTGTATTTTTAAATATTTTTATGATATTTAATATTATTTATTTGTATTAATTTAGAATTTTAATTTACTTTTGATTTAAATATGTAAATTAAAAAAATAAATTTGGATAAATAGGGTAGATCGATTTGAGATCCAAAAAATATCAGGTTAATTAGGTAAGGATCCGATATTTATATAGAAAAATATCAATAATATTATTATCTTCTTGTTCCTAATTAATTGTTTTACTTTTAATATGTCAAATTTATTATTATTTTTTAACTAGAAATTTATTAAAAAAGAAGGTTCAAACTAAAATTCGAGCCAACAAACTTATCGGGTGAATTTACACTTCCAAATTTGTTTTCAAATTACAACATTGTTGTGACAGCTGCAATATGATAATAAAAATGTTGCATTAACCTAAAACTATAAAAGCAAATGCAACACCTATAAATGTTGCATCTTTAATGCGTTTTAATGATGATTTAATAATTTTTTTTAGAGTTGATAAAAAATTGTTTCAAATATCATACTTTTATAAAGATTATTTTTATCTTAAAAAAAATAAAAAATATATATTATCATTCAGTTTGGGCAATTTAGCAACGTTATATATATATATATAGAGAGAGAGAGAGAGAGAGAGAGAGACATGCTGTTAGGCCCAACTGTTGTTGATCAAGGGGTACAGCAACACGAAATGATTGACGATGTCAAATTGCACTGCATGGTACTGACCAGCATCACAGGAGCTCTGCCACCCCAAAATTGTTGGGGTTGCTCCTAATCTCTGTTGAGAAATACAAAGACTTCCACAATTCTGCCTTGCAATTTATTTTTGGCAAAATCCATTCTTACATCCTTTAGCTTGTGTTTCAACCGCTGCTATAGGCAAATTTGGCTGGTTGAGAAGTATAATTCGGAGCTCAAACTTGAACCGATGGATCAAGAGTGACTCTTGATCTTGATCAAATGATTCAAATTAGTGCATATCATATATGACACTACCCGAATTAAATCTTCAAATTTTAAAATTTGAAGATTTAATTCATGGTGTGAATAAATCTGGACCATAGGATCAATATCCACTCGTGATACAATAGTTTATATTTGAGCACACCATGAATATTATTGCACCATGTCAATCCTTATCTACTTTCTTCTCCTCCTCCTCTCACTTTTCTCTCTCCAAAATAAAATTTCAAACTCGTTTACTGGCGAAACCGACTGGATTTTAGTTGAGGGATAGCTGCCTACATATTGCTAGCAATGGTAGCTTCGATCTTGCATTAATCTGTGGCGATCGATAGTTCAGAAAACTAGCACTCAAATGCCCAATTTAATGGCAAGTGAAAGACTCGGGCTAACGGCTCATTGGTGAGAGATTGTATGTTACCTGAAATAAAAGTAATTATAAGATTTGATAAATTGAAATAATAATTATAGAATAAAACAGAATGTAATTGCTCAATATGATACAATATAGGCTTGCATTTTTTTATTTTTTATTTTCTAAACTCAAAGTAAAAACAAAAAAATTGAGGAAAAAAATTAATGACATGAAAAGATGCCGAAAATGAAGAAGATCTATATTATAATAAATGTTTATTGTATTATACAAAATTAACTGCAAATTATGTATTATTTTATACAGCATACATAAAATAATAAATTTATAATATATTATATTATCTACGTATTAATTTAAAAAAAAAACTTCTAAACACATATTTATATAAATTTTTATTATATTATATTATTTTATGTGCAATAAAAGATGGTAAATGGATGGATTTGATCATTAATGGATCAAAAAATTGATCAATATTCAAATGGATTAAACGAATTTGAATCGATCAATAGATTTAATGCAAATTATTATAAATTTTTTATCAACGATATGAGTAAATTATAAACCCAATAGGTTGAATAATGAACGATATAATGAAAAAATAAAAAATATTAATTTTTTAAGTAACAATTAAACTTGATTAATTAATTTCAGGCAGATGTTTGTCATGCATATCAGTTGCTAAGAAATGGAGGGTTAAAAGAATAGAACATAATAGTGTTTATGTATGATGATATAGCGACGAATGAGTTGAATCCGAGGTCCAGAGTTATCATCAATAGTCCCGATGGAGAAGATGTATATGCTGGGGTTCCTAAGATAGCTTTCAACTATATATATATATATATATATATATATATATATATATATATATATATATATATATATATATATATATATATATATATATATATATATATATATATATATATATATATATTAATTTGCAGTTAGGATTTATTATTACAAATTAATAATTAACTATGCCTACTATGTTAAAATGGCTATCCAACGTTGATTATGAGTGATAAAATTAATATAAATTTAATTATTTATTGATTTTGTTGATAGTGAAAAAGTAATTATAATATATTAGTACAAATCTAATAGGTTAAATAATTTTGGATTGATCCAATAAATTTTGAATTGAATTTAGTCAAAAAATAAAATAGATCAGTTTTTGATTGACCAAGTTGATATTTATTTGAATTAAATTCGATTTAAATTATTTTTTTTGAATAAATTTAAATTAAATTTTAAATTTAGATCAATTTTATCATCTTCACGTGCAACATAGGTACTAAATATGGCCTAATGCAGAACATTTAACATACTTTGTCAATGGTTTCATTTTCATGGATGAGTTGATTTTGATAGGCAGAATAATAGAAGCCACTGATAAATGCAGAGAAATTACGTGAGACATTTGTTTCAACTTTTTTCTTGCATTTTAAGGAGTTAAGGTGAGTATGACTTTCTTTCCATGCTTAATTAATATATATGACTCTGTTCAAGATCGAAAAGTCGTTGCTTTTTATTCTATGATTTGCTTCAAATGTCAGCATCCTCTGACCTTAAAAATGAACAAGTTCTTCAATGTCAAGCTTGGTTATGAAATTTGCGTCCATTAGCTGTAGCTTGAGCGGCTTGATTTGTTGGGACGTAAAATGTTCTTTTATGTAAAAGAAAAAAGCATGATTAGATTTGACTAAATGACAGCGTAATATTAGCAATTACTTTTAGAGAGAATTCTTCATCTACCTTGTAAGTCCCCGCCGGTTGGAGACATTGGAAGAACAGTGGATTTTATTAGGTGGAAATCAAATCAATCAATATCTGGTTGTTGCAGTTGTAATTGGATTTACATGCACTGGCAGTCAGTCATTTGGTTTCACATATAAGGAAATGTACTTTAACCTTGGGTTAAAGTGACCACCTATCTTTCTCGGGGAGCTACCCATTGATCCTTGCTCAGGCCACCAAGGAGCACGTGCAGGCCATCATATGTTCCGGTCATTAGATGTTGTTGTTGCGAAATACAGTATTAGCGCATATAAATATCATATTTTAATTTTTTTTAAATTATGTAAATTTATGCCTATTATTATCAAAACTAATAAATACATATGTTAATTATATTATCGGTAAAGTTTAAATATTCAAATAAATGATTAAATAAATTTTAAGTCTATGCATATATATTAAATCTAAACTTTAAGTAGAAAAGAAAAAAAAGACTTTTAGGCAATTCACTATGACCTTCCTTGCCTATATATAGAACTGAGTGCATTATCAAATCTCTCCCCTTTTTGTATGATTGAATTGAAAAGGTAGTTAAGAGATATCTCTCCAGGCTTTTGGGGATTTATGGGTTACAAATTGAGAGAATTTCACTCAGCTTCTTTTTCATTGTTGAATGTTAGATCTTTATTATTGAAGTCTATTACTTACAAATAAAAATCAAAGTAATTTCCATTTCACTACCTCAACAAATAGACTGGAAAAGCACCAACCTCAAAGACGTCAAGGAGGTCCTTTGGGATCTCACATCAGTTAGATATCGGTCGGATGTGTGAGTTATAAGCATATGATAGTAGACTTTGCAGTCAGCAATTGCCTGCAGAGTTTTATTGCTACAGTAACTCTTGTGTTCGGATTCTCAAAAAAAAACTGAAGAAAAAAAACTGAAGTTGTGCGATGTACGAGCTTCACCTCAGTTCAGGTGGGCTTGCTTATCTGGGCCTATGGGGGTGGATTGGTCCTTCGAGATCCCACATTGATTAGATGTTAGTCAGGTGTGTGAGTTATAAGCATATGGTAATGGATTTTGCAGTCAATAATTGATTGTAAAGTTTTACTGCTACAGTAAATCTTGTATTCATATTCTCAGAAAAAAAAAAGACATCAAGGAAATATCCAAAGGTCGGGAATAATTAGGCGAATAAGATGGTAATTGGTAAAGCTGCCTCATTTGCTTTGGATTTTATTTATAACTTTTGGAATTTTGCATTGGCGGCCTAACAACAATCCCGTTTTTTTTATTCATAAAATTCAAATTCAAAATTTTATAAAAAAAAAATATATATCAAACTATTTAAATCAATTAATATTGATATATTGCAATTTTTCTAGGGAAATAAAATGCATTTTTTTATAATACACAAATAAGAAAAAGAAAAATCACATTACCAAATTAATATTTATTAGTAAAACATTATATCTCATTAAAACCCAATAAAGTCCTACTTTTCTCATGCACAAGCAAATTATTCCACGATTTAAACACATTTTAGATTCTTAAATTTTAACATTTTATATATTAAATTTTTATATTTTTAAAATTTATATTAAATTTCTGTACATTTTTTTATTATTTACGGTATGTTCAATTTCAATAGCATGAGATCAATTTAAAATTAAAAATTGAACCGATTGACTAAAAAATCAACCCATCATCTTTTATATATCCGAAATGATGGTATATTTTTTTGATAGATTTTACCGTTATTTTAAATTTATTTCGTATAAAATTAATAGATGATGTATTTTAATTTTATTTATATTGAATTTAATAAGAGTCTTATGAAAAAAAGTATAAATATCGAACATTAATTTTTGAAAGCACAAAATACTTAATATAAAAAATTCATGAAGTGACCATGCGTTCTTCCTAAGCATAGCCATAGGATTACGTCAATAATGGTGTTTTTAGGTGACTTGTCCATACGTTGAGTCTATGCTTTGGAATTTCGAATTCCTAGTTTAGACTATAATTGAAACCATCCACGTAACTTTTATATGCCAAATTGCAAATAGTTTAAAACTTTAAATTATTTACTAACAAATCCTAAGAGGTTGGAATTGTAATTCGATCATTTTTTTTATCAATTTAAATTTCACCATCCTAATGTGTAACTATTAAAAAAATATGTGGGAAATCAACGGTACGTCACTATTTTGTCTGAATTGTTATATAAAAATTTAAAATTATATCTATTTTAATAAGATAAAATCTAAACCTATGAAAATAAAAAGGTTTAATCCACATCCACCTATCATAAAAAATAAATAAAAGAAATGATATATGATTATAAAGATATGAATATTTAATAAGCTCAAACCACAAAAATAGTATGTATAAATTTTTTTTAAATATACTAGTACAATTATTTACACACACAAATTGTTATATGCCCAATAAAATTATTTTCAATACATTTTTGAGTTTCATACTAATTGAAACCTTTTTTTTTTTGAGATGATATAGGATGAAATTTAAATAAGATATATTTGTTATGAGCATTCGTCATTTTATCAAATCAGCCAAACTACCAGAAAAAAAAAAAAACAACGAACTTTGTTCTAAAAAAGTTTAAATAAACTCAAATTGATTTACTTTTAAATGAAACTAAAATATATAATATAATTTGGACTTATAGAATTAATTTACAAACTACCATAAAAAATGAAATACAATGATATTCATTTTTCTTCAAATAAAGGCTTCATATTTAAATTCTGAATATTAAATATCTTTAAATATATAGAAAGAGCACTTTACCTCTCTTATGCATTTATTCGGCTAGTAAAAAAATCTTTAAATTTATTCATTTTTACTATAAAAATCTTGAATTGTTATTATGTTACATTAAATTATCAAACTCTTATTTTTATATAAATATAAATAGAAGTTAAATAGAATAAAAAATGATAGTTTAAAATTTTGGTTTATTTTACAACAATACTATTATTTTATCATCTAAATTTGATAAAATTAAATTCCATGTATGCTGAAATAAAAATTGAAGAATCCAATGCCATATATGAAAATTGATTGATTCAATATAAATAAAGATATAGTTTAGGGATTTCAAAATGCATTTAAAAAATAATAAAAAAAACTCCAACAACTATTGATTCTATGAAATAAAATAACAAAAACATTTTCAAAGGAATGATTGATAGGTTAATTTAAGCCAAAATGGTAGTGATTGAGTCAAACAAAGTTCTTGTTGCTAAATATAAAAACAAGAATATAGAAACCAAAAAATTGTTAATCCAAATGGTTCATCAATCATCAATCCCTATAAAAATCAACTTTTTCCACATGGTGCAACAATGGCATGTTGTTGGATACCAATTTTTATTTTTAGTTTTTTCAAAAGAACCCATCTTTGATTTTTAATTACGAATACCCACTAAAAATTTATTGTTATTTATCAAAATGACCCTATAAAAACTAAATAATTTTAAGTCTAATCCTTCAACGATGACCCATAAAGTTAAAAACCCAAGTAAAAAGCTATTTCATGAATCGAATTAGACATACAGTAAAGGAACAAAGCTTGTTCTCTTTCTCTCCAAAAAGAAAGTTTTATTCTTCTGGAAATAGCAAAAAGTGGAAAGCAATGGAATGTTTATGATCTAAATAGAGTTCAGATTTTTTCTTTGTAGAAACAAAAAGTTATCATTCAAAAAAAAAAAAAAAACAGAGCAAAAAACAGAGTGAAGAGGGACTGAGTTACGAAGAGATGGGAGGAGTAACATCGTCGATGGCGGCGAAATTTGCTTTCTTTCCACCAAACCCACCTTCTTACAAGCTAATAACAGATGAACTTACTGGTCTTTTGCTTTTGAGCCCTTTCCCTCACCGTGAAAATGTTGAAATTTTGAAATTGCCCACCAGAAAAGGTACCGAGATAGTGGCAATGTATATGAGGCATCCTATGGCTACTTCTACTCTGCTTTACTCTCACGGGAATGCCGCCGATCTGGGGCAGATGTATGAGCTTTTCATTGAATTGAGCATCCACCTCAGGGTTAATCTCATGGGGTACTATAACTTTTTACTTTTACTACTTTCACCCCTCTACTTAAAGTGTTTTAGCTTCTTCTTTCGACTTTTGAGCTGTTCTTCTGGTGTTCTCGCCTTTATTTATTTATTTATTTTTCCAATTTATGATTTGATTGTGGTGGATTGTGTTTTTCGTGTTTTGGGTTATTGCTTTTAGAGGAAATTGGGTCCTAGTTAATGCTTTGCAGGGAGGGGGGAGGATATTAGCTGGGATTCCTTTTAATTAGCTGAAATGGATACTTTGTTGATTATGGGTGTTGATAGCATGGTTATATTATCAGAGCTCAACTTCATACAATTTTAATTTATGAACTAGTTATCTAGTTCAAGGTTGTAGAAACATTGTGTTCATTTAATATATTAGCATGATCAAAGGATGAGCTAATTGTGTTTTTAAGGTCTGGTTCGTCTTTCATCACTATCCCCGATATTGACAGCGTGCATATTAGTGGAATGTTTGCATAATTGTACCTGTATTATGCGAAGGTTATTAGTTCCTTTTGATAGTATTGCTTGATTAATTTACTCCAAGATCGTTGGGGGATAGGCCATAGCTCAAATGAATCCTGTGAGCCGAGGATCTTAACCTAATATCAGGGGAAGAGAGCAAAAAAGGAAAAACAAATTCAATTAGTACTTGTTTTTCATCCATATTGTTGCTGAAATTTATACACTGTTCCTTCACCCTAGTATTATTTGGTGTTAATGGTCCATGAATTATGTTTTTCGAATGTCTGAAGAGGCTTTATTCTTTCAATAATATTTTAATACAGTTTTTGTTAATGCATCTCTGTAATCAGAAAAATTTTCATTGTTGGTCTGCTCATATGATTTTCAACATTCTGTAGGTATGACTATTCTGGGTATGGGCAATCATCTGGAAAGGTATGCTGTTCTGAACACCTCATTTGAAGTGTTTGTTTATGAACTATCTTTGAATTTCAACCCTGACATCCTATTCGTTATACTTACATGCATGCATATACACTGTGTAGGTTATGCAGTTAAGTTTATGAATTGTGTGGCAGTAATAGGAGGGAAAGACAGGTTTCAACTAAAATCCTTGTTCATGTTTTGCAGCCAAGTGAACAGAGTACATATGCAGATATTGAAGCTGCGTACAGGTGTCTTGAAGAAAGTTATGGCACTAAACAGGAAGATATCATCCTCTATGGACAATCGGTCGGAAGTGGACCCACCTTAGATCTTGCTGCCCGATTGCCACAGTTGCGAGCTGTTGTTCTGCATAGTCCCATACTCTCAGGTTTGAGAGTCATGTATCCTGTCAAGCGTTCATACTGGTTTGACATTTATAAGGTAACATATTCATAAGTCTGTTCTATCTCTCTGCTTAGGTGATGACTAAATTTTGTTAGAAATATGTCTTTTATACTAATGAGTTTGTTGTTTGGTCTATTTTTCTTGCAGAATATTGACAAAATTCCACTAGTTAATTGTCCTGTTCTAATCATTCATGTAAGTGTGCTACTGCAGTGAATGAACCCATGTGTTATATTTGCATACACATTTAAACCGGCATCACAATACAACTGGCATTCAAGTTGCTTGGTCTTCCTTGTTCGATGTTCATCTCTCTTTCATTTGTTGTTAACCCTTTTCCTTTTATTTTTTTTAAATTATTATAGTGGAATTTAAATTTCATGTTGAAGAAATATACGAATATTCCAACCAAAAAAATAAAAAACAAAAAATAAAGGAATATCATGTGGCTAGTAAGCAGGTTAATGTTCTGACAGTGCATTGTAGCATTTAATTGCTTTTTTATAATATTTCTCTCACCATTAAGCTTGTAAGTCATATTTCTGTGCATTTTGTAGGGTCTTGTTGTAATCCAACTACTTTCAACTTCCTTTAACATAGCTGACTCTGCTTGTCTAACCGTCTAATCCTTGCAGATGTTAGAAATCCAAACGAGAACCTTCTTTTTAAAACAAGAATCTTATCTTTTAAACAATGGCTATAATGTTCATAGTGTATTATTTTCCCTGGTTTAAATAATTGCAGATTTGAGCACAATATAAAGCAAATCTAAATTATTGTGATATAAATTTCCAAATTCATGCTCTCAATGAAAGAAGAGCTGGATGATTTCTTGTGAATTTAGGAAAGCTATGAATTGGTAACTTTAACAGCAGTTTGTCCAGTGAGAGAGAGAGAGAGAGAGAGAAGGCAAAGATGGAATAGAGATGTTAAAGTTAATTTAATAGTTGTTATATTCTGAAGGAAGGAAAGCCATAATGCTTCTTGTTTGGATTTATAGGGATAATGCTGCATGCTGACATGACTGATTTTGTTCTGTGTTCACTGCTGTGAAAGATGCAAACAGATACAATTAAAGCAGATCTTGTCTTGCCTCAGATCTTTAATATTTGAAATATTTTTTCATGTGGCTGGTCAAGAAATTGATTTATTGCATTACATATTAGAATGACTTGAGATCTTTGAACATTTTATCTCATGCTTTACAGTTCCATTTTCTAGGACGAGCGTTAACTTTTTTTTTTTGGTGCATTACTGTTTTTTGTACATCGGGAGGATTTTATGTATGTCGAATGTTAAACCTATGTTTTCATTGAATAAATTAAGATGTATCAGGGCCGTTGGCCAATAAGGAACCAGTATTGCATTTATATAGTAAATTTACTGCTTTTCTTTGGTAGATTGGAAGTTTGCAAAGGGAGGTTTAAACTCATGAGTTCCTTTGTTGCACGGGGTTTTCTGCTAGATTCCTTTGAAAAAATAATTTTAATTGGTGTTCTGTTGTTTCTAGTATAAGTTATCAGTGTATATATGTATAGATTTGAAATAAGTTGGCTTTCCTTGTATAGTTTATCTGATTTTTAGGCTAACATATGTTATTTTCCTTTTTTTATCTCTAATCATTTGTATATATTCTGAGATTTTTTTCAATGAGGGGGAGCTTTTCCATTGTAAACTTTGTTATGGTATTAGAGCCTGGTTGGCTGTTTTGAGTGTTTTCTTTCGGCTATCAATTCTGGATCTTGGGATTTCTTTGGGTCACTGTTTTTTGTGTCTATTGGGATCTCACCGCTCATTAGGAAGGTAGCGCGGGGGCTTTTCCGGCCTGTTCCCTGAATCCGGTGATCGGGTGTTGAGCGAGTGTAGCTCACGCACCGTCTGTACTGTTCACGCGCATGCACGTGGTGGTGCGTGGAGGCACGTGCGGCGGCCGTATCTTCTCCGATTTCTTCTTCGACGTCGCAATTCTTTTTCCGGTGGTTCTCTGGTGTCGATTTGGCCATTCGACTTTATTAGGAGGGTGGACAGTGAATTTGTTTTGGTTCCTGCTTCTAGTTTTGTTCTTTAACTTGCAATTTTTCTTGGATCAGTCATCTTCTTGCTTTCACAACATGTCTTCTTACGAGATTTTGGGTACTAGATTCACAGGAAAGAATTATGTTGTATGGGAGTTTCAGTTCAGGATGTTCTTTAAGGGAAAGGAGCTTTAGGGATACATTGACGGGTCTTCACCTACTCCAGCAGATGGGACAGGACGAAATGATTGGGAGACAAAAGATGCCGGGGTTATTTCTTGGATCATTGGTTCTATTGAAACTCATATGGTGAATAATTTGCGTTCTTTTACTATTGCCAAAGAGATGTGGGATTATCTTAGGAGAATATACCATCAAGATAATACAGCTCATCAATTTCAATTAGAACTTGAGCTTAACAACTTCAGTCAAGGTAATCTTTCTATTGAGCAGTGTTATTTTGGATTTCTGAATTTATGGAGCGAGTATTCTGGTATTATTTATGCAAATGTTCCTAGAGAAGGTTTAACCAGTCTTCAAGCAATTCATGAAGAAAGTTGGCGTGATCAGTTCTTGATGAAATTAAGGCCAGAATTTGAAGTTACTCGAGCTGGATTGCTGAATAGAAATCCGGTTCCATCATTGGATGTGTGTTTTGGTGAATTATTGCGTGAGGAGCAGAGGTTGGCTACACAGGCTGTTATTAGTGCATCTAGGGAGTCATATGAAATTGTCAGTGTTGCTTATACTGCTCAAGGAAAGAACCGTGGAAAGGGACAGGTGCAGTGCTTTAGTTGCAAGGAGTATGGGCATATTGCTCGTAATTACAATAAGAAATTCTGCAATTATTGTAAGCAGACTGGATACATTTTAAAGGATTGCTCTATTCGTCCAGAAAATCGTAGAATTCGAGGCTTACAAGCTGCTGTTCTAGCCAGTAGCTGTGATATTCCACCACTTGCACCATCTTTCAATGCTATACCTATCATTAATCAGTCTACCGTTACTCCAAAAATTGTACAACAGATGATTTTATCAGCATTCTCTGCTTTTAATCTTCAGGGGCAAGGTAAAAATATTTTTTCTCCTTGGTTTGTTGATTCTGCTGCATCTAATCATATGACTGGGTCTTCTCATTTATTACAAAATCTTCGAAAATATACTGGCACACAAAATATTCAGATTGCTAAAGGAAATGACCTTCCATTACTGCCATTGGTGATATTGGATCTTCTTTTCGTAATGCATTTGTTTCTCCTGAATTGTCTACTAATTTGATTTTGGTTGGTCAAATGGTGGAAAATAACTGTAATCTAAACTTCTCTCGTGGTGGTTGTCTTGTGCAGAATCAGGTGTCGGGGAAGGTGATCGCGAGGGGGCCTAAAGTGGGCAGATTGTTTCCATTGCAGTTTACTGTTCCTAATACTTTGTCTTTAGTTTCTAATATTGTTGACAATAAGGTTGAAGTTTGGCATAAACGGTTAGGCCATCCGAATAATGTTATTTTGAATAAATTAATGAAACGTGGTTTTCTTGGGAATAAAGTTCAGTCTTCTGGTCATATATTATCTCTTGATTGTTCTACTTGTAAATTTGAAAAAAGTAAGACTTTGCCTTTTCCAGCTTGTGGTAGTCGTACTGATACTTATTTTGCAGTTATACATAGTGATGTTTGGGGTATTACTCCTGTAATTTCACATGGGCATCATAAATATTTTGTTACTTTCATTGATGAATACATCTGTTTCACTTGGATATATTTTTTGCATTCCAAAGCTGAGGTGCTAACTGCATTTCGCGCTTTTGTGGCTTATATTGAGACGCAGTTTTCTACCTGCATAAGAGTTTTACGATCAGACAATGGTGGAAAATATATGTCACATAATTTTCAAGGTTTCTTGCAACAAAAAGGTATTATATCTCAGCGATCATGTCCTTACACTCCTCAACAGAATGAGTTGGCTGAGCGAAAAAACCGTCACTTGTTAGATATGGTTTGCACATTGCTTCTGCAGTCTTCAGTTCCATCTAAATTTTGGGTGGAAGCTTTGGCTACTGCAGTCTATTTAATCAATCGTCTTCCTTCTCAGCAGTTGAATTTTGATTCCCCTTATTATCGTCTATTTCGCATGTACCCTGATTATCATACATTGCGCACATTTGGTTGTATTTGTTTTGTTCACTTGCCTCCTCATGAGCGTCAAAAGCTTATAGCTCAATCTGTTCGGTGTGCTTTTATGGGTTATAGTACTGCTCACAAGGGATTTCTATGCTATGATGCTGTTGCTAATCGCATGTGTGTTTCTAAAAATGTAATTTTCTTTGAAATGTGTTCTTCTACCTCACTCTGATGGCTCCTCTCACCCAATTGAACGTTTTAAGCCGGGAATGGTCTATCAGCGACGACAGCCCCCTCCATCATCACATGTTCTTTCTGACCTTGATCCGTTGCCATCTTCAATGACCACTAGAAGAAGCACTCGTGTTCATTGGTCTCCAGATAGGTATGGTTTCTCTGCCACTTTATCTCATGCTATAGTTCCTACTTCTTATTCTCAGGCAGCTAAATAAGCATGTTGGGTCAAAGCCATGCAAGAAGAACTCCAGGCTCTTTAGGAGAATCATACATAGGATCTTATTCCTTGTCCTGCTGGAATTAAGCCCATTGGTTGTAAATGGGTATACTCAATTAAGCTAAGATCTGATGGCTCACTTGACCGATATAAAGCAAGGTTGGTCGCTCTTGGTAATAGGCAAGATTATGGACTAGACTATGAGGAGACATTTGCTCCTGTTCCCAAGATGACGACTGTGTGACTCATTCTTGCTATTTTTGCTTCAAAGGGGTGGTCCTTATGACAGATGGATGTGAAAAATGTCTTTTTGCATGGAGATTTTCAGGAAGATGTATACATGACGCCACTATCTGGATTATTTTCTACTCCCTCTTCAGATGTCTGTAAGTTAAAAAGGTCACTCTATGGTTTGAAACAGGCTCCTCGAGCCTGGTTTAATAAGTTTCGTGCTGCTCTTCTTAGTTTCTCTTTTGTTCAAAGTCAGTATGATTCTTCCTTGTTCATGTGCAAAACTTCTAAGGGAATTGTCTTGCTTTTGGTATATGTAGATGACATTGTTATTACTGGGGATGATTCTGACTTGATTTCTCAGCTTCAGGAGCGCCTTCAAAGTGCCTTTCATATGAAAGATTTGGGTCCTTTACACTATTTTTTGGGCCTTGAAGTGTGTTCTACCACGGCTAGTATTTTTTTGCATCAACATCAGTATACTCAAGAGCTGATTTCTTTGACTGGTCTTCAGGATGGTTGTTCTGTTCATACTCCTTTAGAAGTGTGTTAAATATTGTCGTGATGAGGGTGATTTTCTTTCTGATCCTTCTTTTTAGATGCCTCATTGGCAGCCTAAACTATCTGACTATTACTCGTCCAGACATTTCTTTTGCTGTTCAACAGGTTAGTCAATTTATGCTAGCACCCAGGCATCTTCATCTAGCTGTTGTTCGTCGCATCATCCGTTATTTGCATGGTACTTCTATGCGAGGTTTGTTTTTCCTAGTTGACTCTCCAATCCGTCTTGTTGCTTATAGTGATGCTGATTGGGCTGGGTGTTCGGATACTCGACGATTCATTACTGGTTGGTGCATGTTTCTTGGTTCATCACTGATTTCTTGGAAAAGCAAGAAGTAAGGTCGTGTATCCAAGTCCTCCACTGAGTCTGAATATAGAGCTATGTCGTCTGCTTGTTCAGAAATCCTTTGGCTTCAAGGACTTTTGGTTGAGCTTGGCTTCTGCCAAGCTAATCCTACACCTTTCCATGCTGATAATACTAGTGCTATTCAGATTACAGCTAATTCAGTATTTTATGAGTGTACAAAGCATATTGAAGTGGATTGTCACTCTATTCGTGAGGCATATGATTCTCATGTCATTTCTCTACCACATATCACTATGGAGCATCAGACTGCAAATGTGTTTATTAAGGCTCTTTCTAGCGGTCGACATCAGTTTCTTATTAACAAATTGATGCTTTTGGATCGCCCAGCATCAATTTGAGGGGGGATATCAGTGTATATATGTATAGATTTGAAATAGGTTGGCTTTCCTTGTATAGTTTAGCTGATTTTTAGGCTAACATATGTTAGTTTCCTTTCTTGATCTCTAATCATTTATATATATTTTGAAATTTTTTTCAATGAGGGGGAGCTTTTCTATCGTAAACTTTGTTATAAGTTGCATGCTTTGATACTCTTATATTATGTGTAGGGAACTTCAGATGAAGTTGTTGATTGCTCCCATGGTAAGCAACTCTGGGAACTATGTAAAGAAAAATATGAACCACTTTGGCTTAAAGGAGGCAACCACTGTGATTTAGAGCACTTTCCAGAGTATATCAGACATCTAAAAAAGTTCATATCAACAGTCGAAAAGTCTCCCTCTCAAAGATACAATTCAAGACGAAGTACAGATCAGTTCGAGCAATCCCGAAAGAGCACTGATGTATTATTTGAAGTTTCAAGGAAAAGTACGGACAGGCGAGATAAACCGAGACACAGTACTGACAGGCCTGAGAAGCTGAAAAATCAGTCCAATCATGCAGACAAACTCGAAAAACTCAAAAGTCAGTCCAACAATGCCGATAAGTTGGAAAAGTTACGGATGTCCTTTGATCAAATGGAAAGGTCTCGGAGAAGTGTTGATTGCCATGAGAAATCCCGGAAAAGCATCGACCACCAACTGGAAAGAGCACGAAAAAGCGTTGACAGGTTGGATAGAATACGAACTGGTTGATACTTGAAACCAACTATGAAATTTATGCAAGGTTTTCGTGTGGGAAATTTATCTTTCTCTTTTCTAATTTATATGGGTTCTTTTGGCTGTGTAATTGGCTTGTGTTCCGTACAATAACTCCGGCATGGAATGAGAAAGGGTTTGGTGTTACATTGATTTACTGTCAATGGCTTGCAATATTTCAGAAAAGCAAAAATGCTTTTCCAGTTTAAGTGATAAATTATAGTTTATCTCTTAGATAAATGTCATTCAATTTTGAACCAGGAATCAAATAGTGGATTGGATGGAAAGGAAAGCAACAATGCCTTTCCCCCCTCTAAGCATACCTATCTGCTGGAAAAGAGAAGTCCTTCATTTGATGATCAAGGCACCGAGTTATGAATGTAGAATTCATGGCAGAAAAGGAATAGGCTGTTATATGCAACCAAGGCATGCAACTGAAGCCTCTATGGGTACCAAGGTGCCTGCAAGTTTGTATTTACCTGCAGCGAGAAGCTTTAAGCCTTTAAGCTTGCTGAACTGCATGCCAGCAAGTCTCTTGACTCTTATGTAGCATTTTGTCTGAATTAACTGCAAACTGATGACAGCAGAAGCAACATGATGATTGGTTGTAATTGTAAGTTGTAAAAGGTCTTTTAATTACAATATTGGTGCTTGTGCATACTTATAATGAGGTTTAAATTTGGCTTCTAATCCATTGATAGACAGTGAGGAACGAATCTATCCCATCCAAAGCTCTTGCTAGTGCCTTGCCTTTATGTACCACCAGCCTCTGGCCTTTGCCAAACATTCAAGCATGCATAGATAATGCTTTCCTTTCTTTTATGGAACAGTTGGACCCCAAATTGAATTCCCATTGAACATCATAACTTCCACCAATTGGACCATAAATTGAATGAAAATGCCATGCCTAATTTAACTAGTTTAAGGATGTGCACAATTTTCTTTTCTAACCATTTCAAATGGCTTAATTCTCTTCACTGTGTCAAATAAGATAAAGCAAGTTGAGATCATTGCAATGTTACATCAAAAACTTTCTTCTACCATATTCTCTGCATTTTTTAGCAACTTATTCTTAAATTGATGGTTAATTTCATCCCTCACCACTCAAATTTCACTCAAATAATATTATTTGGTCACTATTTTTCGATTCATAACAATAAAATTAAAAATGCCGAAAAAACATTATTTGAGTCACTTGACGTATGAATTAATGGTGCAGAATCTCCATGTGAAATTCTTATTTTTGTTGGATTTTATAGAGATTGGAGAACAAAATTGAAAAATTAAAATACTTATTGTATTGATTGGAAATTATTACTTAATATTCTCACACACTCTTTTCAGTTGGGCACTCACACCACGTCACTTGCACTCACTAATTACTCTCACAAAATCGGCTATTAATCGACATTAGAGATTCGGCTTTGTTCTTTATTATTCTAGACAATACATGTCTAGAATATTATGGAACAATTACAATTAAGAGATAATTTTAAAGGAATTATATTGTCAACAACATTAACAAAACTCTAGAAAGGTAAAGAGAGAACTGTGACTTTACTCGAACTCGGTCTCTTGTACCTTAAATGCATAATTCTATCATTATTCACAATCTTGGAATTGGTTTAACTTTTGTTTTCTCACACATCAGATGACCGGAATAATATATTTCCGCCATTTTTAACTTTAGTATTACAAAATTATACTTGAATTACTTTATTATTACGAATGGAAAAATAATGATCATAACATCTTGAATGAAATTAATACAAATTGATATCATTTTTATTCCCCATTTGAGCATATCAAAATCCTGAGCTGATTAAAGAGACACTTGAAAATCCAGCCACCAAGTAAAATTGTGTTCATTTATTGTAAAATTTCCACTGAAACATTTCAGCATCTGACAATCATTATTCGATATGAATGGCAGTTACATACTTGCCTATAAGCCATTCATATGAAAAAGAGACTTGGCTCCGTGATACGACAAAAAAACAACAGATTATGTGATCATGGAAGAATTTTTATTGTCACTTCGTAAATTCAGTCTCCTGAGCCATCTTTGTATCACGTCACTAAACTTCTGAACTAGAAAGGTAACTTCTAAGCCTTTTCTTCGGCGCATCATGCACAAGAAAGGAAAAAGTCCCTACCACCTTTTTATATCTGAAATGTGCGAAACCTACAAGCTTCCTTCAGGAAAGGTCAATAATATTGAGCTGAGCCTTCTACCAGGGCAAAGTTGGGTTTGTGCTCGCTGTATTCAACTATAGCTGATGGTGGAAGACGGCCAACGGCAATCTCATGCACTGTTGTGAAAAGTGGAAACAACTCTATCCATCCTCGGTGACTTAAAACTTCATACACCTCTCTTGCTGTTGAGACACCCTTCAGAATGTAGTTGCCACAATTGATACATAAAATTAGCTTCGGTAACTTTCAAAATACAATAAATCTCCAAATACTGCATCAAGAAATATGATTGCTAACAGATTTATTTCCCATTTGGTGTATGCAGTTACACCATGTTTGGATCGAGGGAAGTGGGAGTAATTGGGCAGAAAGTATATTGAAATTACCTTACTTTCCCTTATTTGGATTCTAAAATCATAAAATTGACAGCAGAATCCAATGCAAATCAGAATCCCTATTAACTCTCTGCTAATCATTTTATTTCCGTCCAATTTGCAGAAAAAGAGGGGTGAATGGACGGCATGATGAAAAAATTACCAAATTATCCCCTCTCTAATACATCCCTCACTTGGTGGAGTGGAAATCCACTCCACCGAGTGTCTCAGTTGGTGTAGTGGAAATCCACTATACCGAATCCCTTAGTAAATACTCAAAGGGCATAACCAACAAATAAATCTGTGAAAATCTAATTTACTCGGTACGCTTATTAAGTTATCTAAATAATAGAATAAAAATAACTGGAAATATAAATTTCATTACTTTCATTTTCACTCATTTCCACTCATTAAAGTAAATTCAATTTACTCCAATCCAAACAAAGCATTACTGCATATCTTTTGCTCATAGTTCTGTCTACAGTTAACTTCAGCATGTACCTGTAATTTTTGGCCCTGCAACATTTCTGCCTCAAGCTCATCAAAAGACCTGCACATGAGAAGCAACAAGATTAAGATTAATTCTTTAACATTTTCTCTTTCATATGTAATATATATCAGCCATTAGCAAAAGATAACCTTTTCCCGCCATTCTTTGTAAAAGCCTCTGCAACTTTCCTGTTTCTTCCACCCACTGCCAGAGATGACATAATTATTTTCAACGTTATGCTACAGTTTAATAAGAATGAAGAAATCTAAGTGCTTCCTTACAGCATGTTGTGATGAGATCTGCAACACCACAGCTTTCAAAGAAGGTGCTGTCTTTAACAGACGAAAACAACAACTTGGAGAAGGCTCTCATCTCCCTCAGACCAATTCTCATTATGGCAGCCTAACATGTCACACAAAGAGTTAAGATCCTAAGCAAACACAAAAGAAACTAGGTGATAAAATCCAATTTTGATTTTGATTTTTTAGCATGTACCTTTGTGTTATTCCCCATTTCCAGACCATCCACAAAGCCTGTCCCATCAGAGGTCAATTGTTCCATTGCTAATAAAAAACGCAAAAAAGGAAGAGAAGGAAAAGGAGAATACTAATATGTGAAGCCAATTCCTATAGACAAACCTGCTGCTAGTGCCACAATATTTTTCAAGGTCCCACATAGTTCCACTCCTTCCACATCTTGGACCTTGCATTCATATAAGACAAATAAAAGATCATCACAATGTGATTTGACACTATCAATACAGCTTATTGGTAATCCCCACTTTCAAAGACAGATGTGCACATTTTTAAATTTTCTGCATCACATTCCATCTCATAATTTATTATGAATGATTATTCGGGATTTACTTGTATGGGTTTCTAGATGTAATTGTATGGGTTTCTAGATGTAGTCGAATGGATTTATTAATGATGAACTTTATAGAACTGCTAGATATCAGCAAAATATCAAATTTTTGTTACTCACAGCAATGACCATGAAGTAAGAAGTACTGAATAATTGAACCCATTTCTCTGCAACCTCTTTGTTCTTTCTGTATCCAACAGTTGCCTCACTGAACTTCTCAACAGCAATCTGAAGAAAGAAGTTTATAATTAGAAAACCACCAATAAAAGCACATGAATATCACTAGAATGAATCTCAAATCTTTTAGTTACTTCATTTGCAATATTTGCCCCCATGAGCACACAACAATTAACCCCAAGCTGCTCGGAAATAAGAGTGGAGATCATGCAAGGGCCTTCCATCTTGACCTCCATTCCTTTGATAAGTGAAATAGCCTCTGCACCTTCCTTTACTTTCCCAACAAGCCTCTTGCATATGCCCTCCATAAACTGATGTGGAGTCACGAATACCAGCATGTTTGCGTCCCTCACTGCATAATCCCCTAGTTAGACTTACAAGAAGCGATAAGTCTAACAGATTATCTTGATCATGCCAAGAAATTTAATACCTGCATTATCAAGATCAGGATCTGCAATAACATTGTTTCCAAGCTTTATGCCAGGGAGATATTTAACGTTTTCCTTTAAAAGAAAATGAAAATATTAGAGTAGAGAGGTATAAATTTACATAAACAAAGTGCAATTCAACTTGTTAGATTCTTACATTGGTTCGATTAATGGCATCCGTTAACTTCTCACCACTTGGTAATGTCTCCTCATAGACCCACATTCTCACTTCATCTGAAATCCATTGGACAAATTCAAATTGAAAAACATTAGAAATTAATACTCCATATCCTGCTTTAATTAGGGATCAAGGATTAAAGAAAACTCCTTTTATACAATCTTATCTTTCATGTTTACTAACCATAGTTTAGGATATTTCATAAACAAACTAAAACAAACTTAAATCAAATGATGATTGCAAACTGAAAAGACCCATCAGCTAAAAGCCTCCATCAGGGACAAAAAGATCATTTTTTTCTAAATTTCTTTCACCATATTTACCAAGAAACAAACAGAACAAAACAACAAATTATACTTCGAGAATTTGATAATTACATGAAAATTACATTTTACTAATATTAATATCCCTCATAAAATCATATCTTTCATGCTTGCTAATCATAATTTAAGCCTTCAGGTAATTAATTCTTAATCAAATTAAAAAGAAACATCAAACAAATGACTATTGAAAACTGGAAAAGACCCATCTCCAAAAAGCCTCCATTGCAGACAAAAAGACCAGAAAAGGTAAAGTCTTTTTTCCCAGACATTTGCCAAGAAAAAAACACAACACATTATACTTAGAGAATCTAAAAATCAAATAAAAATTGCATGTCGTTATAAAAAAAATCAGATTCCAATAAGCAAGCATGAAATAGAGCTAATTGAAATTAGGAAGAAACATACCATGAAAAGAAGGGAGCTTGAGAGTGTTAGAAGCAATGAGCTTAGCAGCCACACTACCCCAATTGCCACTGCCCACAACAGTGACTTTTGACACAAGAGAAGCACCAGCACCAGCATTAGCATTATTGGAAAGGGTGTTTCTTGGAGAAGGTTCTTGGGATTCCATGGCAGCAGGAGGAGCCATTACAGAATAGAAAGAAGAAAGAAAAGGAAGAGAATGAGATTTGGGAAAGAAATGTGGAGATGAGAGAGATGAAGGGGAAGAGAGGAGGCGAAGATATATTGAAAACTGAAAACGCATAGGGACGGAGAAGGCAGACTTTTCGTGACAAACTATGTATTATTTGGGTTACTTGTTATGTGCTTGGCGATCTCTTCTATGTTTTGCTCTCTCTTTTACTTCATCATCATAGATCCCATTTTTCCTTTTTTCTTTACTCTGTACAGCTTCATTAGTTTTACTTGTTTTTTGTTCATGCTGTCTGATTCCTGTTTTAGAATCTTTTGACTCAATGTTTAGCCATAAAAATGATATATTATGATACTATAATTCTCTTATTAAAAAGTATTAGTGTGCAGAAAAAAATCCATTCGAAAAAATATTTTAATTAATCAATTTATGGATTTTAATTTCAAATTATAATTTTTTTAATTATGGTTTTAATGGATTGTGACTAATGGTTAATTAATTGCTATTTATCATCTCAAAATTTTTATCATATATTTTTCTCCAAAAGTTTATATAATATACTAATATTAGGGGTAAAAAATAAAAAAAAATTAATTAACTGCAAAATTGATATAAAATCGAATTTATTTTTTCAAATAATAGATTCGATAGAGTTAGATTTGATTTTTATTTTTAACATTTTCGATTTCAATTTTTGATATCAATTAACTATTAATTCGCGATTAACTAATTCATATATATATATCTTAAATTTTTTTTATTTCTCCCTAAAATTTACATATTAATATTTTAAAATAGATTGAAATTATATTTTTATTTTTATATCTTAATTTTTTTTTATTTTTCTATAAAATTTATATAATGTTTAAAAGTATATTTTAACTATGTTATCTCTTTAATTATATAAGATAATATTTATATAAAGTAACTAATTAATTTTTATGTATATTTTTTTATTATATATATTGGTGTCTACATATTACTTGATAATATTTAATTATATTTTAGAATCTATATTTTAATATATATATATATATATATATATATATATATATATATATATATATATATATCTTAAAAAAATTATTTTTCTTTAAAACTTACAGATTAATACTTTAAAATAAATTTAAATTATGTTTTTATTTTCATACCTTAATTTTTTATTTGTCTATAAAATTTATATAGTGTTTAAAAGTATATTTTAATTAATATTTTAATTATGTTATCTCTTTAATTATATAAAATAATATTTATATAAAGTTACTAATTAATTTTTATATATATCATTTTTTATTATATACATTGGTGTCTATATCTTACTTGATAATATTTAATTATATATTTTTTATATTTTAAAGTCTATATTTTAACATTTAATTTTATCCAAATATTTTTTTTGACTTAGGACTAAACATGTTAATTTTTAACAAATATCAAATCTATTTTACAATATTAGCTATTAATTTATTAAAATAATTAACTATAAGAAGTGCAGAATGATGAAAGTGAAATATGAATTTTAATTAGTATATTATATTTATTTTGTAATCTTTAACCATTTAAAATTGAATTAAACTTATCCAAATTTTTTTTATAATTATATATTAAAAATGTTGGTGCTCAATAGAAAAATATTAATTAATTAAACTGAAAAAATTGATATATTGAATCAATATATCGATTAACCGAATGTAATGAATTAATTAATGATTAATTTTTTTGAAAAATCTATCTTAATCATCTGATTATTTTTTTCTTTTGCTAATATATAGTTTATGCTCATCACTAACTAATGTTAAGTACATTTAATAATATATTTCACTTTTTAATTTTTTTTTAAATACAGTATATAATATAGATTTATATATTATGGCTTGTTTTATTATTCTATATTATTAGTTACAAATCAGTCATTTTATTCATTTTATTTATATTTTTTTCCTTTTTTAATTTTGTTTTATGAATTTTTTTTATCATATTATTTGAGTTAGGAGAGTGCAATTTGTACCAAAAAATTTAGACCGAAATGGACCGAAAGCTTTATAGGAGGGACAACCCTAATTCATGAATTTTGCAATGTTTGTTTTTAAGTTCAACTCTCTCTTTATTAAATGCAAATTTACATATTTCAATATTTTATTAAATGCACATTTACATATTAATAATCATTTATTTTGATTTTATCTCACCCGCCTCAAAAAATGTATTAATGAAAAAAAATTATAATACTCACTTTTTTATGTACTAAGCATCTACTGTTTCTTTTTTTTTCATATAAAATAATAGAAAATATTATTAAAAGAAAAAAGAATATTTATATTTGTAAAGTTATCTAACCACAATTATTTATACTCTAAAATTATTATTAATTCTACGTGGCATCACAACATTTATATATGGACAAATCATCATAAGATTGGTCTATAGCATTTTACAATGATTTTTTTATGATATTTATTTTATATTTGAAAATTAAATAGGCTAAAAAAATATTTGAATAGGTAAAAGTTCCTCCAATAAGTTTAAAGAAAAGATCCATTTTAAATATTATTGCAAATCATAAAAAACAAGATTTTAAAAAATAAGCCACAAATTACAAAGGAAAAAAATTCTACATATTATATTCAAATTACATTTGGTCCGATCCAATTCAATTTGACTCAATTATTAATGGATTTAATGGATGAGAAAATTGCATAAAATACCCTTTCTTATTTCTTTTTAAAAATACATTTTTTCTTTTTATTTTTTAAAAAAATATATATATTTTTTAACCTTACATCTATAAATATACCGCTTTTTTTTTTAAATAATCTTATCAATTAATGGAAAATCTAATTTATTAATATAAATTTACTTTCTTTCCTTAATTCCTTTTTCCCTAAAATTTTAACCTAAAGTCTAATAAAATTCAATAGTTTTACATGATTTTATGGACCGGGCTATCAATATCCATAAAGTTGATTGATAAGCTCTTCAATCCAATTAGATCAATTGCAATTTTCAAAAACTAGCAAGAAGAAAAAGGATGACACAGGCAAACAGAATTTTTCCAACAATTTCATATTCTTTTTGCAGTTATTGAATGTTTCTAAGGTGATCATTTGTGTTTTGCCCAAGGTTCTGTCCTTTTTTTTTTTTTGTTGGTGGTGATCGCTCTTCAAGCCAACACTAACTTTCTGTATTCGTGGTCATTATGACCGTTGATTGTGCCGTTATAAAAGATTTACAAGATGAAAGTTTGTAATTTTAGATTTATATTTTTATCTTTAATTTCTCTGATTTTCGGTTGGCATACTTTTGTATACGTGGCTATACAAAAATGTAAATAAATAATTATAAGATCGAAATTTAGTATATCATATGCTATGCCGAATTCAAGTTAGAAATTATAACAACAAATTCAAGTATACCATATGGTATACCGATATATATACTGATACAGAACGAGAAGTGGAAGATGGGGAGCTGGACCATAACTCTTTTGGACCAAAGAAGCTGTAGGTCTACACTTGCAGGAAGAAGCATCAGAGTAGGGGCAAAGAGGAACCCCGTAATTTTTGTTATTGAGCTGAAATTCTTGTGGGTAGAGTTATTTAGGCCTAGTCCTAGTTGGACAGTAGAAAAAAACAGTTTTGTTTTTGGGACAATGCTATATTAGTCCTTTTTCAGGGAGAGAAGGGTATCTTTTGGAAATGGGATTGTAGTCGCTGCTTCTTAGCAAGGCTCCATTGCTGGAGAGGGAAGTTCATCTTCCTAAGGGGATTGTGTCAGTCCTTTGTTTTATCAATAAGACCAGTTTATTCCTTTTCTCAATCTTCTTTTGATTCATTTTCTTATTTAGAACTGTTAATGTAAAGTTTTTTCTCTAACATTTGGCACCGTCTGTGGAAAAATACCTCCAGATTAAGAAAATCAATGACCCACCCAAAACACAATTGCAAACCAAGACTGATTTACAGGATAGAGTCGATGCCCATGAAGAAACTCTGGGTGTAATAAAATGATCCATAGGTGCATTTCAAAAGTTTGTAGAAGACAAGTTCGAGCACATGGATACTATGCTCCAAAAAAAAACTTGAAAAATAGCCTGTAGCAACATAACTCGAAGACCAACACACTATAAGAGATCCCGACACTAGCACTGAGACACCAGAAACAGTTTTCGTTCAATCCCAAACAAGATTTGGGCAACCCAATACCCCCTAATTGGATTCTTACGTAAGGAACAATCACTTTGGAATAGGAACAATGACCTTACCCAAGGTAAAAGTGCCGGAGTTCTTGGGACCAGACCCACGAAATTGGATTGCCAAAATAGAGTTGTATTTCAGCATACACCAGACTCCTGAAGGGATGAAACTACCAATAGCCTAGATGTGCATGACCAGAGCGACTATCACTTGGTTCTCTTAGGCAATATGCAACAACCCTCACTTAACTTAAGATCAATTTAAACTCCGCTTGAATGGGAGATTTGGCAACCGAAGGACCTAGAACCCTATGACGAATTGTAATCCCTTTTCCAAACCTGTATAGTTGATGAGTACATTAAAGAGTTCGAAGCCATCATTGGGTATATCCTAAAAACCTCAGAGGTGCAATATTTGGGGTATTTCATGGGGGGATTAAAGGAAAAAGTGGGAAGATGGGTTAGGTACCTGAAATCACAGACTTATGAAAAGGCTATGAAGCTAGCAAGGGATGTTGAACTCATCTTCAGTCTACTAGGAAGTTATGCGATGGTAGCATGGAAGAGGGACAGAGGAGCTTGGAGTTGATCTGAGCCATCTCTCATCTCTTCACCAATAGTTCGCCCTTTTATTCCCAAAGATGTGGGTTAACCCGATCCAAGGTTTAAACCTAGAGGCCCAAGCCCATTAATCATAATAGAAGCTCTACCACCACATACAATCTTTCCTCCCAATCGAATGTAGCAAACACAGCAAAATAAGGGATCGCAACACTTATCATTGAAGGATATTGACGAGCGCTGTCGATTGGGTTTGTGTTTCAAGTGTGCCTATCCATATAACCCACAACATCATTGCAGTATAGGAGAGCTATGAATCACGATGTTGGAGATGAATTTGTAATGCCCTTAATGGTACCCTAAGAGAAATTTTAATCAATTAATGGTGTATTTATAATTTGACTGTGTATATTCATGGATGCCATGGTAAGTTAGGATATAGAAGGAATTATTTCTAAGAGAGGGGTAAAATGGTCATTTCACATTAGATAGATTATGTGGCTAATTAAGGAAAAATTACAATTTAAGGACTTAATTGAAAAGTGGAAGTGAAAGTTTTGAGGAAAAGTGTGAAATTATAAGAGAGAAAGGCTAAATAACAATATAGAAAAAAAAAAGATAAAAAGATCTTGTAGGAACTAATCAAAGTTTGGCATGTGTCCCTTCTAAATAAATCATGAAAATAAAGAAATCTGTAGAAGATGAGGATGATTGGCCGGCCATTCTTAGCCTAAAAACAAAAAGAAGATTTTTGCTCATCTTTTTTTGCTTCTTCTCTTCTTCTTAAGCTTACGAAGAGTATGCTCCAAGTGGAAAAACCTGTAGATGGTAGAGAGAGAGAGAGAGAAAAGGGTTTTACAGCAATCTAAGACTAAGCTAAGAAGAGATGAAGAGCAAGAGAGAGAAAGGGAAGATAGAAAGGAAGGAAGAGAAAATAGATAAACAAGGTATGTGAACTTCTCATTTATTGTGTGTATTTGTTGTGTATATGATGTGAGGATAGAAATATGTGATGATATAGTAAGTGATTATCATGAAAAATTAAGCCTAAAAATGACTAAAAATCGTAATAGGGGATTTGAAGTTAAAATGGGGAAAGACTGTTTAGAGTTCATTAGACCAGTCATCATTAATTTATTGATATCTTGAGTTTATGTGACTCAAATTGAGAAATTCCAATTGGATAAAAAAATAGACTTATATATCTTCATTTTATATGAGAACTCAAGATCTGAATTGATTTACATAATAGTGAAATTTGAGCTTGAACTATGCTTGTGACTATTGCCCTATCATTGGGAGCATTTTGGGGTTCTTAGTGAATATTTGGAGATTTACAGGTTGGATTGAGTTGATTTTTGATGTTTTGAAAACTAGAAACATAGGTCTATAACTTTTTAAAAGGACACTTTCCATAAAAATGACTTTTTATAGGTCAAAAATGGTATAGAAATCAAGACTAAAATTCTGGCTTTTGTTAGATTATACCTCACGGTTACCAGACTTTAGTTAGTAACCGTGAGATAGTTCAGTTTTCAGTCTAGAATCAAAATCAACCCTATCTGACGATTACTAGGCTATTGGTAGTAACCATGACCCCTTCCAAAGGTATAAATCATGGTCATTACTCTTCTGGTAATGATCGTGAGGTAGTTTGACGCAGTTCAGAACCAAAAGTGCAACCTATATCATAGTTACTAGGTTTTGGGTGGTAACCGTGATCCTTTTCCATGACTAAGGTCACGATTACTAGGTTTTGATGTTGACCGTAACCCTCCATTACTCAAAATAAATATGAAATTAAGACTCCAATGGGGACATAAGCATACCTAATTTTTCCTAAGTTTGGAAACCATCTTAACATAATGTATATATTAATATACAACATTAATCATGTGAAATGTATAAACAATACAATACAAAGGTAAAGATTATAGTAATTAATAAATGAAAATGTCTACTTGACTATGATTGTATTATATGATTATATACACGTACTTTTGGCTATGCTATGATAGTTAAAGAACAATACTGTATCATTTGAGTTAACATATTATATGATGAATTGTATATTATAAATCAAATGACATATGAATATGATCATTTGCCTGCACATAGAGCTTGGTGATGGATAGAAAGGCATGCCTATAGAATTACAATCATAGCTGCTACAGTTAATCCCGTTTGGGTTTATAATTTGTCCCCGTTTGGGACCACAAGATTGACCCCGTTTGGATCCACAGGTTTGATACCTTCGGGGTATTCGAAGGTATTATCCACAGGAATAATACCTTCGGATATTTATATATTTGATACCTACGGGTATCCACAACACCCATTATCCATACTCACAGGACTTTAGCAGGCATTTCACAATATAAAATAAATAGTATATGTGTAATAATGGTAAAGACTTGATTATACATTATACATGATTGTTACAAGATTAAATATGATATTTGGATTATATTGTAACCCTTGTATGTTGATTACAATATCTTGATATTAGTGTTGTTTATCATGTGCTTGGGAACAATCACTGTGAGTGGTTATTCATATACTTATTATTCCCTACTAAGCTTTATAGCTTAGCACGAGTATTTATCCATGTAGGTTCAAGGTAGATTGCCGCTTCAGGGACAAAGCCAACACCAGATAGGAAGAGAAAGTTTGACGTATGTATTGTATTGCTTTTACCTTTTGATTTGTGTAAATTTTGTGAAAGCAATATATAATGAACATGTGTTGTAATTAATAAGTCAAAATATAATTATGATGTAATAGAGTGTAGGCTTATATAACTTGTTCAGATACATGAACTAGAAGGTCAAAAATATAATCAATTACATGACAGGCGAACATGTTATGATTATTGTATGTATTATTTATTAAAAAAATTAAATTAAGTAACAGAAACTTCGGATAAATTAGTGTGGTCGTTACATTTTTGGTATCAGAGCGCTTTGGTTTAGGCAGTTCTGGCCTATAGCACTTTAAGAACAGATGTTTATAGAGTTTTTATTGGTGTTGGCTTATGGTTGATGTCCCTGTGGACTTTAGATAGATAGTTGTGGAGGAAAGTCGTGAATTATAGATGAGATGAGTCTCTGGAAAATTTGCCCGGACGATCAAACCCTTCCGACCTAAAATTTACAATATGTACCCGAGCTGTGATACTAGCTGTTAAACGTGGGAAAAATATTATTGCGATTTATCATGATATGGCCCATATTTTACAAAGAATGACTACACCAAGAGCCCATCTTTTGAAATTTGAAGGCAAAGTACAAAGGAATTATTGGGGCACCAATTAGGGAGAAATTAAAATAGAGGTTAGAAAAAGTTACAGTTTCAGGATTTTGGGGTTCAATTATCCCCAATGTTTTTATTGCATTTTGGGGCCGAGATAATGGTGTTAAGGGTAGAAAGTTTTCTGGATATGCACCACAATTTAACTTGGATTTTTTAATAATTATTTGACTCTACTATATCAAGAGATGCCGAAAGGAAATAAAATAGAAGTATAGAGAAAAGTGAAATAAGTACAAGAAAGAAGCATCACCTTAGTATAGAATGAAAAAAGCTTAAGGGTTTTTTTATGTATCTTAGAAAAAAAGATAAACCATAATGAGGAAGAGATAAATTTATGGATTTAATCAAAATGGTGTAGACTAGTAGTAATGAGATTCCAAAGAAGTATGATGTTATCAAATTAGCTCTGATATGCATTTTCTCCTCCTTGATTGTTATGTATATGAATTGATAGATTTTAATAATGGAGATACATGTATATATGATGGTATAGTAAAGGGATCGTAGGTTTATGTATTGAAAAGTGAAGGATATGAAATATACATATGATTAGTTTTTAAACTATAGTATATGTATGTTAATATGATGTATAGAGATTATTTTAATATAGCTTATTAAGAAACATATAAAGTTTAAGTACATATGTATATCAAGAAATTTTGTATTTGATAGTTTCTGTACATATAGAATTCATCTGTATGATTTTGAGAGTGATAAAAGAATTGTGATCAGTATATGGAATGTTTAAGTTTCTTGATAATAGATATGGAAGATTAACACCTGAGTTCAATCATGTTTATATTTATAGAATGGATTATTAAACTAAGATGTAATAGTGTTTCATATGTAGAGTTGATGTGAGGAATTGAGGTTAATTGCTACACTCCGTGAACCTATTAGTGATTCCTTAACAGGCATGGGCAGTCGGCGAAAAATACGCATTACATGGGATTGTACATTTGCATTTCATTGCATACATGAAAGTATCATTCACTCATAGCACAACATTATATGACATGTATTTAGCCCTGACTAAAAAAGAAAACTGACAGGATATATGTTGAGCATAGTAATGATATGATAATATGATTAGGCCACTCTTAGATGGAGATAAAGTTATAAGAAAAGCAAATCAAGTTAAAGAAAGAACCAAGAAAATGTCATAGTTGTATAGAGATAAAGTTAGATTAAATTTAAGTTTAATATAGTACATAAATGTGAATGGGATAATGTAAAGAACAAGTGAAGCTAGTAGATATAGTATATAATGCAGGATAAGTGAGATAGATACATAAGTACAGATAGAAGTATAGAAATAGTAGCGATATATATATATATGAGTATAGGGTACAGGTATGAATTTCGATTACGAAATTCTTTAAAGGAGAGAGAATTATAATGCCCCTAATGGTACCTTAAGAGAAATTTTAATCAATTAATGGTGTATTTATAATTTGACTGTGTATGTTCATAGATGCCATGGTAAGTCAGGACATAGAAGGAATTATTTCTAAGAGAAGGGTAAAATGGTCATTTCATATTTGACAGATTATGTGGCTAGTTAATGGAACTTGCAATTTAGGGACTTAATTGAGAAGTGGAAGTGGAAGTGAAAGTTTTGAGGTAAAAGTGTGAAAATATAAGAGAGAAAGGCTAAATAGCAATATAGAAAAAAATAAAAGATAAAAAGATCTTGTAGGAACTAATCAAATTTTGGTATGCGTCCTTCTAGATAACTCATGAAAATAAAGAAATCTGTAAAAGATGAGGATGCTTGGCTGGCCATTCTTGGCCTAGAAATAAAAAGAAGATTTTTGCTCATCTTTCTTTGCTTCTTCTCTTCTCCTTAAGCTTACGAAGAGTATGCTCTAAGTGGAAAATGCTGTAGATGGTAGAGAAAGAGAGAGAAAAGGATTTTACAGCAACCTAAGACTAAGATCAAGAAGAGATGAAGAGCAATAGAGAGAAAGGAAAGATAGAAAGAAAGGAACAGAAAGTAGATAAACAAGGTATGGAAACTTCTCATTTATTGTGTGTATATGATGTGAGAATAGAAATATGTGATGCTATAGTAAGTGACTGTCATGAAAAATTAAGCCTAAAAATGACTAAAAACTGGAATAAGGGTTTTGAACTTAAAATGGGGAAAGACTGTTTAGAGTTTATTAGACCAGTCATCACTAATTTGTTGATATCTTGAGTTCCTATGACTCAAATTGAGAAATTCTAATTGCATAAGAAACTAGACTTATATATCTTAATTTTATATGGAGAACTCAAAATCTGAATCGATTTGCATAATAGTGAAATTTGAGCTTGAACTTTGCTTGTGACTGTTGCCCTGTCATTGGGAGTAGTCTATGGTTCTTAGTTAATATCTAGATATTTACAAGTTGGATTGAGCTAATTTTTGATGTTTTGAAAACTAGAAACATAGGGATATAACTTTGTAGAGAACACTTTCCCTAAAAATGACATTTTATAGGTAAAAAATGGTATAGAAGTTGAGATTAAAATTCTGGCTTTGGTTAGATTATACCTCACGGTTACTAGGTTTTAGTTAGTAACCGTGAGATAGTCTAGTTTTCAGTCCAAAATTGAAATCAATCCTATCTCACGGTTACTAGGCTATTGGTAGCAATTGTGATCCTTCCAAAGGTATAAATCACGGTCATTACTTTTCTGGTAATGATCGTGAGGTAGTCTGATGCAGTCCAAAACCAAAAGTGCAACCTATATCATGGTTACTAGGTTTTGGGTGGTAGCCGTGACCCCTTTCCATGACTAAGGTCACAGTTACCGAGTTTTGATATTGACTATGACTTCCCATGACTCAAAATAAATATGAAATTAAGACTTCAATAGGGACATAAGCATACCTAATTTTTTCCTAAGTTTGGAAACCATCATAACATAATGTACATATTAATATACAACATTAATCATGTGAAATGTATAAGTAATACAATACAAAGTTAAAGATTATAGTAATTAATACATGAAAATATCTACTTGAATACGATTGTATTATAATGATTATATACATGTACTTTTGGCTATGCCATGATAGTTAAAGAACAATACTGTATCATTTGAGTTAACATATTATACGATGAATTATATATTATAAATCAAATGGAATATGAATATGATCATTTTCCTGCACATAGAAATAGACGGTGGATAGATAGGCATGCCTAGAGGGTTACAGTCGCGACTGCTACAGTTGACCCTATTTTGATTTATAATTTGTCCCCGTTTGGGATCACAGGCTTGATCCCATTTGGGTCCACAGGTTTGATACCTTTGGATATCCACAGGAACAATACCTTCGGGTATATATATATTTGATACCTACGGATATCCACAGCATCCATTATCCACACCCACAGAACTTTAGCAGGCATTTCACAGTATAAAATGAACAGTATATGTTTAATAATGGCCACTATAAGAAAATTGCAATTTAGCAATGGAAATTAGCAATGAAAAAAGTAAATTTTTCGTTGCTAATCAAAAATTGCAATGAAAATTTTGGTTACTAATTCGACAGTTGCTATTTTTAGAAATTTTTTTTATTTCATTGCTAAATTTAGCAACGAAAATTGAATTCCGTTGATAAATTCAACAATGCAAGATTCGGTGACTTGGTCAAATTTAGCAACGGAATATAAATTTTCGTTGCTAAATTTAGCAATGGATATTGATTTTCGTTGCTAAAATTAGCAACGAAAAAATATATTCCATTGCTATTTTTAGCAACGGAATCCATTTTTCGTTGCTAAATTCACCTATAAGTAAAAAAATTAATGACGGTTCTGTCTGTCGCCAATCCGTCACTAAACATTATTACAGTTTTTTTAATATCAGAAAACCATGATTGACAGGAAAAAAAGTTTGTGAGATTGCATGCCTGGAAGAGCCATTAACTGCCAAAAATATATGATTACAAGGAAATGTAATATAAACCAAAAATTAGCAATAAGGCAAAATCAATGACATGATTTGTATCTTAATCCCTTATCAAAATATGCTTAAAAATATTTCAAGCATATTCCAATGTGTTAAACTACAACTAATAAATGAGTAAAAGTCCAAACACAAATGTTGGAAGGAAAAAAAATCCAATATATTCATGAAGTCCAAACACAAATTACTTAATTTCCATATAATGAGTAAAAGTCCAAACACAAATATTGGAATGAATTCAAGTGACGGTGCAAAATGAAATGAATTCACATTGCTAACAGAAAATACAAGATATTGGAATGAATTCATTGTCCTTCACACTGAATCAATTCATGACAACAGATAATAGAATAAGTAACTAACTTAAACCATCATGTTTAAAAGAAAACGGTTAGAAACATTAAAGAAGATCTTGACATACACAGAATTTACATCTAGCCAAGAATGAGCATTTTCTGCTGGTAGAGGTTGTGATGCTGATGCTACCTGCCCACCTTCGTTGCCCACATAGAACAACTGGAGACCTTCCTCAAGCTTCCAACTTGTGCCCTGTTTCCACCTTCGTTGCCCACAGAAAACTCAAAACTCAACTTTGCTACATTGAGCTCCATGTTAAAGCAGTAGTTTAAAAAAATGCTCACAAACTTAAAGCAAGCATACATTTCAAGGATATCAAAATTATAGCACAATGAGAATGTGATACAAAATAAAAAATAAAAAACTTATAAAACCCCAAACAACATGAAACAAAGACTAAAACACCAACTTATAATCAAAGCCTTGGACAAATTCAATTTGATCATCAGTATTAATTATATGCTAGTCTAATTGGTATTATTCCCATTCCTACAGGTATGACTGAAATCCTATTGATTTACACACTGTTAACTTCCTGAAAATGTGTGACATAAGAAGGGGAGAATCATTCACATAGAAATTACAAATCATTCATATAGAAATCCTATATCAAAGACAAGCTTTTCATTGTATGTCCCAATTTACTAAATTTCAGTGGATATGAAATTGAAACCATGCAATCAAAAGCTTCTCAATAGCTGAACAGGAAATTATGCTACAACTTAATTCTCATGCCACTATTATTATATTCCCACCATTCCATCTATTTCTAGTTAAATCACTCCCTAGATTATCAAGTAACAAAGCCATGCAATTCCTATATATGTTTTGTTTGTGAAACATGAATGCCATTTCTAAATCACCTGCAAAATTTCATTTAAAAATGAGAAAATAGGAAAGAGATACAGCTTAACCTAGAACATAAGCATCAGAGCGAGCAAAACAGAGAGACATTTGAACAAAAAAGAGAGAAACACGACTACCAAAGAAACAAGAAACAAAATCGACAACCCCTATGAAACCCACATAACTAAACCTATAAATAACAATTGAAGAGTGCATGAACTATACCACTACAGCATCATAATCAAAACAGCAGCATAGGAGGAATCAGTCTCCTGGGAAAGAATAACAGCAGCATGAGAATAAATTGACCTCGCTGGCAAGATACCAGCAACATAAGAAAGCAAAACAAATCCCAGGTGAATAACCTCAATCAGTAGCAAGATCAACAACTATAGTAGAAGGGGTTGAATTCATTAATTTTTATCTCTTTTAAAATTAAGTTCTTATTTATCTCTTTTAACTTCTATTCATATATATTGAATTCATTAATTTTTACCCTCAAAATTAAGCTCTAATAGTCATGCATTAACAAGGTTATATCTTAATAATAATAATAATAATAATAATAATAATAATAATAATAATAATAATAAATTCCAATATGTATCGGTGCATTATAAGTAAATATGTTTTACACAGTTATCCATACATCTTGCATAAATATAAAGTTCAATAAAAAATATTGTTATGAAATTGCAATTTCAAAGTGCAAACAAAAGGTTTCCCCACCAAAATAAATATAATTGAATAAGAAAAGCAAGACATACCTAGTGCTCAAGTTAGATTTCATTCTATACATGTTCCTCTTCTACATGACCGTCACAAAGTTCACATAAGTAGAGCCACTTTGTTATTTATTCTAGAGCCTCGAGTAGCTTTGCCCTGTATAATCTGATAACAATATATAAAGCTTTCATTTTGAGCTAAAATAACTAATTTGTTAATACACACGCACACCTATCTTAGTAAACTCTAATAGAATTAAACAAACTAAGATGAATGACATTTCAGGTTAGTACCAGATAATCACTTTGGTAAGTTGCTTTTTTGTTTATTGCTTAACTGAGTGAAAAATTATTGAATTAGTCACATAATTCATGATACAATTCCTAGAAATTTAAGTCATGCAAGAGCAGGTAAACAGATGACAAAAATTCAATTCAACTCCCATGAAATTAAATAGATCATAATCAAGTCCAGTAATTTAGATTTCATGCTCCTATAAATCAAAAGGTCACAAAAAGTAAAAGTAAATAAACCAAGACAATTAACTCAATACACAGAATAAGATAAGTCACCACAAGCATGGCTATTATGTGATTTTTAACAAGAATTTCAGGTAGTAATAATAGTGAAAAGAGAGCGTAGAGAAAACATTTACCAATAAACAATCAAAACACATTTCTATATCACAAGAAATAAACATTCTAAATCATAAGAAGATAATTTTTTGGCATTGTGATAGAAGTAAACAACCTAAATCAAAAAGATTATAATATTCAAAACACATTTCTATAATAATGAAAATAAACAACCTATATCACAAGAAGACAAGTTTTTTTTTATCAAATCCATGAATTATATTTAGCAAAATATCTTAATCTGAATATTAAACCAACTCCAACAAGTGCAAATAAAGAAATGCAAGAAAAAAGAAAAAAGAAAATCAATAAGTTCACAGCAATAATTCCACATCAGTACATGAAAACAAAAAGGCATATTTCAGAGAAAACAATAAAGTCAAATCATGAACAAGAAATCACAAATCAACTGATAAATAAAAGATCCATGAACAGAAAGCAAAGAAATTTTTGACTTACAAGAAAATCTCGAGTGAAGAAGTGGAATATACCTTATTATTGCTTTACTGCACTTTAAATAGCCTGAGAAAGCAAAAGTAAGAATATCTAAAATTCACAAATTTTTGAGTTAAGAATATCAATATAAAGTTCATAAATTGAGGCAATAGTATAAAAATCTAAAATCAAGCAATTAGTTGTGAAATTAAGCAATTAGGACATAGCAAGCAGTCGTAATTGAGTATTTCATCTTTTTTATGATAAACTAAGGTTATAATGCATTCAACAGGACCAGAACCAAATAGAGCATAGGTGGAGCATCCTACCTAAGGAACAAAATCTAAAGAACCTAGTTAGAGACAACATCCCTCTAACGGAACAAACTAAGCAGCAGAAACAAGGAACAAAATAAAAAGAAAAATATATAAGACTAAGGAGAAACAAAGAAGAAACAGGGGACAACAAAACAAATATTCATGGAGAGGACCAAAATCTCCCAAACCAACACGAAATAACGCCTAATAGTATGAAGCAAAAAAAAAGAGTAAGAAAAAAAAACAACAATAAGCAATTTAAGCAAAGAATGTGTTTCTCCTACAAATAAAAACTCAAACAACCTAGGGGAACCAAAACCTAAATATTACACACCGACAGTCAACAAAAATCTCATGAAAGCCAAAAACTTAAAAAAAAGTCATAGAAATGAAAAATGACTTTTCACGCAGAGACATACTTGAAGCATACTCATGGCATATGAGGTATAACTGTGCATCCTTCCCTGACTAGTAATGAGATTCTCATTCTCATCAATTGGTGTATTTACTTTCGGATTTTGCACTCTCTGGTACCAATCTATCTACAGTAATAATTTAAACAATAGGAAAATAAAAGGTCAAAGCATTTTAAAAAATAAAAACTCATAGTTGAAGCAGAAAAATTATGACAACAAATAGGTTTAATAGCGAAGAATCGAGGAGAACTAGGGTTTGAGCGGATCTTAAAGAAGCTTGAAGGAGATGAGTGGCGGCGTTCAAAGCTAATGGAAAAGATGAAGAGAAGAGAAGAGAAGAGATAGAGGGCTAATTTATAGCTAGGGCAACAAATAAGAAAATTACATAAATACCCTTAATTTTAGCAACGAAATTTCAATTCGGTTGCTAAATTAGCAACAAAATTTCAATTTGGTTGCTAATTTAGAAACGAAAATCCAATTCTGTTGCCATTTTTCATTGAAAATGAAAATTAGCAACGAAAATCCAATTTCGTTGTTATTTTTCATTGACAATGTAAATTAGCAACGAAATTTCATTTTGGTTGCTATTTTAGCAACGAAAAATTGAATTTCCGTTGCTATTTTAGCAACAAAAATTCAATTTTATTGATAAAATAGCAATAAAAATTATATTCCGTTGCTATTTTTTGTTCCAAAATTTTACCTCCATCTATTGGCGCTTTATTTAGCAACGATATAGTATTTTGGTTGCAAATTTTCGTTGCTAAATTTTAGCGCTAAAAATTCCCTCCACTTTTAGCGACGAAAGATAACCAAATATATTTCTGTTGCTAAATCTAGAATATTTAACCAATTTTAGCAACGGAATGATTTTTTCGTTGCTAAATAGCAATGAAATTGGATTTCCGTTGCTAAATTAGCAACGAAATAATTTCCGTTGCTATTTTTAGATTTTCTTGTAGTGGGTAAAGACTTGATTATACATTATACATGATTGTTGCAAGATTAAATATGATATGTGGATTATATTGTAACCCTTGCATTTTGATTACAATATTTTGATATTAGTGTTTTTATCATGTGCTAGGGAATAATCACTGTGAGTGATTGTTCTTATACTTATTATTCTCCACTAAACTTTATAGCTTAGTACGGGTATTTATTCGTGTAGGTTCAAGGTAGGTCGTCGCTTCAGGGACAAAGCCAACACCATATAGAAAGAGAAAAGTTGGATGTATGTATTGTACTACTTTTTCCTTTTGATTTTTGTAAATTTTATGAAAGCAATGTAATGAACGGGTGCTATAATTAATAACTCAATATATAATTATGATGTAACAAAGTGTAGGCTTATATAACTTGTTAAGATACATGAACTAGAAGGTCAAAAATATAATCAATTACATGATAGGCGAACATATTATGATCATTATATGTATTGTTTATTAAAAATGTTAAATTAAGTAACAGAAATCCGGATAGATTAGTGTGGTCGTTACATTTTTGGTATCAAAATGCCTTGGTTTCGGCGATTTTGGCTTATAGCACTTTAAGAGCAGATGTTTATAGAGTTTTTATTGGTGTTTGCTTATGGTTGATGTCCATGTGGTTCTTTAGATAGATAGTTATGGAGGAAAGTCATGAATTATAGATGAGATGAGTCTCTGGGAAGTAATTTGCCCAGATGATCAAATCCTTCCAACCCTAAATTTACAGTACGCACCCGAGGTGGCATACCTGCTGTTGAACTTGGAAAAAATATTATTGAGATTTATCATAATATGGCCCAGATTTTACAAAGAATGACTTCACCAAAAACCCCTCTTTTGAAATTTGAAAGCAAAGTACAGAGGAATTCTTGGGGCACCAACAGGGGAGAAATTAAAATAGAGGTCAGAAAAAGTTACAGTTTCAAGATTTTGGGGTTCAATTGTTCCTAATGTTATTGTTGCATTTTGGGGCTGAGATAATGGTGTTAAGAGCAAAAAGTTTTCTGGATATAAACCATAATTTAACCTGGATTTTTCAATAATTATTTTACTCTACTATATCAAGAGATGCCAAAAGGCAATAAAATAGGAGTATAGAGAAAAGTGAAATAAGTACAAGAAAGAAGTAGCATCTTAGGATAAAATGAAAAAAGCTTAAGGGTTTTTGATGTATCTAAAAAGAAAAGATAAAACATAATGAGGAAGAGATAAATTTATGGATTTAATCAAAATGGTGCAGACTAGTAGTACTGAGATTCCAAAGAAGTATGATGTTATCAAATTATCTCTGATATGTATTTTTTCCTCATTAATTGTTATGTATATGTATTGATAGATTTTAATAATGGAGATGCATGTATATATGATGGTATAGTAATGGGACCACAGGTTTGTATTGAAAAGTAAAGGATATGAAATATAAATATGATTAGTTTTTAGATTATAGTATAGGTATGTTAATAGGATGTATAGAGATTATTTTAATATAGCTTATTAGGAAACATATAAAGTTAAAGTACATGTATATCAAGAAATTTTGTATTTGATAGTTTTTGTACATATAGAATTCATCTATATGATTTTGTAAGTGATAAGAGAATTGTGATCAGTATGTGGAATGTTTAAGTTTCTTGATAATAGATATGGAAGATTAACACCTGACTTCAATCATGTTTATGTTTATAGAATGGATTATTAAACTAAAATGTAATAGTGTTTCATATGTAGAGTTACTGTGAGGAATTGAGGTTAATTGCTATGCTCTGTAAACCTATCAGTTATTCTTTAACAGGCATGGGCAGTCGGCAAAAAATGCGCGTTACATGGGATTGTACATTTGCATTTGATTGCTTAAATGAAAGCATCATTCACTCATAGCACAACATCATATGACATGTATTTGGCTCCGACTGAAAAAGAAAACTGACATAATATACGTTGAACATAGTAATAATATGATAATATGATTAGACTGCCCTTAGATAGAGATAGAGTTATAAGAAAAGCAAATCAAGTTATAGAAAGAATCAATAAAATGTCATAGTTATATAGAGATAAAGTTAGATTGAATTTAAGTTTAATATAGTTCAAAAATGTGAATGGGATAATGTAAAGAACAAGTGAAGCTAGTAGAGAAAGTATAGAATGCAGGATAAGTGAGATAAATACATAAGTACAGATAGAAGTATATAAATAGTAGTGATATATATATATATATATATATATATATATATATATAGGGTACATGTATGAATTTTGAAGATGAAATTCTTTAAGGGGGAGAGAATTGTAATGCCCCTAATGGTACCTTAAAAGAAATTTAAAACAATTAAATGTGTATTTATAATTTGACTGTGTATGTTCATGGATGCCATGATAAGTCAAGACATAGAAGGAATTATTTTTAAGAGAGGGGTAAAATAGTCATTTCACATTAGACAGATTATATGACTAATTAAGGAAAAATTGCAATTTAGGGACTTAATTGAAAAGTGAAAGTGAAAGTTTTGAGGTAAAAGTGTGAAATTATAAGAGAGAAGGGCTAAATAGCATTATAGAAAAAAAAGATAAAAAGATCTTGTAGGAACTAATCAAAGTTTGGCATGTGTCCCTTCTAGATAACTCATGAAAATGAAGAAATTTGTAGAAGATGAGGATGTTTGGCCGGCCATTCTTGGCCTAGAAACAAAAAGAAGATTTTTGCTCATATTTCTTTGCTTCTTGTCTTCTTCTTAAGCTTACGAAGAGTATGCTCCAAGTGGAAAAAGCTGTAAATGGTAAAGAGAGAGAGAGAAAAGGGTTTTACAACAACCTAAGACTAAGACCAAGAAGAGATGAAGAGTAAGAGAGAGAAAGGGAAGATAGAAGGGAAGGAAAAGGAAGTAGATAGACAAGGTATGGAAACTTCTCATTTATTGTGTGTATTTGTTACGTATATGATGTGAGAATAGAAATATGTGATGCTATAGTAAGTGATTATCATGAAAAAATAAGCTTAAAAATGACTAAAAACAGGAATAGGGGGTTTGAACTTAAAATGGGGAAAGATTGTTTAGAGTTTATTAGACAGTCATCACTAATTTGTTGATATCTTAAGTTCCCATAACTTAAATTGAGAAATTCTAGTTGGATAAGAAACTAGACTTATATATCTTCATTTTATATGAAGAACTCAAAATCTAAATCCATTCGTATAATAGTGAAATTTAAGTTTGAACTTTGCTTGTGACTGCTGCCCTGTCATTGGGAGTAGTATGGGGTTCTTAGTGAATATCAAGAGATTTATAGGTCGGATTGAGTTGATTTTTTGATGTTTTGGAAACTAGAAACATCGAGCTATAAAAACTTTCCCTAAAAATGACATTTTATAAGCCAAAATGGCATAAAAGTTGAGACTAAAATTCTGTCTTTGGTCAGATTATACCTCACGGTTACCAAATTTTAGTTAGTAACCGTGAGGTAGTCTAGTTTTCAGTCCAGAATCAAAATCAACCTTATCTCATGGTTACTAGGCTATTGGTAGTAATCTAGACCCCTTCCAAAGTATAGATCATAGTCCGTACTCTTCTAGTAATGATCGTGAGGTAGTCTAACACAGTCCAGAACCAAAAGTGCAACTTATGTCACTGTTACTAGGTTTTGGGTGGTAACTGTGATCCCTTTCCATGACTAAGGTCACGGTTACTAGGTTTTGATGTTGACCGTGACCTCCTATGACTCAAAATAAATATGAAATTAAGACTCCGGGGATATAAGTATACCTAATTTTTCCTAAGTTTGGAAACCATCTTAACATAATGTATATATTAATATACAACATTAATAATGTGAAGTCTATAAGCAATACAATACAAAGGTAAAGATTATAGTAATTAATACATGAAAATGTCTACTTGAATATGATTGTATTATAATGATTATATACATGTACTTTTGGCTATGCCATGATAGTTAAAGAACAATACTGTGTCATTTGAGCTAACATATTATATGATGAATTGTATATTATAAATCAAATGACATATGAATATGATCATTTGCCTATACATAGAATTTGGTGGTGGATAGATAGGCATACCTATAGACAGGCGCAACTGCTATAGTTGACCCCATTTGGGTCTATAATTTATCCCTGTTTGGGACCACAAGCTTGATCCCATTTGGATCCACAGGTTTGATACCTTCGGGTATCCACATGAACAATATCTTTTGGTATTTATATATTTGATACCTACTGGTATCCACAACATACGTTATCCATACCCACAGGACTTTAACAGGCATTTCATAGTATAAAATGAATAGTATATATGTTATAATGGTAAAGTCTTGATTATGCATTATACATGATTGTTAAAAGATTAAATATGATAGGTGGATTATATTGTAACCCTTGAATGTTGATTAAAATATCTTGATATTAGTGTTGTTTATTGTGTGCTTGGAAACAATCACCGTAAGTGGTTGTTCATATACTTATTGTTCCCCACTAAGCTTTATAGCTTAGCATGGGTGTTTATCCGTGTAGGTTTAAGGTAGGTCGTCGCTTCAGGGATAAAGCAAACACCAGATAGGAAGAGAAAAATTTAACATATATATTGTACTGCTTTTACCTTTTGATTTGTGTAAATTTTATGAAAGCAATGTAATGAACATATACTATAATTAATAACTCAAAATACAATTATGATGTAACAAAGTGTAGGATTATATAACTTGTTAAGATACATGAACTAGAAGGTCAAAAATATAATCAATTACATGACAGGCAAACATGTTGTGATCATTATATGTATTGTTTATTAAAATATTAATTTAAGTAACAGAAATCCGAATAGATTAGTGTGGTCATTACAAAATTGTTGCTAGATCTGGGTAAATAAAAGGATGAAAAAATAGAGGAATTCAAAAATGGTAAGGATGAAGGGGCGAAAGGAGAATGCATCGTTATAGAGGTTTTCTTCAGAGCAGGAGAAGATATTCAGGCTCTAAGAACTCTAAAGTTAAAAGGGTACATACATAGGATACTTGTCATCTTGCTTGTTAACTCTGGAGCAACTTATAATTTCATCTCTCGTAAGCTGGTTAGATCTCTGAACCTCCCTACTGCCCCTATTCTTCCTATGCATAACAATTTAGGGGATATGTATCGTGTTAAGGTATAGGAAAAATGTGAGGATATTTCGCTGGATTTGGGGACTTTTGCTTTAAAATTATAAGCATTGGTTTTTAAACTAGGGCCTATTAATTTTGTATTGGGGATTGAATGGTTGAAGACTTTGGGCAAAGTTATACACAATTGGGAACAAAGGTGGATGAGGTTTGAATTGGACGGCAAGCATATTGAATTAATAGGAATAGAGGGCATTATCTTGACATGTGTTTTCTACAGGTTTGGTTAGAGGGTAGAAGTCTGAAATAGATGCATCGTTGCCTTCCAAAGCTAACACCATCTCCCATGCCAGGCTTAGCCCATAAGCAGATGACAAATATAGAGGCCTTCATGAATAAGTTCCCTGCTATTTTCCAACCCTTAATTGGGCTCTCACCCCAGCGTATGCATGATCATGACATTTAGCTTATCCCAGGATAAGAAGTAGTGAGTGTCCATCCCTACAAATACCCGCATATATAAAAGAAAAAAATTCAGAAGTAGGTAGGAGAAATACTACAGCAAGGCATTATCCAGCCAAGTCGGAGCCCTTATTCCAACCTGATCCCTTTGGTGAAAAAGAAAGATGAAACGTGGTGATTATGCATCGACTACAGAACCCTCAACAAAGTAATGATGGTTGATAAATATTCCATACCAGTGGTCGATGAGTTGCTAGATGAGCTCAATGGGACAAAATTTTTTACGAAGCTAGACTTAAAATCGGGTTTTATCAAATTCAAATGCTGGAAGGGGATGAGCATAAAATAGCATTTCGCACACCACTATGAGTTTTTGGTAATGCCATTTGGGCTCACTAACGACCCTTCGACTTTTCAAAATGTGATGAACGACATCTTTCAACCATGGTTGTGGCACATGGTCCTTGTGTTTCTTTATGACATTTTGATTTATAGCAGGAGTTAGGAGGAGCACTTGCAGCACTTAACCATTGTTTTGCAGGTGCTATTGGATAACCAATTCAAGGTCAATCCCAAGAAATGTTCAATTGGCCAAACTTTCATAGATTATGTTGGCCACTGCATCTCAAAGGAAAAGGTTACTATTGACCCTACCAAGATAACTGCAATGCAAAATTGGCTAGACCAAAGAATGTCAAGGGGGTTCAGGGATTCTTAGGGCTGACTGGATACTAGAGAAACTTTATACTACATCCAAATGGATCCTTGCCATATTGGAGGAATTCCACAACTCTATCACAAAGGGCCACTCAAGTTACTACAGGACTTATAAAAGGATAGCAATAATTTTGTATTGGAAAGGAATGCTACAGCGGGTCAATGACTATGTTAAAAATTATTCAATTTGCCAAAGATTCAAGGCTCTACACTCTCTCAAGTAGGGCTGTTACAACCCTTTCCCCTGTCACAAGCTGTATGGGAAGACATCTCAATGGACTTTATTATGGGGTTGCTGAAATCTAAAGGGTCTGATGCCATGATGGTGGTGGTGGATAGGTTGTCAAAGTATAACCACTTTATAGTTCTCAAGCACCCATATACGGCTCGAATAATAGCTGATATGTTTGTTAAAAATATCATCTGCTTGCATGGGTTTTCGAAGTCGATTATAAGTGACTGTAATGCCCTTATCTGTAACAGTTTTTTCCAACTTAAGCGAATTGGCGAAAAATTTATTTATTCCCACTTTGACTTTTTTAATTATTTATCAAAATACAATTGTCAATACTTGTAACATTCAATACAAAGTAATACCATTACTTTGGTAAATTTTGCAATTAAATCTTTAATTCTTCATTTTATTTCAAAAATATCATTTTTATACATTTATTACAAAATTGTCACTTTTATATTTTAATTGCAAAATTGCCATTGGTTAACTCATATTTACTTTTCGTTTGACTTTTGGCTTATAAAATTTATGTCTGATCCTTGTTTGAACTTTCATACAATATTTCATTTTTGGTCCATAATTTCTCAATAAATTACGGAATTGCCATTTTTGAGCTTTAATTAAGATATTGGTATTATTTCACCAATTTTTCATTTTCAAGTCATTAATTGGCATATAATATACCAATTAGTCATTATTTTGACTTTTTAATGTAAAATTATATTTTAATCCTTCTTCTTCACAAAAATTCATTTTTGGACTGTTTGGTCATTAATTTACCATTTTAACCTTGAAAAATATTTTCTTACCTCTTTTGCTCATTATGTACAATTTTTAGAAAAAATTACAGTTTTGCCCCAAAATTTTTTTTATTTCTTCCAATTAGGTTATTTTTCACTTTTAATTTTACTTTTATCTTTCTCTTTACATTTTTAACTTATTCTTATTATAATGCCCCTAGTACAATCTCAAAAGAAATTCTCAGATAGGATATACGAGAGTGGACCCTACAGGGCCACATACAAAATAAATTGAGAAATGATCTCGAAGAACAAGTCTCATAAATCAGATATTAGAACAGACATATACTGTGAAGATTAGAGATCCTACCATAGCAAAGCAAGTCGCCATGACTTGCACCGCGATATAGGGTATCCCTATGGCTAGCCATCATATCCTGAGTCAGATTTTTATTGCCTAACTATTGCTAAGGGCAAAAACCACTTACTTTTAAAATATTTTTCAGATTTTAAATAATTTCAATTACTTTTCAAAATAGTACATTTTGTCAGTTAATATTTTTCAGTACATTTGACTATTTAGTAGCTTTTTTTTTCTATTATTCTGACAGTCACCATTTCAATGTTTTTTATACAATTTGTGAATTATGTCGTTATGATTTACCACTTTCTCATCGATTTATGAATTATCTATTAATAATTCAATATTTTTTTACTTTGCACTTCATTTTATCTTTCAGACTATTAACAATTTTCTTACTTTTTCTATCCAGTAATATGTTATTCAGAGTTTTCAATACTTTTATACGGTTTGTAAATTATTTTACAATAATTCATCATTTTCTTATCAAATTATGAATTATTACACAATAATTCAATATGATCATTTTACACATTGTATTTTTCATTATATTTTCATTTCAATGCATTAATCAGTCAATCTTTTCATCACATTTGGATAATTTATGAATTATATCAATATAATTCATTATTTTCAGTTAAATTATAAATTATAACTCAATAATTCAACCAATTTATTTTGTATATATTCAAATATTTTCTCTAAAATATTCAAATAAATTCTATAAAAATTCATGGGTACATATTTCACTTATTTCATGAATTATTTCATAATAATTCAATATTTTCACTTGTTACATAATCAATTAATTACTCAAAAATATTCAAATTATTTTCATAAATTCTATAAAAATTTATGGATATGCTATTTCATGTTTATTATCATTTTAAGGCTTAATTTATAAAAAATAACCAAAATACACTTTATTTTCTCTTAAGCATCAATTCGGCCACTAAAGGAATACCATCTTATAAAATCATTCCAATCAATTTAAGCTTATAATTAGGCTTATTTAAGGTCTAATGGCATTACTATGAAGTTAATTTCAATTTTACACATCTTTTTCTATAATTTTTCTAAGATACCTAAAGGAAAATTCATTCAATATAAGGGAAATTGGAGAATTTCATAGTCACTTACCCTTTTCTTATGCTTTAGCTTCCTTAAGCTTCCTTTTTCATGCCTTGAATTAAAGAAATTCATCCAATCTCAAAGACATCAACAAGGGGCCGAATTTTTTGTCAAAAGAAACACCAGGATTTTAAGATTTTTAGCTTAATTTGACCACAAAAATGAACTTTAAGCACCTAAAATTACTTTAGGCATCCTTGAAAAAATTTAAAATCGTAAGATTCACATATCTCAATTTGACCACTAAGCTTTTCCCATTTGATTTTTCTTGCTTTCTTTTCTCAAATCAAATGAATGAAGCTACTGATATTAAGGAGACCCGAATGACACTACAGTTAGCAGATGGATTGATGAAGAGACCTAAGGATATTATTGAGAATTTATTGGTAAAAGTAGGAAATTTTATATTTTTTGGTTGATTTTGTGGTAATGGATATAGAGGAGGATCGCAAAGTACCATTGATAGTAGGAAGATCATTCTTGAACACGATAAAAGCTTTAATTGATGTCTATGGACAAACGATGACTTTGAGGTTTAATGAGAAAGAGATGATTTTCAATGTAAATAAGGTTATGAAGCATCCCGCATATAACTTTGAAGAGTCTCTTTACTTTATTGATAATGTTTAAAAATGCATAGAGAAAAAGCACGAGGAAATCATTTTGAACAATGAACTTTAAAAGTGTCTAATGCGCTCAAAGAATAGAGAAGAAGTGGAAGGAAGAGAAGAAAAGATGATCAAAGAGTTAGAGAAAGAGCACAACGAAGATGAAGATATGAAGGATGAATTGTTCCCTCTTAAGGGAGAAAATTCTAAACTCAAAATACTTCCATCTCATTTAAAATATATGTTTTTAGAAAAAAATACAAAATCAATGATTATTTCATCTTTATTGACATATTTGGAAGAGGAGATGCTTGTTGAAGTGCTTAAGAAACATAAAGGAGCAATCAATTGGAAGACATCCGACTTAAAGGGAATTAGCCCAAGTTATTGTACACATCGGATACCAATGAAAGAAAAATTCAAACCGGTAGTGCAACCCTAACGAAGACTCAACCCAGCTATGCAAGAAGTAGTAAAAAATGAGATATTGAAACTACTTGATGCATGTATAATCTATCATATTTCTGATAGTAATTAGGTAAGTCCTGTGCAATATGTGCCTAAAAAGAAGGATATGATTGTGGTAACAAATGAAAGAAATGAATTAATCCCAACACGAACAATAACAGGGTAGAGAGTGTGCATTAACTTTAGGAGGTTAAATAATGCTACTAGAAAAGATCCCTTTTTTTGCCTTTTATTGATCAAATGGTAGAGAGATTAGCTAGAAATAGGTTTTACTATTTTTTAGATAGTTATTTTGGATATAAGTAAATTTTTATAGCTCCGGAAGACCAAGAAAAGATGACAGTTACATGCCCTTATGGAAATTTACCTATAGAAAAATGCCTTCTGGTCTTTGTAATGCCCCAGTTACTTTCCAAAGATGTATGATGACCATATTTCATGACTTTATTGAATAATTCATGGAGATTTTCATGGATGATTTTACTTTATATGGTCGTGATTTTGATTTTTATTTAAATAATCTTGCATTGGTCTTAAAAAGATGTAAAGAAACTAACCTTATTCTTAATTAGAAAAGATGCCATTTCATGGTAAGAGAAGGGATAGTTTTAGGGCATAAAATTTCTGAAAAAGGGATTGAGGTAGATCAACTAAAATTGATGTTATTGATAAATTACCTCCCCCAACTAGTGTCAAAGATATTAGAAGTTTTCTTGGTCATGCCGATTTTTATCGCCGCTTCATTAAAAATTTTTCTAAAATTGCTAAACTGCTTTCTAACTTATTGATAAAAGATGTTGTATTTAACTTTGATGATAAGTATTTGCAGGCATTTAACCTGTTAAAGTAAAAACTAATCACGATGTCGGTCACAACATCATCGGATTGGAGCTTACCATTCGAGATTATGTGTGATGCTAGTGACTATGCTGTGGGAGCAATTTTAAGCTAGCAAAAGGAGAAAATTTTTCATACTATCTACTATGCAAGTCACACACTCATCAGAGCTCAAGTCAATTACACAACCACGGAGAAAAATTTTTTAGCAATTGTATTTTCTTTTGAAAAATTCAGACCCTACCTCATTGGTTCCAAAATCACGATTTGGATAGACCATGCGACATTAAGATAACTTTTCACTAAGAAGGATTTCAAATTAAGACTTATTCGTTGGGTTTTACTATTATAAGAGTTTGATGTGGAGATCAAAGATAAAAAAGGAGCTGAAAATTTTGTAGTGGATCATCTCTCTAGACTTGATCATGATAATATTGAAAAGGGAGAAATTTTTGATTTATTTTCCAATGAGCATATTTATGCTTTATATACTTATGAAAATTCAGTTCCTTGGTATGCCAATGTAGCTAATTTTCTTGCAGGAGGATATCTTCTGAAAGACTTTACTTGGCAACAAAAGAAGAAGCTTCGAGTGTATGCTAAGCATTATCTCTGGGACAATCCTTATCTTATTAAAATTTGCCCCGATCAAGTGCTTTGAAGATGCATTCTGAAAGAGGAACAGGTAGATATATTAAGGCAATATCATGGAGGACAGGTTGGAGATCACCACGAGCCAAATCAAACAGTCTAAAAAATTCTTCAATCAGGTTTTTTCTAGCCTACTCTTTTCGCAGATGTAAAATCTTTTATAGAAATTTGTGATAGATGCCAACGAGTAGAAAATATCTCCCAAAAGGATGAGATTCCTATAAACAATGTGTTAGAGGTAGAAATTTTTGATGTATGTGGAATAAACTTCATGGGACAATTTCTAAATTCATTTGATTTTGAGTATATTTTGGTAGCTGTGGATTATGTGAGTAAATAGGTAGAAACAACAGCTACTAGGACATATGATGCCAAAATTGTGCTTAAATTCATTAGGAAAAATATTTTTACTAGATTCGGAGAACTTAGGGCTATTATAAGTGATGGTGGCAAATATTTTATTAACCATCAATTTAGAATTTTGCTTTGCAAATTTAGTGTTAAGCACAAAATCACAATCTCATACCACCCTCAAGCAAATGGACAAGTGAAAGTGTCTAATAGGGAGTTGAAATTCATCTTAGAGAAAATCATCAATAAGTCTAGAAAAGATTGGACTTTTAGGTTAGATGAGGCTCTTTGGGCTTATAAAGTTGCATTCAAAATCTCCTATAGGCATGTCTCCCTTTATAATTGTCTTTGGAAAATCATGTCATTTACCAGTGGAATTAGAACATAAAGCATATTGGCTTACAAAATTGCTTAACTTTGATTTAAGAAGTGTAGGTGAAAAAAGAAAGTAGCAGCTCAATGAATTTGATGAAATTCGATATTAGTCCTATGAAAATGCTACCATTTACAAAGAGAAAACAAAATGGTGGCATGATAAGAGATTGAAAGTAAAAGATTTCACCCCAGGTATGACGGTCTTGTGCTTGGATTTAAGGAAAAAAAGCGAGGGATTTGAAGGAATTTTGAGAGAGAGAGAATGGGAGTTTTGGTCACTTATGGAGGAAGAAAAGCTAAGGAAGAAAAAGAAATCCATGATTTTTACTGTTGGTTGGGCTTGGTTAAACCAAAGCTCACTCACTTAAGGCCCAATAACCAAAAGTAAGCCCGTTTTATAATTTTCTTGCAATTCTATCTCTTCTCAAATTTAAATTACTTCAAAATTAATTTCATCATTCTTATCATATCAAAAATAGATTGTACACAAAATTTCAACCCAATCGGAGTCTGTCACTGATCCGATTTGATCATATATGTCCGATTTAAAAATACTGGTGTTACCAAAAAATTTAATTTTTGAAGCCAAAATAATCTAAAAATTATTTTAGGTATATCTACGATTTTTGATAATTTTTAGACTTCATTTGCTATTTTTAACAGCTAGTCAAATCTTGGTCAAACTAGTTAACCTAAATCCGAACCGCTTCATTTTTCATGTTTTTTTATTTTTGGAGGCCTATTTGACCTCAATTTCACTTTAAATTTTAATTATGGACTATCCGTGATCTATATTTTTTGATGATCAAATAAAATATTTTTTACTTTTGAATGTACTTTTCAGTCCGAATATACTATTTACTGTCGAATAATACTATTTACGGCTAATTTGGCATTCAGACCATTACAATTTTCCCCTACTAAAAGAATTTTTATCCTCGAAATTTACTTATATTAAAGAGCAGAGGATACTATTATCTCATCAAAGCTTCTTTCACATTGTGATGGTTCCAAAGCATTTTAACTAATGGGACCTACTTGTTCTTGAGCTGTCTGATTTCTAAAACTAAGATATTTACTAATATTTCTTCATAGGTCATATCAACCTGCATTTGAATCTTTTTCGAGTCACAAATCAAATCAAATCCTACCAACTTCTTTGCACTCAATTATGTCCAACACAAAGAAAATCTGCATTGCCTTTCAGACAATGCCTCAAAAGAGCCATCTTTCATCCGAACTGATAGTTATTGTTGCAAGCAAACTCTGCTAAGGATAAGTACTTTTCTCAACTGTTATCAAATTCAAATATACAGTATCATAACGAATCTTCTAATATTTGAATCATCCACTCTGACTGATCGTCAATCTAAGGGTGGAATATTGTGCTAAAGTAGAGACTATTAATAATCTACTTTATAGTATCGTGTTCTTTTTGAAGCACAGACAATCCAATAACAAAATCCATGGTCACTATGTCCCATTTTCACTCTTGTATCAACCAAATTCGAAAAGATCCCAAAAGAACTTGATGCTCCGCTTTCACTTACATTTCAGCTAACAATGTCCCATTTAGAGTCAAACTTAAATTAACATTCATAGCCCAAAGAGCTACAAACACTATCATTGATCATTTACACTTATCCATCACTTAAACAAATTTATTTGAGAAGATTCATATTACCAAATACAAATTCTTATGTTGAGTACATCTGCCACTATATTAGCTTTTTTCAAACTTTTCAAAATCTTTGGAGAATCCACTTTTATACCTTCAGCAGACAGTACATAACTCAAAAAGATACTTCATTTAACCAAAAATCATATTAGCTAAACTTGGCATACAGTTGCTTCTCTTTCAATATCTGTAGAACAATCCTCAAATACTTGTCATACTTGTCTTGTGTCTTAAAACATACCAGAATATCATCAATAAAGACCACCATAAATAGATCCAAATAAGGGTGGAAAACCCTATTTATCAAGTCCATGAAGGTGGTTGATGCATTTGTAAACCTAATGACATAACCAATAACTCACAATGGCCACATCCAATGCGAAAAGCAGTATTAGGTACAACTATGTTTAATCCTTGAAAATACTTCCACTTTTCTCAACTGATCAAACAAGTCTTTAATAAGAGGAAGGGGTATTTAATCTTCAAATCACTTTCTTAAGCTGTCTGTAGTCAATACATAATATGAGTATCCCGTCCTTCTTCTTTACAAATAGAACTAATGTTCCTCAAGGAGAAACACTGGGCCTGATAAACTCCTTATCAAGCAAGTCTTGTAACTAAATTTTTAATTCTTTCAATTCTGCATGTGCTTTTCTATAAGGAGTAGTGGAGATAGAAGCAGTGCTTGAAGCAACATTAATAGAGAATTTCACTTCTTTATCAGGTGGCAAACTTGGTAACTCATCAGGGAATATATCAAGGAACTCTCTGACAATAGGTACTTCTGACACCTTCAAATTTTCTCTTTCTGTCTCCACTGCCAAGTACAAGTAAGCAATGCATAAATTCTAATCAATCTCTTTACAACTGTAGTAGAAATCACATTAGATAAAAAGTCGGCTCTCACATCTATAATTGTGATTTTCTGACCTCCATCAAGTTTCAAAGTAGCTCTCTTTCTTTTGCAATGTACAGTCACTTAGTATAGGGATAACCAATCCATCACATCAGGGGTAACCTCCTCTGACTGTATGGTTTCTACCTTAATAGCAGCTTAAACCAGGACACTCAAGTCAGGGTATCTCCGTGTCCTTACAACCTGTCTGAACTTGGTATACTATCTCCTTTCAAATCTCTGATAGAATTTTTATTTTGTCCTTCAGTTGACTAGCTATCATCCAAATAGGCATTTAGGCACTCAAACTCGTGCTTATATTCAGTCAATAATTTATTATCCTGCTTCAGCCTCCAAAAGACATCAAGTAGAGTTACTTATATTCTGACCTAACTGCAGTCTCTGCCGTATACAATCAATCATCAAATTAAGGAAATCAAATTGTGAGGGTGGAGGCGAAACCACTGGTAAAAAAGCCTGCTACTATAGGCCTCATACTGTCTAATACCAATGGATGCCTCACTATCACCAGCCCCCACTAGATGATCTCAGTCAGATGATAACTTTTCATTTTAGAACTAAAGGGAGCAAGCACACATTAGACTCCTAACACTTATCCACTTACAATTAGTATGTATATACAGATAAACCAATCACTAATCCTACTCCGATCTTAGAACAATTTAAACATTTGCTCTAATACCACATAATGTAACACTCTTATCTATAATAGTCTTTTTCGACTTAAGCGAATTGCCGAAAAATTTATTTATTCCCACTTTGACTTTTTAAATTATTTATCAAAATACAATTATCAATACTTTTAACATTCAATACAAAAGTAATACTATTACTTTGGTAAATTTTGCAATTAAATCTTTAATTCTTCATTTTATTATAAAAATATCCTTTTTATACATTTATTATAAAATTGCCACTTCTACATTTTAATTGCAAAATTGCCATTGGTTAACTTATATTTACTTTTCGTTTGACTTTTGATTTACAAAATTTCTATCCGATCCTTGTTTGAATTTTCATACAATATTTCATTTTTGGTCCATAATTTCTCAATAAATTATGAAATTGCCATTTTTGGGTTTTAATTATTATATTGTCATTATTTCACTAATTTTTCATTTTCAAGTCATTAATTGACACATAATATACAATTAGTCATTATTTTGACTTTTTAGTTAAAATTATATTTTAGTCCTTCTTCAAAAAAATTTATATTTGGATTGTTTGATCATTAATTTACCATTTTACCCTTGTAAAATATTTTCTTATCTCTTTTGCTTATTAAGTACAATTAATGGTAAGATCGTAATTAAAGTGTAAAAAGAATAATTTTGTAAGTACTGAAAATTTTAAAATTGAATTGAAGATTTGCCATATTAGTGGTAATTAATAGTATAAAATGTCAAATGAACTAATAATTGTATCCAAATGATTAGATAAGAAATTCAGTCTAAAAAGTTAAAGTTAAGCCCAATAAATTATCATATATGCCAAGAGTCAATTAAAAGATGAAAATAAAAAAGTAATGAAAATTTTGTAATTAAATTGCAAAAATAGTAATTTTATAATAAATTGAAAAGTTTAGGACAAAGTGAAAAGTTTGCCAAAATTTTAGTAGTACCTTGAAAATACTGTTAAAAATATTGAAAAGTGTTTTTAATAAGAAATGAATGAAATTTAGTATAATTAACGTAATTATACATTTTTGGAAAATTATTCGATTAATAGTCATCACTGAGTATATTTAGTGTTCAGCATGTAGTGTTTACTGCGTGCAGGTTCTGAAGAGTAGATGGAGCATGGTACACAGTGGAGCAAAGTATAAAAAAAAATAGTTATAATTATTTTATATTTTGGCACGTATATATTTAGCTATCTGAAGTAAAAGATTGAACTGTAATTGATCAGCAAATTAATGTGATTGTGAAAATGTGTTTTGTTAAGAAGGGGTTTTAAATGTATGTGTTTGATATGTGAATGAATATCTGGAATGTATATTTGATCTGTTATGAACTTTTATACCCTTGAGGGGTTGTGGTTTGTCTGATTTTTCAGGAGGTTAGTAAGTATATAGCTATTATGCTGTCGGATTTTTGGTGAAATGAATAGTATTTTTAGACAGTCCCCATATCTTTCTCCCTATAAAAGCCGACTAAACAACTCTTCGATTTCCAGAGTGACACAAAAGGGAATTTTCGTCCATAAAATCGCAGCTTTTTATTTGCAAAATACTTAGTGTTGTTTATGGGGTGGGGAATTCCTGACCCCGACGGGAATTCGATCCGAACGGGGATGGAAAATTTTCGAATTTTTCTCCCATGGAAACAGAAAAAAAAATTTATGATATGTATTTTGGGATGAGGATGAAAAATGGGATACCCGTCTTGCAAAAAATAAATTTTTTGATTTTAAAATATAATATTTTATAAAAAATTAAAATTAAAATATAACTTAATTTTATAATTATTAAGTTTTAAATTATATTTAAATTTAAATTTATCAATAATTAAAATTTATATTAATTTAAATTATGATTGATTTTAAATTTTTTATTTATTAAATGTTATATTTTAATTTTTGTTATAAACTAATTAAAAGAAAGATAGAAATAGTAGAATAGAGAATTTTCTCTTATTAATTGTATATATTGGATAACCACAATAGAGTATTTATAGGCACAAAATAGAAGATGTAGACTTCTACTAGAATAGAGAGAATGATGAGTTTGATAGTCATCCAAATATCTCATAATTATCACAACACTTCCCCTTGGATGACTATGTACTATGAATATGCCTCGTTAAAACCTTGCTAAGAAAAATCCAGTGGGATAAAAACTTAGCGAAGAAAAAAGAGTACAATATTCATATGTACTTTCCCTCAAAAATAAAATGAATCAAACTAAATATTGTAATTGGCGCATTCTAATATTGTGTACATGTTTATTGAAAATTGAACTTGGTAGGGCCTTTGTGAATAAATCTGCTGGATTATTACTTGAGCGAACTTTGCAAACATCGATCTGTCCTTCTTTCATAAGTTCATGAGTATAGAAGAATTTGGTGAGATATATTTGGTTCTATCTCCTTTGATATAGCCACCTTTGAGTTGTGAAATACATGTTACATTATCGTCATACAATTTTGTTGGCTTTTTCTCCACTACCAACCCACTTGTTCCCTTAATATGTTGAGTCATGGTTCTCAACCACACACATTCACGACTTGCTTCATGGATGGTTAATATTTCTGAATGATTTGACGAAGTAGCAGTGATTGTTTGCTTAACAGATCGCCGAGAAATAGCAGTGTCACCATATGTGAAGACATAACCTGTTTGTGACCGATCTTTATGAGGATCTGATAGGTATCCAGCATCAGCATACCTTATCAATTCTGAATTTACTCCATTTGAAAAAAAACAAATCCATGTCAGAAGTACCACGAAGATAACATAGAATATATTTTACACCATTCCAGTGCCTTCGAGTTGGTGTAGAACTAAATCTTGCTAGCAAATTAACTGCAAAAACTATATTTGGTCTAGTGCTATTTGCAAGATATAAAAGTGAACTTATTGCACTTAAGATATGGTACTTCAGGACCAAAAATCTCTTCGTTATCTTCTTGTGGGCGAAAAGGATCTTTCTTGACGTCAAGAGAGCGAACAACCATTGGAATGCTCAATGGATAAGACTTATCCATATAAAATTGTTTCAAGATTTTCTCTATATAAGATGACTGATGAACAATAATTTCTTTTGGCAAATATTCAACTTGAAACCCAAGACAAAATTTTGTTTTTCCAAGATCTTTCATTTCAAATTCCCTTTTCAAATATTCTGCAGTAATAGAGTTCTTTTCTGGAGTCCCCACTATGTTTAAGTCATCAATATAAATTGCAACTATAGCAAATCCTAAATTTATCTTCTTGATAAAAATACATGGACAAATTGAATTATTCTCATACCCATTTTTTACTAGATAACCACTTAGATGATTGTACCACATGCGTTCAGATTGTTTTAATCCATACAAAGATCTTTGGAGTTTAATCGAGTACATTTGTCAAGGTTTTGAATTATATGCTTCAGGCATCTTAAATCCTTATGGAATTTTCATATATATATGTCATTATCTAACGATCCATATAAATAAGCTGTAACTACATCTATTAGATGCATGTCAAGTCCTTTAGAGATTGCTAAGCTAATAAAAAATCTAAACGTAATTGCATCCATAACTGGAGAGTAAGTCTCTTCATAATCTATGCCCGGTCTTTGTGAGAAACCTTGAGCCACAAGTCTAGCCTTGTATCTTATAACTTCATTTAGCTCATTTTTCTTACGTACAAAGACCCATTTATATCCAACTGGTTTGATATCTTCTGGTGTCAGGACTACTGGTCTGAATACTTTTTGGTTAGCTAAAGAATCTAGCTCAGCCTGAATTGTCTCTTTCCATTTTGGCCAATCAAGTATTTGTGGACATTTTTCTACAATTTTAGGCTCAGGCTCATCATCATTTGCTATTTTAGAAGTAATTGCATATGCAAATACATAATTTCAACTTTTTCTAATATATTTCCAGTTTTCAGTGAGATCTCATAATTTATCGGTACCAGAACCACTTCTAGGGTTGCTTCTCTAGAAATATGTAGTTGTGTATTTGAGTTATTTCTGTCCTCTTCAGGAGGATCAATTGAATGATTTTTTATTTCTCTCTTCTTTCGAGGAATAATATCTTTTGCACCAATAGGTCTACCACGCTTCTAACGTGAACTAGACTTATTTGCTGTTATACCTCCAAGACATACAAAGATCTTTGGAGTTTAATCGAGTACATTTTTCAAGGTTTTGAATTATATGCTTCAGGCATCTTAAATCCTTCTGGGATTTTCATATATATATGTCATTATCTAACGATCCATATAAATAATTTGTAACTACATCCATTAGATGCATGTCAAGTCCTTTAGAGATTGCTAAGCTAATAAAAAATCTAAACGTAATTGCATCCATAACTGGAGAGTAAGTCTCTTCATAATCTATGCCTGGTCTTTGTGAGAAACCTTGAGCCACAAGTCTAGCCTTATATCTTACAACTTCATTCAGCTCATTTTTCTTACGTACAAAGACCCATTTATATCCAATTGGTTTGACATCTCCTGGTGTCAGGATTACTGGTCTGAATACTTTTATCTTAGCTAAAGAATCTAGCTCAGCCTGAATTGTCTCTTTCCATTTCGGCCAATCAAGTATTTGTGGACATTTTTCTACAATTTTAGGCTCAGGCTCATCATCATTTGCTATTTTAGAAGCAATTGCATATGCAAATACATAATTTCATCTCTTTCTAATATATTTCCAGTTTTCAGTGAGATCTCATAATTTATCGGTACCAGAACCACTTCTAGGGCCGCTTCTCTAGAAATATGTGGTTGTGTATTTGAGTTGTTTCTGTCCTCTTCAGGAGGATCAATTGAATGATTTTTTATTTCTCTCTTCTTTCGAGGAATAATATCTTTTGCACCAATAGGTCTACCACTCTTCTGGCATGAATTAGACTTATTTGCTATTATACCTCCAAGTGTCCTACGGGGACATTTAATCGTGCAGGGGCATTTGCAGTTGAAATGATTTGATGACCTTTTGGGTGTCTATAAAGATATCGGGCAGCTGATTTGTAGCATTCTGTAAATGAATTATTCTTTAAACTTTAAGTTCACATTGATTTGTGCGTGTATCAAATTTGGACAAAGTTGGTGTGTTCCAACTGATTTTTTGAACTTTTGGCCCCTTTTCTTTATCTTCCCCTAATGGTAGGAAAATCAATTCATCAAATTGATGGTCTAAAAATCTTGCTCGAAAAAGGTCACCAGTTAAATGTTTAAGATATTTGATAATAAAAGGGGAATCAAAACTTACATAGATACCTAAACATTGTTGAGGGCCTATTTTAGTTCGTTGAGGGGGAGCAATGGGAACATATACAACACAACCAAAAGTTCTAAGATGAGATACGTTAGGTTATTGATCAAAAACAAGTTGTAAAGGTAAAACTTATTGTATGTAGATGGTCGAAGATGAACTAAAGATGCAGCTTGAGTTATAGCATATCTCCAAGTAGATGCAGGAAGTTTTGATTTCAAGAGCATAGGTCTAGCAATTAATTGTAAACATTTAATGAAAGATTTAGCTAAATCATTTTAAGTGTGAACATGCGCAATGGAATGTTGAACATCAATTTCTATTGACATACAAAAATCATAAAATGCTTTTGAAGTAAATTCACCTGCATTATCTAAACAAATTATTTTAATGAGATGATCAGGAAAATTTGACCTAAACTTTATAATTTGAGCTAGAAATTTAGCAAAAGCAACATTACGGGATGATAGTAAACATACATGAGACCATCTAATTGAAGCATCAATCAAAACCATAAAATAACGAAATGGTCCATCAGATGGATGAATTGGTCCACAAATATCTCCTTGTATTCTTTCTAAAAAAATAAAAGACTCCAAAGGTAATTTAGATAGTGAAGGTCTCACAATCAATTTATCTTGAGCACAAGAACTACAAAAATAATCATTTCATAAAAGTATCTTTTGATCTTTAAGTCCATGTCCATTTGTATTCTCAATAATACGTCGCATCATGGTTGAACCGGGATGACCAAGGCGATCATGCCAAAGTATGAACATTTTAGGGTCTGAGCACTTTCGGTGCATATAATTTGATTCAACCATTTTTATTTTCGTGAAATACAATTCTGTTGAGAAACTTGAAAGTTTCTCTAATATGAATTTCTGATTCAATTTTGTGGATGTAATATATAGATATTCGACATTTTCATCATTTATCGTTTCAATATGATATCCATTACGACGTATATCTTTAAAACTTAGTAGATTTCTTCGGGATCTACTTGAATACAATGCATCATCAATATATAATTTTGTTCTATTTGGAAGCATAATTTGGACTTTTCCATAGCCTTCAATTGCATTTGCAGAACTAGAAATCGTATTAACATTAATTTTAACCAATGTTAATTGTATAAAATATTTCTTGAGAACAAATAGATTATAAGAATTCCTTAAGTAGAATTAAAGAAACTTCTGGTTCTCTAATAAACATATGAATTCTCAATAATTTATGTATTATAATCGATCCGTAATGGTCAAACCGGTCATACCAAGTAATTAATTGTTAATTAGTAAACTTCAGGCTTACTATTTTTATTATATCAATATTTATATCAATTGATAAACATCAAGTTTCTTAATATTAGTATCAAACAATTAGTAAACGTTAGGTTTACTCATATTTGTGACATACAGTCAATAAACTATATGTTTATTAGTATTTGTATCAATTTTCAAGTTGATTATAATCAATAAACTTCGAGTTTACCAATATTAGTATCGATTAATCAACAAACTTCTTATTTATTGATATTTAAATAATTAGTCAACTGCATGTTACTAATACTTGCATAACAATTAGTAAACTTTATGTTTACTAATATTGTGACAAATAATAAAATAAATATTTATTAGTATTTATATCAATTTTTTTTAAGTTTACTATAATCAATAAACTTCAGGTTTACTGATATTAATATTAATTAATCAATAAACTTCATGTTTACTGATATTTATATAATTGGTAAATAATAGGTTATTAATATTTGTTAGTAAGCTTCAGGTTACTAAAATTTGTATTTATTAGCAAACTTCGAGTTTACTAATATTTGCATCAAAATTAAATTATCTAAAAAAATATATTACTAATCTTAACTAGGGGTGTGCAATGGGCGGTTCGGTTAACCAAATCGAACCGAACCGAAATAACCAAAATCGAATTTTGAAGGATTTATCAAACCGAACCGAATTGAAACATATAAATAACCGAACAAAAAACAAACCGATTTTTTCGGTTGGTTCGGTTCGGTTAACCAAAAAACCGAAAAAATTAAATCTATTTAAAAAATAAAAAATTGTACATAAAAATCGCCAAAAACACATCGTGATCAAATATCATATTTGAGGCCAAAAACACAGCAAATTAAATACAACACTGTTCTATCAAAATTCAAAACCGAGTGTAATTATATCCCTTCTGAAGGTTTTATATGTACAAAATTTATGAGGATTTAAAGGTTTTATATGTATAATTACACTCGATTTTGAGAGTTTAACAAAATCTAAACTTACTTCTTTCTTAAACTACAAGGAAAAAAAACAAAGAGATTTTATATGTACATAAAGATCTTTCCTTGTCCATTTATTTGAATTCAGATTCTGCAAAAGATGAGATTATAGGCAGCAAGCAGGCCCATGATAAGCGAGTGGTCCATAGATGGCTCAACCACCATTGTTAACACATCTTCCCCTAACACAACTCCGCTCTTTGATTCCTTTCTTTTCACCTGTTTAACAATTCACAATCATCCATTAATTTGAATTAATTTATACTTAATCAAAAAAATTAAGATAAGTAATAGCTAATTAATAACCTCTGCAATTAGGGCTCCTGCCTGCCTCATCCACTATCCTGCAAGTCGATTTCCCTGTCCAGCCGCTTTCAATCTTGTATTCACAAATTTGATTTTCATCAAATCTCACAATAGCCCTACAACCTTCACCGGAAAACTTCAACGATTTCCTCACCTGAAAACCTTAGATAGAAATCAAGAATAATATCAAGACAATCCAAAACCTTAGAAATCAAGACAATCCATGATATCAAGACAATCTAAAACCAGATCCATGATATCAAGACAATCCAAAACCAGATCCATGATATCAAGAAGACAATAAAAAACCTTAGATAGAAACCCCACACAGAACCAACTCAAACTTTTAATTTTTTAAAACTACATACCTTCAGACTTCAGTCAGCCAGTCGCAAAGAGAGTGAATAGATCGGTGGCCGGCGAACTGCTGCTCTGACGATCAGAGGGAGGGGGCGAGGCAGCGGCGGTGATCGGGTTGTGCAGAGAGAGAAAATAGGTGGGTGTGGGTTAGGGCAAAAATGAATAATGAATTGAAAGGGTTGTCTGCTACACGCTACGCTGCTTACTAATAGACATGGTATAATGCAAAACATCAAAACGATGTAGTTTCATTTAAAGTTCGGTCGGTTCGGTTTTTATGCGGTTTTTATCTTTAAAAACCGAACCGAACCGAACCGAAATAACCGATTATTTTTAAAAATTCAAACCGAAACCGAAAAATTGAACCAAATTAAAAAAATCGATCGGTTTGGTTCGGTTTTTCGGTTTTATCCATAGTTTGCTCACCCCTAATCTTAACAAAGTAGATCTCAAGTATTTATCTTTCATTTTCAAAATGATATTCATTTCAGCGAATATTTTTTGAAAATATATGTTTGCAGGACATATTTGAGAAATAATATATTTCCTAACAAATTGTATGCAAGTAATTGCATTATAACTCTTCAGGAGCTTTCAAATAATTGTATTACACATAACAACAATATATATATAGCAAATTAAAAATCAAATATGGCTTTACATAAAATATATTCATTATATATAATATAATGATTAAAATATAATTAAGCAAAGATCAAATTACAATTATGCAAAATAAATCATCATATATAATATAATGATTAAAATATAATTAAGCAAGGATTAAATTACAATTATGCAAAACAAATCACTAAAATCATGTTAATGTCCTTAGTAATAGAAAATGTTATTCTCAGTTCTTAATAATTTTCGTATATTGAAGTTTTTTAAAATTATTTATTGTAGAGTAGAATTATCGACCCTTAATCAATCTCATTAACTCATGAAAATTAAAATAATTCAAAATTTATGAATTAAATCTACTTATCATTTAATCTTGTAAATTATAATTCTTGATTCCTTCGAGCCGAGTTGTCGAAACCACCGACTTTCAATGATCAATAGAAACTATCGTGCTGATAACTTGTCATAAACTAATTAAAAGAAAGATAAAAATAGTAGAATAGAGAATTTTTTCTTATTAATTATATATATTGAATAACCACAATAGGATATTTATAGGCACAAAATAAAAGAGGTAAATTCTATTAGAATAGGGAGAATGATAAGTTTGATAGTCATTCAAATATCTCATAATTATTATAATAATTTTAATTATTTATAAATATTATTCTCATAATTATCACAATAATTTTAATTATTTATAAATATTATATTTTAAAATTAAAAAAATTATTTTTCCAAAGACGAAAACGGAAGAAATTTCCTTTTCATTATTGAATTGGGAGAAAAAATGAGAAATCTTTGCCACCAACAGAGCAGTGAGTGGGGGTGAAATTCCCCGTCCCTGCCTGTAAGCATCTTAAGGATAGGTCTTTATTATCTATTCTCTTCCTCCGACTCATTCCATAGTAGCAACAATATCAACTTCTCTTTAAGAATGGTATATTTCTTTTTTTTTTTTGCACAGAAAATTAATGGTATATTTCTTCTTCTTGTTTGAGTTGGTATTAATTTGGGAATGATTTTAAGAGTGGGTTTAGTTTTATTCATCTATTTGGTGTAGCTTTTTAACATTTGAAACAGGTGGTGAAGGTTTGATCTAATTCTAATCCGAATCAAGGGGCAGCTATTCTGGTGGCACTGAAATTAATTTTGTTAATGGGACAATTCCGAGAACAATAGCAGATGAATCTTGCATTTCCTGCACCACTTTCAATATTTTGGCTCCAATTTGCGAGCGAATTTATCAGCAGGTAAAAGGCTGAACTTCTTATTAAATTCTCTTATTTCAGCAGTGTTTCCCTTCAATTGGTGTTGGTTTTTTGCTTTGTTTAGCTCGTTTGGAGGCTGGCTATTTTTGTTTCTGTGTTGGTTGAGTTGTCAATACCTGGGTATTCTTCCGATTTTTTTGCCAGGGGCTCATATCTTAATTTGGTTTTGGGCTTTCTTTCTGTTGGGAAGTAGCGTTTTTGGGTATTCTGGCACTCTGTTTCCTCTGGGCCTGCTCTGCTGCAATTTTGGTAATCTCCCTTTTAAGTGTGTTACTTTTTTAGTGCCCAGTTCGGCTTCTTTTCGGAGATTTCTGGCATGGTTTGGCTGTTTCTCTGGTTTTCGGCATGTTTCTGCCTTCGGCATTAAGAATTCCCTCATGCTTTTTTCTTCATTCTTTCTCTCGAGGTTTGGGTGTTGAATGATGGTTATGCTTTTGTTTTGTCGTTATTGCCTATTTTTTTGGTTTGTGGCTGCTGACCAAGGTTTTCTTTTGGGGTATGGTTTGGCAGGCTTTTGTTGTTATTATTTTAGGCTCTTTTATCTCAGTTTATTTTAGGACCGTTTGGGTTTTGTTGGTTTTTTTTGGTTTGCTATCAGTGATGCTGTTGTTCTCTTTATTAGCCTCACGGCTTTTCAATAAATTATTCCAGCTTATAAAAAAAAAGATAAGTAACTATATTGAACGCTTTTTGATTGCTGACTAGTTGAGTTTAAGTGTCTAAGCAGTTTATAATTACTGAATTCTTTCATTTATAGTAGAATGGTAAGATGGTGCCCATGTGGGAAAAGCTTTTAAGTTCGAACATGAAGGTGCCCATGGGTCTAAGAAAACTTGTCTAGTGACTTTTGTGGTGATAAAAGGATATATTTTATATGCTTTGATTGATCATGAAAAGGTTGACAATAGCCGCATCAGAAAAAGACTTCCTGATGAGAGAAAAAGCACCTTTTCCGATGCCATTTCTTGTGTGTAACCATCACTTTGGGTTTAGTTGATTGTCGAGTTACACCATCGAAGTATTGTGGATCAGTGGAAAGCTACTTTGGGAAAATTCTGTGTTCTCCATGAAGTTGTTGTCCGATATATTTTGCCTTTTCTATTAGCAAATTATGCATTGTATTGTATCCTTAATCCACTTACTATGCTAGATACTGGTTTCTTGGCCTGTTTTTCATTTATATAGATGCATTTTTCCTGCATAATCCGAGTTTCTGAATTGGACACTAACTAATTGAGTTGACTTGATGTCAATGGAATGTTAATATCCTTTTCTCTGAAGCCAGACATTATATTTTCTGTATGGATATTTTGTCTCTATAGTTAGCAGTTCATGTCATAAAAACAATAGCGTGATAGGACCTCCATTGAATTCATGTAGTTTATCTTATAGTTCGATTGGCACTTCATTGTTAGGTCATTATATTAACAATTATTTCTCTCTGTATGTTCCATTTCTTACTTTAATGTCCATATTCTTGCCTTTTGTGGAGAGAATATTCTCTAAATACTCTTGATCAGTTTTTAAAATGAGGATTTAATAGTTAGTTCAATTATCACTAAATTGTTTTAAATTGGGTTCAAATTTGTTGATTGCACAACCATGAAATAGTATAGTTAACATGATGATATTGTCATTATGCAGAAAAAAAACATTTATGGGAATAGGGACTTGTCATCAGTGGATCACATGAAATATCTACCTTTCCCACCTACATATTACACACTTAAAGCCAAACAACTGGTAGAAAATGGATATTGTATCAATCAACCAGGTGATGCAAGCTGCTGATATTTTCAATTCTCTCACTCATAATGTCCATTACTTATAGAAACAGCTAGCAGTTCATAACTTGTTCTTAATTTCATGTAGGTTTTCTTTCTACTCTACTGGCACCTTCATGTTCTTCCATGATTTGTTGGCACTTGATTGTGAAATGGTATAATGCCATTTTTAACTTGAACATTGTAAAATCTTTTGAAATAACAGGCTAAACACTGAGACCTTGTATTGAGTTGTATAAATTCTATAGAAGAATGGAGTATGAGCATAAAGATAATTTATGATTATTGCATTTTCTTTGATCTATCAGATGGGTTAATACAAGGGACTGTAGCTTTCTCAACTTAAATTTTTGATGAACTTTGGCCAATGCCATCCAAGTTGGAATTATAAGCTTAAAGTCTAGCTATTAATTTTGCTGTTTTTCAAAAATTACATGAAATTTGATTTGTCATTGAATTACTCATCTACTTCTATGGGATATCTAAGGCATCAAGTCGACAATATGATTTGCCATACTCTTGCAACTATTGCATTCTTGCGAAGTCTGTAGCCTATGAGTTTGATTGGCAATTGGCAACAGATGATGATTTTGTGATGTTTTTCTAATTTATTATTTGTTTTCGTCTTTCATTTTCAAGCATTTTGTTTCTTTCATACATAGACATGTTTGCTTCGGGAGCAGCTAGATATATGTTATTTATATCCCTCAAGTTAAAGAATGATGTGAATGAGGAATGTGTATTGATGAAGAAAATGCTAGTGAAGAAGAGACTCAAGCCCATAGGTCCACATGGGAGGCCGAGTTGGCAAACGACTTTAGGAAAGGGGTAGGATAGAGGACTATATATTGGAGTTTTGTGAGAGGAGAGGGGAGGGAAGAAACTATTGGCTGGTGGTATAATTGGGAGTAAGGGAAAGGAGAGAGCAAATTGTTTGGCTTGTTAGGCTATTCTTTCTTGAGGATTTGGCCCTTACGGTTATTCCTTCTTCTTCTTTGTTGTTCATTGTTGTCATTTACTATTATCTTTTTCTTTTCCAGTTGGTTGCAATCAAATTCCAGAACTGCTCATTAGTATTTGAATCACTACAGATCAATACATACAGTTCTTCATTATTCGTAATTGTTGAGTGTGTTTGGCGTTGCCTATCAAAATCATTATCATTAGTTCGACCTGCCGGATCCGAAGGAGCGAAGGCAATATGAAGACTTGTGAACAAATTTTGAATTCCAGATTAGATGAAATTGACCACCAAGTCGGAGAGATGGCTAATTGTGTGATGGAGCTAACCAAATCAGTCACCAAGATCCAGACCTGTTTGGCCACGTCTGAACTTTGTTATCAGGCAGACAAAGAGAAGAGAGATGAATTCCGGAGTTATATGCTCAGCTGGATCAAACGTCAAGACAAACAACCCAATCCAACTGAGATTTTTAACTCACATGGAGAAACGGGAATGGAGGAAAACAGTTTCCATCAGGGAGAACAAACTAAGAAAGAGATGGTGGAACGACATCATAGCAGTTCCTTTGAAGGTCTGGCAAAGCTATAACAAACGAAAAATGTAGAAGAGTACATCTGCAACAGTGCTTGGGCTGCCCGAACAACAGCACATCGAGGACTTCATCAATGGGTTGAAGGATGAGGAATGAAGGTGGTTGAAGGTACACCAATCGACAGAATGCGTGGAAGCGATGAGATTGGTTCACTCTCTGGAAGCTTTCTTGCAGATCGGAGAAGAGGAATTGCTGCAAAATTTCCATAAGAAAAGAGAAGGGGCCATTAAAACTCAGGTGAGTTTTGAGCCATTAGACCACTTACCCAGTCCCATATTTGGCCTAACCCAACATATATCCTCTTCACAACTTTCAGCCCACCAACAGCACACTCTTTTCCCTTCAATTGAGTTACACCATTGGGGATGAAAGAAAATAGAGGTGCGTCAATTGCCCAAACTAGAGTGAAAAGAACGACGCATGAAGGGGCTTTGTTTTCACTGGAGGATCGCTGTACTCGAAACACTGATGTCGCCGAGAAGGATCATCTTGACGAGTAGTTACGACGAGGCTTTCGAGATGGGGGGTGCAGTGATCGTGGACCCCGGCAGTGGAGGGAACTGAAATTGCTGATCCTCATTCTCTGAAATTGGTGAAGGAGATGGTGGTTCTGTTGCCTTCTTCTAACTCTAAGGAAAATTCTTCAAAAATTTTTGGATTGAAATCATTTGATATGCTTGATGTGGTTGGTGCTACCGAATATTTTTTGCTATTCATTTTATTAGAAATGGGTTGGAGGGTGCGTGTTGTCCTTGTCCGGGATAGTACCAAGATTGCTGATGTTATTTTGAAAGATGAAGTTGTTGGTTGCGTTTTAGACGAGAAACAGGAAACAAGGGCGGCATCTGAATCTGAAGGCCATTCGATGTTCTTAAGGGTGGTTAAAGGGGTTCATTATCCATATCAAGCAGTAAAGTTGGATCAAGCGCGGATGGAATGGATGAGGGCATTTTGGGCCACTAAACCACTTATCCAGTTCCATACCGGGGCCATCCCAACTTAAAGTTGTATTCATTCTTCTTTCAACCAGCTCGAATGTAAGACAAGTAAGTTTGATAGAAGTCCTGGCATCGATGAGTTATATCTTGAAGGTTATTTGCAGGCTATGCTGGACACAATGTCTAGACAAGAGTACCTAAGAGCAACACAATTTTTGCAGTTCTTATTTCTTGAGTAGTTCAGCATGTACATGTTTAGTGACCGGAGGAGTCAATTTGGAATGCAATTGCGTGAAAGTGGGAACGATATTTACTGATTTCTGATTTCTGAACAACACTAAGTGATAAGTTTATTTCGCATGACGAATAACTACTCCATTTTGATGCATAATTAGCTTTATATTTTCATATTCTTTTCTTTTGTTTTGAATTTTGATATCTTAGCTTTATCTTTTCTGTTTCTATTTTGAGTGTGGATTTAATCATTTCCTTGGATGTGCAAACAATATTTACTAGTCTTCTTTTTCACTATCCTTTTGTAAAAATTGCTTATTTGTGTATTTATTAATGCTAATTCTGGATCTGTAAAATTAGTGGAATCACGGCTGAGATGTTGAATAGGGTAACTACAACCTTTGGAGATGTTCAGGTTTGATATGAGTCTCTTTTTTATAATTTTGGTTCTACAAAATATTCGATGCAGTGTTTAATGTGGCTTTACTAGTGAAATTTTTCTGCTTGTACAACAATGCAGTATCAATTACCAAGTCATGAGGGATCTTTAGAGCTGATAAATCATTTTCCAAAGAATGGCCAATCCTTGGAGGTCATAGTTTGAATTCTATAGGTCTTTAAAACAATGAACGATAAAGATATGAAATTTTGGGCGAATAGCAAATGGTTTAGATAGGGGCTTTTTTTTTTTTGAACAACCTTGTATGTGACTAATAGAATTCGGAAAATTTTGAAATATTGGTATATTTTGTAATTTGTATTTTACAATATATGAAAAGACTATTCATTATAATTTGAATATACATTTCTGTGTGAATGATGTGTATAGGCAATATTCAAATAAAATATTTTATTTAATTTGAAAATTTAATATTAAAGACTAAATTTACTTTTAAAACAATGAAAATTTGGTATCAGAATTTTCTTATTTAAAAATGAAATACAAATAGCGAAGGAAAAATTCAGTTGTTAAAAGTGAATACAATTAGTTAAGAAAAAATTCGATCGTTAAAAGATATCTTCAAAGATCGGAACTCCTTTCGTTGAAAGTAAATACCATTAGCAAGGGAAAAATTCGATCACTAAAAATTAAGATTCAACGATCGAAAATGATTTGGTCGTTATATACATTAACGATCGGATATAAAATCTGGTTGTCTATACCTTTATCGGCGGGGCTTCTATTGATCGGTTGACAACCGGTTCGGTCGTTTATAGGTTTTTAACGACCGAATTTTAATTTTTAACGCCTGAATTTTCCTAATTAAAAGGCATTTTTTCTTGTAGGGATTCTAGACTAGTTTTTTTTACTATGGTTCTTTTCTTTTTTAGCCTTTCAACTTGCTTTTCTCTTGATGGAGGCTCAATTGGTCCATAATCATCAACTTTTCTAAACTTTTAACCATTAACAGGCTTTATCTTGTGTTCATAAGCTACCCTATTGTAGAGTATATGAGCTCACGTGTTTTATATGTTGCTGAGCTGTCATAAGAGCTCACGTGTTTTTCATGTTTTTTTGCTGATGTGGCTTTATTCTTAGCTTTCTTCAACGTGTATATAAACTCTTCTCTGTTCATCTCTGTTTTACTTTCATATATGAGAATAAGAGAATTAAGTTTGAGTTTCTTCTTCATGGTATCAGAACAGGTTTAGCTTCTAGTTTATTTGCTTCAGTTCTTCTTTCTTCTTGAAGATGGCGGAGGTTTCGAGTAATTCAGTTACACAGACTAAGGTTATGTGTTTGCAAAATTCAGATCATCCAGGGATGATTCTGGTTACTACGCCTCTCAATGGAAGCAATTATTTGTCATGGAGTAGATCTATGAAGATAGCACTAGGAGCAAAGGTGAAATTAGGTTTTATTGATGGAAGATGCTGTGACCCAGAAGAAACATCATCGGAGTATGATCAATGGTGCAGAATTGATTGTATGGTTACTTCTTGGATTTTGAATTCTATTTCAAAAGATATTGTTGAAGCTTTTTTGTATACAGATTCTACAAAGGATTTATGGAAAGAATTAGAAGAAAGATTTGGTGTTTGCAATGGCCCGATGTTATATCAACTTAAGAGAGAGATATGTTTTATTTCTCAAGGAGATATGTCTATCATGAAGTATTTTACTAAACTGAAACAGCTATGGGATGAACTATGCTGATTGGCTCCTCTTCCGCAATGTGGTTGTGGAGCATCCAATAAAATGATGGAAATGGAATCCAATGACAAGTTAATGCAGTTTCTCATGGGATTAAATGATGCTTTTGATGTGGTCAAGAATCAAATCCTTGTTATGGATCCATTGCCAAATGTTAACAAAGCTTATTCTATGGTTTTGAGAGTTGAAAAATAGAGAGACGTTAATATGGTTTTTGCTTAAGGAGTTGAAAATGCTATGATGCTAAGAACTAGTATAAATCCAGGAGAAAGAACAATGATTAAGGGAAAAAAAAACAGATTAATAAGGATGATCTTTATTGCAATTTCTGTAAAATGAAAAGACATACAAGAGATACATGCTTCAAGATTAATGGATATTCAGAATGGTTCAAAGGACAAAAGGATAAAAAAATAGGAGACGGCAATAGATTTGTTGCCAACATAGTTGATTTACCTTTTGATTACCCAGAACATGATACTGTCAGCTGGAAAGAAGATATGGCAAGTATGATTCAACAAAGGATAGAAAATTACTTAAAAGGTAGAATGAAGCAAGGCAGTGTGGATGGAGGTGCTGTCAACTTTGCACATTATGCAAATTTTGCAGGTAATACTCTGAATCTTGGTTTTAGTTCACTTGATTCTATTGCGCATGGTTCTTGGATAATTGATACGGGTGCTTCTAATCACATGTGCACTCAATTACACCTTCTTATAAATCCAAAACCTGTTGAAAAATATACTCCTGTTCACTTACCTGATGGAAGGATTTGCAATGTTAGTCACACAGGGGATGTTAAACTAACTGACAAATTAGTTTTAACTACCTCTTTACATATTCCTTCTTTCAAATTCAACCTTTTGTCTGTTAATAAACTAACTCTTACAGCTAAGATCAAATTCGTTTTTCATGAGGAATTTTGTGTTTTATAGGACCTCTTGACTGATCGTATTTTGGTTGTTGGAAAGGTTGTAGTTGGACTGTATGTAACGCCCCAAAAACAAATTTGGATTGATTATGTTTTCGGGTTTTAATTTAACAATGGGTGGTTGATATTTAAAAGAAGAAAGAGAGAATTTGTGGGTTATATTAAAGAAGGTTGTGTGGTTTAAAAGAAAAAAAGAAAGGAGTTAAAAATTAAAAAAAAAGGAAGAGAAATCGGGAGGGAGAGGGAGGAGGAAGGGGAAAGGCGGTGGTGGCTTGGGTCCCGTCGGCTGGCCGCTGTTCACGACACCGGCGAGGAGGCTCCGATCGCCGCCGTCGTTCTCCGTTCATCTCTTTCCCCCACAAGTGCCATTCTCCTTGGCTTTTTCTTTCGATTTTCTCCCACCACCGTGGCTTCTTTCTCTTTTTTCGGTGATTCTCGACGGCGGTTGTGGGAGCTAATGGCACCGGTGGGATCACGAGGCTGAGGCGGATCATTCGGTGCCCTCCGATCATCCCCAATCGCCGGCGAAGTACAGATCGGAGCACGTGGCAGCCGGCGGTTCTAAGTGGTTTTTCGGCCAAACCATGATGTTTTGAGGCGCGTGAAGACCACCGGGAAGTTACCGGCAGCTCTGGCTTCAGGTGGGAGGCTTCGGCGGGTCTCCGGTGAGGCACCGGCGGGTCTCCGGTGAGGCTCCGAATAAGCAGATTGGAGAGAGCATTCTGGGCTTCGACACTACGGTATGGGAACCATTTTAATAAATTGATTTTTGTGTATAGTTTTGAAGTGAGATTTGATTAGATTGTTTTTATGTTGTTATGGCCAAGTTATCAACCAAACTAGAAGCTTCCGCAAAGTGTATCGTTAATGAGCTAATTATGTTATTATTAAGCATCTAATTTGGTCAAGGAAATACTTAAGAAATCAATTATATAATGACATCACCTATGGATATTTTACTATTGAAATAATCAGTTCATGGTTGATTATTATAATTGGACCTAACAAGCACTAGTTTTTGGAAGAAGTTTTTCATGGGAAAGGGATAAATGATTATGTATTAAGCATTTCGGCAGTGTGCTGTTTTCTGCTAGTCACTTTATGCTCTGTCTGAACTTAGATTTGTATACGAAATTGAAAGTATAACAGTTGCAGTGAATTTAATTAGGCTGAACTAGGCGAGATAGAGTTTGAGTTCAATTTGAATTAAGTGTTAATGGTATAATTGAATAAATAATGAATTATAATTATTAATATAAGTGTTGTTGAATTTGGTTAACATGGAACTAAGGGAAAAATCTATTGATATATATAAATAGAATATCTGTTATCCTTTGAAGTTTGTGAAATGAGTTGTAAAAAGAATGCAGTCTTACAGTTCCTTGGTTATAAACTAAATAAGTTAATTAAATTATGTGTTAAAGGTTTATCTTTGATATCATTATTAAATTTAATGTAGTGGTTTACTAATCACTGTTCTAGGCTTTGCCTAGTTGGAAAGTATAAAGGGAATTCATGATTGAGTTTTCAATAGAAAGGTTTCAAATCCTTACCAATTGATTTTGAAATTATTCATTGGTAATGAAATTATATGTGGCTACTTTGTTTAATGTATTTGTTGAGTTTAATTAAGAATTTAGCTAACATGTTTATTTGAAAGATGTATAAATAAAAATCTAGGTTATGCTATTAAACGTTAATAGAGAAATTTTAAAAGCTAATGATTAATTTGGCAATAAAAAGTATAGTTTTTGCCAGTTGATTTATGATTGGACTTAGATAGCTAAAGAATCAATATTATTAAGATTGTTCTTGAATAAGTTTAATTTGAAATATGATGGCATAATGATATATAGATATACTATATGAATATATGATTTGATACAACTATAGTATAGTAAGAGATCTATTATAATAGTAAGAAATTATATCAAATAGTCGTTGTCGCTATCATTGCATAACTTCCAGTTTAGTAAAAGAAAGGTGACTAGGTAATGAAAGTTAACGTTTTAAGAAATTAGTTATATGTACAGTATTTGATTAAGACAAAAAGGAATAAGAGATAACTCTTTGGAGATAGTTAAAATTAACTTAAGTTTTATTCTCATTTCTTACTATAAAACTTGTACAAGTATCGGATTAGGAAGTATTTTAACTTCATATATGCTATTATCTTTCATGATGCAATTTGCTAAGATATTAAACAAAGAAGTCATTTGATAAGTAAGAGATCGTGATAGAGTAAAAAGATGATTATTTGGAATTTAAAATACGATAATTGAAGATTATAATGTCATAATACAAAACAAGTGAGAATGTAACTAGTATAGTAGTAGGCTATTAGTATAAATGTGATACAATCATTTAAAGACTGGAAATACCTTAAAATATGATGAATTGAGAAATATTGGAAAATACTCGTTTATTTATGAATCTTCGTTTAATCCTTGAATAACACAAATGAATATCATTATTATAAATGGAATAGACATAGTTTTATGTTTACGCTCTTATAGTATCATGAGAAGATCGACGATTAAATGCTATGCACTTACATGTGTTTGCTTTAATAAACTGGTGTTTTAAGATTAGGTATTTAGATATGTGATTTTGACATTGAACTTATACGCATCTATAGGCGCTAAAACAATATGAAATGATGTAGGTAGATATTGATCTCAGATTTGGAACTGAATATATGTATTTGAGGTATTAGTTGAGTATATATGTGATGGTTAAACTGAGTACTATAGAGCAGGTGAGATGGCTATAACGAACCATGCAGGTACGTCTTTCTGAAATGACTATGTGTTTATGTGCTGTTTTAGACGCTCATAGTGAATGATGGTTCACAAACTGTACAAAAATATTGAATGTTCTGATAACTGTATTATCTGGATTGAAATGATGATAAAGTTGATAAATCTACTGAAAGTGATCTTTTGCGCCCTTAGAAAATAGTCTGGCAGTAAAAACTAGCTCAGGATATAATTGGCTAGCCATAGGGATTCTGTACCGCGGTGCAAGTCATGGCGACTTGCTTAGTTATGGTAGGATCACTGATCTCCATAACTTCTGTTTGTACCTGGTATCTGCTACGTGGAAAAAAATGGTCTTTGGGATCATTTTTCAGTCTGTTTGTGGCCCATGGGGTCCACATCCCGTATATCCAGTCTGAGTATTTCTGTCGGTACTGTTCTAGGGGCATTAATATGAAAATAAGTAAAAAAGTATAAAAGATAAGAAATGTTATAGTTCAGAACTAATATGCATAAGAATTATCCTCTTGAATAAGTACATCAAATGGATAATAAATTGTAAGTTATAATATTGATGAGCATGTGATTCTTTAATTTTATATAAGCATTATGTATCTATATATTTATGTATAGGTATGTATATCACTCTGTTATCGATCAAGTACATAACATATGGCACACTATAGTGTTAAGTATTATATTGTTCATCTTGTTAAGATTATTTAATGATTACATGAAAGTGAATTTGGATTGCATACTATGTTTTAAATGATGTAAATGTATGAAAGAAATGTGTCGGATGTCCTTTGTGGTAATAATGAATGATGCATTGATTACTGAGTTATTAAGTTTGATTGTCCATGTAAGTAAGATGTTTTGTCGCTTATGCTTGTGATTTATTGCTGAATGTAAGAACTGGGATCTAAGATAATTGAAAGTATCTATTAAGAGTGTTATCAACTCTGTACTTGTATAATTGACATTACATATTTAAAAGATTATCTTTAGATTACTCTGTTTCCCCACTAAGCTTTATAGCTTAGCACGAGTTTTGTGATCCGTGTAGGTAGCAGGATAGACTTATTTTTGGTTAAACAGCTGCTTCGGCTCAACCATCAGAAGAAGGGACTCATTTCGAGCAATTCATCTTTTGAGATTCACAGATGTAGCGAGGCAATTTTGAATGTAAAATTGTTTCTATCTTTGGAGTATTATAGTGAATTAAGAGTGTAATTTGTAATATTGACTTATCTTAGGAATGTGATTAATAATGAGAATGGATGTATGAGATGCATGATGAAATTATTTTGTTTTGATGTGCCCCTGATGGGCTGAGGATATTGTCTGATTTTTCAGGTGGATTAGATAAGTTTTTAGACGTTATATTGCCGGATTTTTATTTGGTAATAAGTCATTTGGACAATTATAGTTTATCGGCTTACTTAAGTTATAAGTATTTCTTTTTGAACAAGCCTGGGTCGAAGGGATAGTTAAGATTCAAAGAAAAATCTTGCTAATTTTAGAATTGTCACTCAGTGCATTGCTACTCAAAGGGTCAATTACCAGTATCTCACAAATGGTCTTTGGAAAAAAAAAATTCCGTCTTGTCACTTGTTTCTTTTAGACTGTTCAGTAAAGGTGTTACATTTAGTGGTATCAGAGCAAAGGTTTAGCCGATCCTAAGATCGGAGTATGTAAGCGAAGTAATTATTACAGGTAACTTATATACATGCCATATGGAATGAGTGAAATTTGGAATGGGCAAGTTTGTTGTTATCAGTTTTGTCGGATCATTTAAGTATAAAAAAGTAAGTTGCTGATTGAGGACCAGAGTTAAACTTTTAGTTATCTCGATAGTTATGAGATAATGCTTCTGGGTGAATCTGTTAACCTAGCTAGTATATACTGCCACTACTATTATGTATTAATCATCCATGTGTACATTTGTGTTTCAGTCCATACATGCATACAGTTCAGTCATGTGGCCACATGCTTCATAGTCTACATATGCATTTGTTATTGCATAGTCATGCAATTACATGCTTTGTATTTGATTTTGTTAGTGGCAGTTTTGTTATACTAGTAAGAGGTTATAGCTGAAACCTAGCATAAACTTTGTCAGTTGCTTTGAATAAGGGCCTCACTGAGATAAAAGAGATGCTTGATTTCTATTAGTTATTGGATCATTCAAGAATAGACAATAAACATGGATCTTTTCTTAATAAGAAGTCTGTATGGACATCAAATATCAGAGCTGGATGAAGGAAATCAAAATAACCAAGAGTTTAGAGACGTGATGTGGTTAGTGAAAAAGAAAAAGGGGTAAAAATATAAAAGATCAGTTATCATGAAACAGAAGATCTGTTACTTGATGAAAGACTGCTTATATTTTGGATTGCTGGAGTAATCAATTAAGGAACAAATATATGCTCTATTATAGTGTTCTGAAGATATCAAGATGTGAAGGACAGATGAGTAGCAGTATCTACAGGTTTGTTATTCAGATAAATTTCGAGGACGAAATTTTGTTTAGTGGGGGAGAATTGTAACGCCCCAAAAACAAATTTGGATTGATTATGTTTTCGGGTTTTAATTTAACAATGGGTGGTTGATATTTAAAAGAAGAAAGAGAGAATTTGTGGGTTATATTAAAGAAGGTTGTGTGGTTTAAAAGAAAAAAAGAAAGGAGTTAAAAAAAAAAGGAAGAGAAATCGGGAGGGAGAGGGAGGAGGAAGGGGAAAGGCGGTGGTGGCTTGGGTCCTGTCGGCTGGCCGCTGTTCACGACATCGGCGAGGAGGCTCCGATCGTCGCCGTCGTTCTCCGTTCATCTCTTTCCCCCACAAGTGCCATTCTCCTTGGCTTTTTCTTCCGATTTTCTCCCACCACCGTGGCTTCTTTCTCTTTTTTCGGTGATTCTCGACGGCGGTTGTGGGAGCTAATGGCACCGGTGGGATCACGAGGCTGAGGCGGATCATTCGGTGCCCTCCGATCATCCCCAATCGCCGGCGAAGTACAGATCGGAGCACGTGGCAGCCGGCGGTTCTAAGTGGTTTTTCGGCCAAACCATGATGTTTTGAGGCGCGTGAAGACCACCGGGAAGTTACCGGCAGCTCTGGCTTCAGGTGGGAGGCTTCGGCGGGTCTCCGGTGAGGCACCGGCGGGTCTCCGGTGAGGCTCCGAATAAGCAGATTGGAGAGAGCATTCTGGGCTTCGACACTACGGTATGGGAACCATTTTAATAAATTGATTTTTGTGTATAGTTTTGAAGTGAGATTTGATTAGATTGTTTTTATGTTGTTATGGCCAAGTTATCAACCAAACTAGAAGCTTCCGCAAAGTGTATCGTTAATGAGCTAATTATGTTATTATTAAGCATCTAATTTGGTCAAGGAAATACTTAAGAAATCAATTATATAATGACATCACCTATGGATAGTTTACTATTGAAATAATCAGTTCATGGTTGATTATTATAATTGGACCTAACAAGCACTAGTTTTTGGAAGAAGTTTTTCATGGGAAAGGGATAAATGATTATGTATTAAGCATTTCGGCAGTGTGCTGTTTTCTGCTAGTCACTTTATGCTCTGTCTGAACTTAGATTTGTATAAGAAATTGAAAGTATAACAGTTGCAGTGAATTTAATTAGGCTGAACTAGGCGAGATAGAGTTTGAGTTCAATTTGAATTAAGTGTTAATGGTATAATTGAATAAATAATGAATTATAATTATTAATAGAAGTGTTGTTGAATTTGGTTAACATGGAACTAAGGGAAAAATCTATTGATATATATAAATAGAATATCTGTTATCCTTTGAAGTTTGTGAAATGAGTTGTAAAAAGAATGCAGTCTTACAGTTCCTTGGTTATAAACTAAATAAGTTAATTAAATTATGTGTTAAAGGTTTATCTTTGATATCATTATTAAATTTAATGTAGTGGTTTACTAATCACTGTTCTAGGCTTTGCCTAGTTGGAAAGTATAAAGGGAATTCATGATTGAGTTTTCAATAGAAAGGTTTCAAATCCTTACCAATTGATTTTGAAATTATTCATTGGTAATGAAATTATATGTGGCTACTTTGTTTAATGTATTTGTTGAGTTTAATTAAGAATTTAGCTAACATGTTTATTTGAAAGATGTATAAATAAAAATCTAGGTTATGCTATTAAACGTTAATAGAGAAATTTTAAAAGCTAATGATTAATTTGGCAATAAAAAGTATAGTTTTTGCCAGTTGATTTATGATTGGACTTAGATAGCTAAAGAATCAATATTATTAAGATTGTTCTTGAATAAGTTTAATTTGAAATATGATGGCATAATGATATATAGATATACTATATGAATATATGATTTGATACAACTATAGTATAGTAAGAGATCTATTATAATAGTAAGAAATTATATCAAATAGTCGTTGTCGCTATCATTGCATAACTTCCAGTTTAGTAAAAGAAAGGTGACTAGGTAATGAAAGTTAACGTTTTAAGAAATTAGTTATATGTACAGTATTTGATTAAGACAAAAAGGAATAAGAGATAACTCTTTGGAGATAGTTAAAATTAACTTAAGTTTTATTCTCATTTCTTACTATAAAACTTGTACAAGTATCGGATTAGGAAGTATTTTAACTTCATATATGCTATTATCTTTCATGATGCAATTTGCTAAGATATTAAACAAAGAAGTCATTTGATAAGTAAGAGATCGTGATAGAGTAAAAAGATGATTATTTGGAATTTAAAATACGATAATTGAAGATTATAATGTCATAATACAAAACAAGTGAGAATGTAACTAGTATAGTAGTAGGCTATTAGTATAAATGTGATACAATCATGTAAAGAATGGAAATACCTTAAAATATGATGAATTGAGAAATATTGGAAAATACTCGTTTCTTTATAAATCTTCGTTTAATTCTTGAATAACACAAATGAATATCATTATTATAAATGGAATAGACATAGTTTTATGTTTACGCTCTTATAGTATCATGAGAAGATCGACGATTAAATGCTATGCACTTACATGTGTTTGCTTTAATATACTGGTGTTTTAAGATTAGGTATTTAGATATGTGATTCTGACATTGAACTTATACGCATCTATAGGCACTAAAACAATATGAAATGATGTAGGTAGATATTGATCTCAGATTTGTAACTGAATATATGTATTTGAGGTATTAGTTGAGTATATATGTGATGGTTAAACTGAGTACTATAGAGCAGGTGAGATGGCTATAACGAACCATGCAGGTACGTCTTTCTGAAATGACTATGTGTTTATGTGCTGTTTTAGATGCTCATAGTGAATGATGGTTCACAAATTGTACAAAAATATTGAATGTTCTGATAACTGTATTATCTGGATTGAAATGGTGATAAAGTTGATAAATGTACTGAAAGTGATCTTTTGCACCCTTAGAAAATAGTCTGGCAGTAAAAACTAGCTCAGGATATAATTGGCTAGCCATAGGGATTCTGTACCGCGGTGCAAGTCATGGCGACTTGCTTAGTTATGGTAGGATCACTGATCTCCATAACTTCTGTTTGTACCTGGTATCTGCTACGTGGAAAAAAAATGGTCTTTGGGATCATTTTTCAATATGTTTGTGGCCCATGGGGTCCACATCCCGTATATCAAGTCTGAGTATTTCTGTCGGTACTGTTCTAGGGGCATTAATATGAAAATAAGTAAAAAGGTATAAAAGATAAGAAATGTTATAGTTCAGAACTAATATGCATAAGAATTATCCTCTTGAATAAGTACATCAAATGGATAATAAATTGCAAGTTATAATATTGATGAGCATGTGATTCTTTAATTTTATATAAGCATTATGTTTCTATATATTTATGTATAGGTATGTATATCACTCTGTTATCGATCAAGTACATAACATATGGCACACTATAGTGTTAAGTATTATATTGTTCACCTTGTTAAGATTATTTAATGATTACATGAAAGTGAATTTGGATTGCATACTATGTTTTAAATGATGTAAATGTATGAAAGAAATGTGTCGGATGTCCTTTGTGGTAATAATGAATGATGCATTGATCACTGAGTTATTAAGTTTGATTGCCCATGTAAGTAAGATGTTTTGTCGCTTATGCTTGTGATTTATTGCTGAATGTAAGAACTGGGATCTAAGATAATTGAAAGTATCTATTAAGAGTGTTATCAACTCTGTACTTGTATAATTGACATTACATGTTTAAAAGATTATCTTTAGATTACTCTGTTTCCCCACTAAGCTTTATAGCTTAGCACGAGTTTTGTGATCCGTGTAGGTAGCAGGATAGACTTGTTTTTGGTTAAACAGCTGCTTCGGCTCAACCATCAGAAGAAGGGACTCATTTCGAGCAATTCATCTTTTGAGATTCACAGATGTAGCGAGGCAATTTTGAATGTAAAATTGTTTCTATCTTTGGAGTATTATAGTGAATTAAGAGTGTAATTTGTAATATTGACTTATCTTAGGAATGTGATTAATAATGAGAATGGATGTATGAAATGCATGATGAAATTATTTTGTTTTGATGTGCCCCTGATGGGCTGAGGATATTGTCTGATTTTTCAGGTGGATTAGATAAGTTTTTAGACGTTATATTGCCGGATTTTTATTTGGTAATAAGTCATTTGGACAATTATAGTTTATCGGCTTACTTAAGTTATAAGTATTTCTTTTTGAACAAGCCTGGGTCGAAGGGATAGTTAAGATTCAAAGAAAAATCTTGCTGATTTTAGAATTGTCACTCAGTGCATTGCTACTCAAAGGGTCAATGACCAGTATCTCACAAATGGTCTTTGGAAAAAAAAAATTTTCGTCTTACCACTTGTTTCTTTTAGTCTGTTCAGTAAGGGTGTTACACTGTATGTTCTAGATCATGAATCATTTGATCAAACTGTTATTTTTCAAGATCATAATCAGTTGTTGAACTTTCCAAATAAACTAGATCGTTGTTCTCAAGTTAGTTTTGTTGATTTTTGGCATCAAAGATTGGGTCATCCTTCTTCCCTTGTATCCCAGCAGTTAAAATCACAAATAAATGACATGAATTTTTCTGTTTCTAGTTCACCTTGTGATATTTGTCATCAATCAAAACAAACTAGACTTCAATTTCTTGTGAGAAAAATTAACACCAAAGCTTTTGTTGAACTTTTACATATGGATTTGTGGGGTCCATATAAACAAGCTTCTTTGAGTGGGGCACGATTTTTCCTCACAATAGTAGATGATTATAGTCGAACTACATGGACTTATTTGCTAAAATTTAAGGATCAAACTTTCTCTATCATCCAAGGTTTTCTTCACATGATCAAAACTCAATTTCAGCTACCCGTTAAAATCATTCAAACGGATAATGGCATAGAGTTTACTAATTATGTTTGCCAAAATTTGTTTTCTAACCTTAGGATTGTTCATCAGAGGTCTTGTGTTTATACTCCCCAACAAAATGGGGTAGTTGAGAGAAAACACCGGCACTTGTTACAAGTTGCGAGAGCACTCATGTTTCAGGTTCATTTGCCAAAATATTTCTGGGGAGATGCCATTTTAACAGCCACGTATATCATTAACAGACTTCCTTCACTTGTCCTAAACTGGCAAACTCCTTTCGAGCTGTTATTTCACAAGAAACTTGATTATGCATCTATGAAAATGTTTGGATGTTTGTGCTTTGCTTCAAATACTTTTCCTCATAAGGATAAATTAGATCCACGTGCTTTTAAGTCTATTTTCATAGGTTATCCACCTGGTCAAAAAGCATACAAATTGTATGATCTTCAAACTCACAAAGTTTTCACTTCACAAGATGTTATATTCTATGAAGCTTATTTTCCTTTCCATAATTCTTTTTCAGACAATTCTTCTTCTCTTCCTTTACCTTTGATTACCGATGTTTCTCCAGATTGTCATTCTTCCTTACCTTCATCTATTCCTTCTTCCTCTTTATCAGATTCTTCTTCTCCTATGAGACCTTCTTCAATTTCAAATGAGTCTTCTTCGTCTTTACCAAATTCTTCTTCTCCTTTGATGCCTTCTTCACTTCCAAATGAGTCTTTTTCACCTCATTCTTTTGTTGTTGTTTGAAAGAGTCAACGTAATACTCATAAACCATTGTGGTTAAATGATTTTGTTTCTAGTGCTGTCCAGTTCACTACTCTTATGCCCATCAACAATCATTTAAAACACCTATCCTCTTATACACCTCAAACTTTTCCTTTTCTTGTGTCCCAACATATTACTCCCAGTTACATGTTATTTTTAGCACATATTTCAAGTATCAAAGAACCATGTAATTTTAATCAAGCTCGGACTGATTTCAATTGGATGAAAGCCATGCAAGTTGAGTTAGATGCATTGAAAGCTAATCAAACTTGAAAGCTTACTGAATTACCAAAAGGCCAACGGGTTATTGGCTCAAAATGGGTTTATAAGGTAAAGCTACATCCTGATGGCAGTGTACATAGGTATAAAGCCCGTTTAGTGGCTAAGGGTTATAACGAGATTGAAGAAGTTGATTATACCGATAGTTTTTCATCGGTTGCAAAGATGGTCCTTTTCGCATTTTCTTTGCTGTAACTGCTGCCAAGTGTTGGCCTCAGCATCAATTGGATATAAATAATGCTTTTCTTCATGGGTATCTTGATGAATAATTGTACATGCTACCTCCAGAGGGTTATGCTAAGGCAGGACCAGGTCAAGTTTGTAAGCTTCGGAGGTCTTTATATGGTTTAAAACAGGCTTCTTGCCAGTGGAATCATGAATTTACTTCACAGTTGCAGAGTTTTGGTTTCTTATAGTCTTCTAATGATCCTTGCTTGTTTGTTAAGCCTTTGACAGCAGGGTATGTTGCACTTCTTGTTTATGTCGATGATGTTCTTATCACTGGCCCCTTTGACAATGATGTTCAAGAGGTGAAGGATTTTTTTACATCGCACATTCACGATAAAAGATATTGGTTCCACAAAATATTTTCTTGGTCTTGAACTTGCCAGGTCAGACACTGGTCTTTATGTGAATCAGCATAAATACATTCTTGATCTTCTTAGGTGATGCCCTTGTTTCATGGAAAACGAAGAAATAAAATATTGTCTCTCGGTCTTCTATTGAAGCAGAGTATCGTAGCCTTTCTACTACTGCTTGTGAGTTGCAGTGGATTTATAGTCTCTTGAAGGATTTTCATTTACATGTTCCTCTTCCTATTTCTCTTCACTGTGATAATCAAGTTGCTTTACACATCACAGCTAATCCCGTGTTTCATGAACATACAAAATACTTGGAGATCGATTGTCATTTTGTTCGTGATAAGTATAAACAAGGTTTTTTACAGCCTTGTTACATCTCTTCTAAATAGCAACCTGCAGACATCTTTACTAAGAGCTTATCAGCACCTCTTTTTTGTCATCTTTTATCCAAGTTGAGCTTGTGTGATTGGCATCAAGCTCCACCTTGAGGGGGGATGTAGAGTATATGAGCTCACGTGTTTTACATATTGCTGAGCCGTCATATGAGTTCACGTGTTTTTCATGTTTTTTGCTGATGTGGCTTTATTCTTAGCTTTCTTCAATGTGTATATAAACTCTTCTCTGTTCATCTCTGTTTTACTTTCATATATGAGAATAAGAGAATTAAGTTTGAGTTTCTTCTTCACCTATAAGTTTGCTTATTATTAATTGTGATTGTATCTGAAACAAATTAGACAAAGCATAGAGACATTTTTAAGAATAGTGTTTTTTTTAAAAAATAATTTGAAAAATATAGTGTTTGGAAAGTATTTGAAAAAATGGGATGATTTTAAAATTACAACACATCATTGTAGTTTCAAAAAGTGAAACCTATACAAACTAAACATACAAAATGATTTCAGTAGACTATTGCAATTTCAATGTATGCCAAATTTAATATTAATTTAATTAATAGTATTGGAAATAGATGTGGTAAATGGACGGGTTGGACGGATTTGGATTGGATCATAAACGGACGAAAAATATCTTAATTAATATTATAATTAAGATATTTTTAAAAATTTGAGTCAATCAAAGTTCGTTTTGATAGGTTTTAGGAATCGAAATATTTTCACCCAGTCTGAAAATCTTAAATTTTAAAAGTGTCCAAATTTTAATTCACTTTTGAAAATTAATATTCATTTTTCTAAGATATTTCATATAATTGAAATTATTTTTGGAAGTCCGTAAAATATTTTGAATCCAGTCAAAGTTAGTTTGACCCATTTTCGGTCCTGTGATTTATTTTTATTTTTGGAGGACTATTTGATATCAATTTCAGCTCAAATTATACAACCGGACTCTTTATAAATTGTACTTTCTAATAGTAATATAATTTTTTTTGAACCTCAGTGGATCCGAGATGGTCACTATTCATCATCGAAAAATACTATTCATACTAATACTGATTTCAGGGCACTACAGAAGGTGAGAGTAGAAGGAATAGATGATTTTGAGAGAGAGAGAGAGAGAGAGAGAGTGAGGAGAACTAGACTGAGTGAATGTGGAGGCCTATTGAGTCCAGAAAGATTGCATGTAGTTTAGATGTGTATCAACTTATTATACATATTTTTTTTAATGAAATTAACACTTTTATACAATAATATGATACAAAAAATAGTGCAATAAAAAATATTGGTCCAAATATGTTGGATAGCCTAAATGGATTGGATGGATTAGATGAATCATATTGTGATCTAGATGTAGATAAGCTTATTTGATCTATTTTTTTAATGAAATTAATACTTTGGTACAATAACATGATACAAAAATACTACATTGGATAGTTCAAATTAATCAAATGGCCTATATGGATCGTATTGTTGCCCAAATGGATCATATGTAGTTCAGATGTGCATCAATTAATTTGATCAATTTTTTAATAAAATTAATATTTAATATAATGTAATATTAAAATTACTACAGTAAAAAAATATGATAATCCAAAAGAATCATTTTTGAATTGCCCCAATGAGCATCATAACTAGATCCATTTGACATTTTGTAGGAGGCCTATTGGATATCATGTGTAAGATTTAAATGGATCACATATTTAATGGATCATTTTTGGATTGATTTAATGAGTATTTTTTGGATTGAATTGAATTTGCGTCATTTTTTTTTGGCAGATTTAAATGGAATTTTGAATTTGAGCTAATTTTGCCGGTTCTGATTGGAAATAAACATCATCTATTAATTTTTGTTCCAGTGGCACAAATGCATTTCTTAGCATGAGCGCGGTGCAATTTCAAATGCTGCTGCCAACCTTCCTTTTTTCTTTAGGTTTTTTCATATTTCATTTAATACTTTTTTTACTAATTTTCATATTTTATATTTCATGTGAATATAACTATTTTTTTAAATTATAACTAAATTATACTTATCAATATTTGACTCAACCAAAAATCTAATCTATATAACTCGCACTTTTCGACCAAATTCAACCTAATTCGTTAATAATTTGTTTTTTACTTGTCAATTGATTCGATTTGATAAGTTATATGACCTGTTTAGATCAGTAATTCAATCCAATCCATTTATTTCTAATATTATTACTTAAATTAATATTAAATTTTGACACATTGAAACTGCAACAATCTGGTGCAGTTTTAGTGTTAGGTTCGAAACTGTAACAGCCTGTTGCGGTTTCACACTGATATTGGCATTGAAATCGTAGTAGATTATTGCTATTTCAGTGTAAAAAATGCTCAATTTCGTGTGGGTTGCACTCATTTTTCAACTTATTTTTGTTTAAAAAAACACTTCTTAAAAATATCCCACCATATAATATATGCATTTTAATCTTTCGACTGGTCCCAAAACCAAACAATGAAAATGAAGTTATTATTTCTAAACACATAATGAATTTAAAATAAATCAAATGTCCCCCAAGAAATCAACAAACTCAATCCCTATATGTAAGTGAAAAGATATAAATGACTCACCTTTTTCTTTTCATGCAATTTTGTTTTGTTCACTGCAACTAACCTATTATTATTCTTCAACTACAAAAAAAATAATAAAGATTTCTGTCTGTTTAATGCATCGATTGCGAACTTGTTTCAGATTGAGGGATGGGAGGATTACAGTGTTCTGTGTTTGAGATAATGGGATTTTTGAAGAGAGGTGGTTGTTGTTTGTGGGAAACCGTAGAGAGAGAGATGATCTTTTTAATATTTTTGTATATGGGCCTACTGACATATCTACGTCACCACGCCTGTAGAGGAAGTTATAATAGCAGGGCTTTTTTTAGGATTCAATTCCGTAAACCGCAGTGGCATTCCAAAACCTTTCTTAACAATAGTGGTAATTAAACTCATAGTGCAAAACCTCAGTGGCAATTAAGAATCTTTTCCCCTTAATATATTTTTTGCATATGCTTCTGCTTGTAAGCTATGATAATATTTATGGTAGTCAAGGATTTGGTTATGTCTCCCACAATGGCTAGATAAGTTTGCTATATATTGGGGTTTTAAGCAGCTAGAATTTATGTTTTTTTTTTTAATTTTTACATCATTAGTTAGGAATGAAAAAAATCAAAAAATTATTAAACCATTGGTTAAAATAGAATCCAAATCAGTTTATATAGTTATCCAATTTAATTGGACTCTGTTGTGGATTTCAATTTTTCGTGGTTAATAAATTTGAACTTAGATTTAATGTGTTGTTAATCAGTATGTTAAGAGTTAACTAGTCCTTATATGTGATTTTCTACATATATATATGATTCATAGGAATAACTTTCATATTTTAATTGAAATTACCATTTAATTTATAAATATAAGAATATTTTATATTTGGCCAAAGGTGCAAATTCCCCCCCCCCTCCCCCCCCCCAAAGTTTGACAAAATGAGGAATTTCATTCATAAAGTTTTATTAGATGTAATGTCATATCTGAAGTTTTAAAATCGGGACAATGTCACTCCTAATTTAACGTTGCCATCTATTTGATCAATTACCGTCAGTTGACCACTAACATGGCAAGAAGGATGACATGTGGAGCTCCGGGTGTTGACATGTTTGCATTGACATGGCAAGTGAGGGACAAAACAGCCGACACATGTCCCCCACATGCACATCATGTGACCTTAAAAAAAAGTAACAATTTTTTTAACCCATATGTTTGAATATTCTCTCTTTCTATCAAAATTGTCGGTTGCCAATTCCTTCTGTCATGCGATCTTAACTCACTGGATTATTTCAAATATTGATAGGGACTGATCAAAAAACATAAAATTTTGTTTTCCAGTGTGACCTAACCGAAAACCTAACCCTTTAGAAACCTAGCAAGTAGCAAGTGAAATTTCAATCTCAAATTAGCGAAGACTGAAAATGGAGAGAATTTGAGATTTGATGTCGAGTGATAGTTCCAGCGATGGGGATGACTTATTTACTACAAAAAAAATTGTCAATTCGCAATTGCAATTTTCTTCGCTAAATGACCATTTGCTGTCGCAAATATTTTTTAGCGACTGGATGGCTAACAGTCATGGAAAGCTTAGATGCTAAATTATTTGTGACGGAAATAGAAAACAGTCGCTAAATTGATGATAGAAAAACAGTTGCAAAAAGGTATATAACTGTCGCTAAATTTAATTTAAATTTACTCACCACAAATATAATATTAATTATTAGCAACATTTTTTCATCGTTAAATTCTGTTGCAAAAATAAATTTATAAATTGCAAATAAAAATAAAAATTAACGACACAAATACCGTCGCTAATAGTGTAAATACCATCACAATTTATTATTATTATTGTAACAGCCAAATTTTAATTTATTTAAATAACAATTCTCCAAAGTATTACTTTAAAAAAAATACTATACCATATAATAGTGCATAAACCTCAACATTCATTTAGAAGCATAACAAAATACGAATTCAAATGCAACTCAAAAGATTATATCGGAAATCATCTGAAAATATTAGTTTGAATACCAACTGCTAAAACTAAAACTAGAGAACCAAAACAGATAAAACTCAACCTAACAAATATTCCTTCAGTGTACTACTTCATACGCAGTTCAAAACTGAGGGCACCAGCAGGAGAACTCCATTCTGTCCAAAGTCCACACAAAGCTTACTTCGATCACTGTCTCATCTTTCAGCACTTCCTCTTCAATCTCGTCATTCGCTTCTTCTTCCACTGAAACATAAATATCACAAATTGAGTTCCACGTGAAAATACATTCAGATTAAATAAACAAACAATTCAAATCAACATAATTCAACATTAATTGCATTTAGTCAAAACAGAAGCAACCAACCCAAGATAGAGTTTGTCTAAAAAGGTAGAAAATGATATTTACTTCACGAACCCAATGGTTATATAAGTTTTATGAAAAGTTAATTAATTTCAAATATATAAGAAAAACATTGAAATTTATGACAATTTTTGTTAAAGCTTAGCATCTCATAGAGAACTGAAAGCACTTTATTTCTAATTAGTTCAATAATTCAAGGAATGACAACGTGATTGCTCACATAAACCCTAAATATCAGCAAAAATCAATATATAATGTGGAAGCATAAAATTTTCATCTGATAAATCATTCTAACCTGTAAAAATAGTTACAGTATTAGTACATGTCAGTGTCTAAAGAAGGCATCATTATTTTGAATTTTTTAAATTAAACATATATCAGTTGTTTCGTTAGATTCATAGTAAACTTTCTCTATCCAATACCTTGCAAATAAGAAAATAAATACCTATAATAATAGATTATGTAGAACTGCCACTATCCAATACCTTGCAAATAAGAAAATAGAAAGGAAATAAGTCATAAATACCTATAATAAATATACCATTATTGTCTACAAATAGAAAAAAAAAAAATTCCTTTAGCATAGCTGCAAACCAGCTTCATTAGTAATGTGAGCCAAAGCTCTAAAATGGTATAATAGGCATTAAAAAAAAATGTAACCATGTCTGCAGATGGCTTCCATTTACATAAAATGCATTGATTTTTGCTGATCTTAACGGAAGTTTGCTCAATCTTATGATCCATATCAATTCTTCCTCTTCAATAAATCACAAATTTAAAAAGAACCGACATATTACCAATACATTTAAATAACCAAATTTATTTTTTCTGCTAAATTGAGAAGAACTGCAGAAAAACAAGCACAACACAGAAAGAGCACTTCAAATTGAAAGAAATAAACTGCCCAAACATAATTTTCTTCTGGCCTTTGAACCGTGAGCAATTAAGATAATGTTTTCAAGTTTCTAATGTACCAATTCAATAGATCCAAAATTATTTCTACAAACTTCATCACTAACAAATTAAAAATTTCTAACATTTCTATTTAAACAGCACAAGGAATTTTAGCTCCAGCTGCAAGCAAAAATATATAAAATTTGATGAATTCTAAGAATACTATTTTCTTCTATTAAAAAGCCTTCAACTTTTTCGGTCAATTCACAATTTCTAAAGAAAAAGAAATTTAAGGTGGCTAAATGAAACAGAGCTAAAAAAAAATTACCCAAACAACAAGAATACCACGCTTACTTGTGATTTCAACAGGTTTGGTAAATACATATAATTAGAATTCCTAATAATTTAATATTTGAATAAATTTTAACAAAATAAAAAAATTACAAAATTTATCTATTTTAAATGAGTAATAAATTTTTATATTATTATTTTACAAATATTTATTTTTATTAATTTTTATAATGCAATTATATAATAATTGTAACAATAATTTTATTATTATTATTATTAAAAATGTAAATTTTCTAAATAAACAAGTTTATATTTGGGGGAAACTGACAAAAATTATTTTACTATTAATAATATATAAAAACTAGTGAAAATTATTTTTATTCGTAATGAGATAATAAACTTATTTTTTTAATTATATAATTTCGAATTTAAATTTAAATTTTAATGAGATTAGAAAAAAATAAATTTGATTTAAATTTATGTGTATAGCAAAAATATAAAAATAATTACTAAACATATATATGTATGTATATTTTTTAATAATATTATAATATTTAGTAAAATCAATAATCATAATTAAAAATTTTAAAAAATAAATTTAAGATAAAAAATTTATAAAGTTTTAGCGACAGAAAATTCCGTCGCTACAATAACACTAACCAGATTACAATCGCGATAATTTGGAAAATCTTTCTATAAATAAAAAATATAAAAAACTTTAGCAACAAAGGAATTCGTCGCTAAATGAGTCGCAAAAAATGCCACCATATTTGCTGCCAATATTTAGCAACTATTTTTTATTTCCGTCGCTATTTCGTAGCTAAACCTACAAACAATTTTAAATTATCCATTTTGACGACAGAATTGGAAAATAGTCACTAATCTGTTGCTAATTAGCGAAAGAAATAATGGTATCGCTAAATTAATTGTGGTAAGTTGGCTTTCATGGGTTGAGTTGTTTTGTTTTTAGGTCATTTTGTGGTTAAAATTTTTATTAGGTTTTCAGATTTGTGATATTTGTGGCAATGCTAAAGGGTTTTAGACTTGTTTTGATTATCTGATTTGAAGTAGAGAAGGAGATAATGTGTAACACCTAGTACCCGACCAGTTAAAAGACCCGGACACCGGATGCCACACACGGATGTGGATCACTTTAAGGGGGTCAAATCTAAGGTTTGATTAATTTTAATAACCTTATTACTTTAATGTACTATTTATTTTTATAAAAATTCGACAGAGTCTCCCCTACTTATTGGCAAATTCATGTGGAAAAGAGTATAAACACATGCTGGGATTATATAACTACTTCCACAAACTTAAGTGATTTATCACAACTTACATAGTCAGCTTCAAAACAACAACTCAATTTCCTATAATCAGGAATAGTTACTCATATATACAATTTTACGTTTATAAGATTTACGTCATATAAAAAAATCAGTGTACATATTAAATGTGCATAGTTATATGAATATAATTTGGTTCGGACTTGAGATATCAACTCTCAAGCTTCCTACGTATCCCATTTAGGGAATCAGAACCATCTAGTTCTCCAATCCCAAGACTCAACATAATACTTTAAATAAGTAAACATTAAATCTGGTTTAGGCAAGAATATCACATATCACTTTTTTAAATACTTACAGATACATAATTATATTGTACACATTCCTAATTACACCATATTATTTCAGATTGTGTAACACAGTTAATCACAATACGAATATATGTATTCAATACCAAACAATCGCATCATAATCAGTTGTAATTAATCACAATACAAATTCTATAACTGTTTATTAATATTTGGTAAAATACTTACGTCAACCTTTATTTCTTTATTTAATTCCAATATTTGCCCTAGTATATCAATTGGAATTTGCACTGAGTTGAACAAACAGAATCGAACACGGGATCGAGTTCTCGAAACCATACGACCCACCATTTAATACATACATATTTATATACACTTGTGGATCAAACTCTCAGAGCTATGCAGCCCATCAAGGCGTGATACTTATGGACTGAGGCTCTCGGAGCCATCCAGCCCATATATATGTATACTCTTGTGGACTGAGCTCTCGGAGCTATTCATTCCACAACTTATTTTAATCACTTTTATCGAAAGAGCTCTCGGAGCCATTTATATCCGGCAATACACATCAAGACGTAATACTTATGGACTGAGCTCTTGGAGCCATCCAGTCCATAATTTAATGTATACATATTTATATACACTTGTGGACCGAGCTGTCAGAGTCATCCAGTCCACAACTTAATTTTATTACATCTATCGGAAGAGCTCTCGGAGCCATCCAATCCGGTAATACATATTAGGATGCAATACTGCTAGCTTTTCCTAATTGGCATGCCAACCTTATTCTATTTCTCCAATTTATGTCTAATTTTACTAAGGACAAATATAAAATCATTAAATTAAATAGATTGTATCATATATATATGTCAGCAGTACTTATTTTCCATATCTATTATTTTATCGTCATAAAGCCCGGCATCACCAAATTTAGCCATCCCTTTTTATATATATATAAAAGTGTTTGTAGATGTATGTGTACATTCATCATAGTCTGAGTATATAACCCAACCTAATCTAAGAAATTGTTACAGAGGAATTATTTAAATTAAGATATACGCACTTATTTCTATAAAAACTATATGGTCTAACATCATATCGTTTCATTATAATCACAACTTTTCGAGAAGACGGCGCCATATAACAAACTAAAGAGCCCAATAGGAACAATCCACATCTGTTAACCTCACACCAATTTATGTAAATAATCTAAATTGTTTACTGCATAAAATTTAACGAAGTAAATCTCGCAGTCTACTGCTTAATCCAAAATTAAACTAATTTGCTTTGTTTAACATTGAATCATATACTTATCCCATTTGTCATACGTATATAAGCAATTCCATATATTTCATATTTAATACCTACTTGATGCTTTCTAACTCTAAATCTATGTATTCATAATTATATACCTTAATTAATTTTCTTATTTTTACCAGGATTCTATCATTAATTCCAGTCAGTCAATTCAACTAAATATAAGAAGGATTTAGTCTTTGGTTACTGCACCTAATCCAATTTATAAACCACATCTATTAAATAATACGAAGTTAGTTTATCGAACTGAAATTCCGTTGGTTTAAACCCTTTAGTTTGTTAGCACACTAAGGCTAAACTAAATTATTTCCTTTACGTTAGGTTGCCTGCTTAATTTATCTTTAAAAACATTTAATTAATTTCTAGGTTTTAGTATGATTAATCAAATATATGAAATAAATCTCTACACATCAGACTTAAGATTCAATTTCTTATAAGTACTATAACAAATTAATAACTTTGGCCTACCCCGATATTACATGTGCCTGACATAATATAGCTCCAAGGTTACGAATAAAAATTGAATTCAAAGGACAAAATTTCTTTTTATGATGCGTCGTTCCTAATAGTGACAAACAAGGCATATAAATTGGAGTGGTCGGTTCCCATAAACATATTTTGCAGTGTCGTAAGTCCCATCAAATTTATCAACAATTCCTAATTGGAGTGGTCAGTTCCCATAAACATATTTTGCAATGCCATAAGTCCCATCAAATTTATCAACAATTCCTATTTTGGAAATAGACATAATTAAAGCCTTATAGTTAATTGTCCTACCCAGATCACATAATATGTCTCCTTAAACCTTATGTACTTCCTTCTTTTTGTTTAATTGCAATTATAAAGTTAGTTAACTCTCTTAAGCATTATAAATCAAAACATTAACATCTAGAATTTAATATTAAATAAGTAAAACTCAACCAACAAATATACTATACAAACACCATCCACACAGCAATAAACATTTAATGAAAAACTAAACAATCTTAAAATATTTATTTTAAGAACCAAATCCACAAAGGTAATTTTGGTAGTTACTTACCTATTTTTCGACATTTTTTTTCTTTATTTCTGTTCATCACGAGCTCACCGGAGCCTGGCCGAAGCTTCGTCAGAGTACGTCGATATTGCCATTGTGGAGATCGGAGCCTCGGGAGGTTGCTTTCGATGGTCACGCGCCTGCTCATGCTGTCGTTTAGTCAGAGGCTATCATAAAACCCCCAGCTCCCTTATTTCCTGATCCATTCATGGCCGGCGACTAAAGGCAAACGGTGATGGTCGGGGTGAGCACCTCATCCCTGAAATTCGTTGGCGCTACTAATCTCACCGGTGGTGGCTGTATGACACCAAAAAAAGGGAAGATAGCCTCCGATTGTGGAAGAAAAGTTGGGGCTATTGTGAGGTAACCCGTAATGCCAAAGGGAAAGAGACGGTGGCTTGGCTGACCAGCGATCGGAGATGATGGCAGCGGGGTCATCACCGGCGGTCTGCATCATTGGTCGGCGGCAAGACCCACACCGTTTCCCCCTTCTTCTATTCCCAACCTCCCTTTTCTTTTTTTTTTAAACAAATCTTATGGCCAAAGAATTTTTCCTAGAAGTTCCTAGACTCAAGAGAGTTTATCTCTTATTATTAAGATTATTATTATTATTATCATTACTATTGTTATTAGTCAAAATATTAAATCTTATTATTTTTGTGATTTTAATGCCATCATACATTTATTTGTCTTAATTCTTTGTTATAAATTCTTAAATTTTATGTTAAATTAAATTTATAAATTTTAACATCTAGAAATTATACAACTTAGGTTATATTTTTAAACAAGTCAGCTCTTGTAATTAGTATCAAAAATACTGTACACACGCGTTAAAAATACTCTCATGAAATTTCAAATTTTTGGGGCGTTACATAATGAATGAGGCTGTAGGTTGGTCTTGAATTGTTATATAGCAAATTGTTTAGGGTTTTACTTTACACCAATTTTTTTATTTTTTTATTTGTGATCCCTGTTTTACGAATGTATGTGACTTTATACGATTAACCAGATGTTGATATATGTGTTTAAAGTGATGGGTAATGTCTATGTAAAATGAAAAAGCCTATGTTTTATTTCTTTATTGAAGTTATGTATTAAAATTGTAAATTTATTTACCTTTTCCTTTTGAATTTTGTGTAGGGTGAAATACAGAGGCACTATTATTTTGTGTTTCAAATTGGTGGGTGGGGGGGATTTGGAAAAACATTGCAGTATGAAGATGAGAAAAAAGAGATTTTGAACCATTTTGACCCGGATCTTATTAGCTATAAGGATATTTACGATGAATTTGCTATCAAGGATCTTATTTATTTGGTTTGTGGTGAACCTGGATAAGAATTGGCTGAAGGGTTATTTATTTTTTATGGGGATACTAGTGTCCACAAGAATTATGGCGTTTGGGCCCTTTAAACAAGGATTTTTTTTTCGTAACACATTATGACCTAATAATATTTCCACAAAGTTTCTAGATAAAATTGAGATAAAGATAGTCATGTCTAATGGGAATGGGCCAGAAAATGTAAATGGATCTGAGCCCATTAATGTAGCAGAGATTAGGGATGCAGGAGATATGCATAAGGTAGTGGGAATATCTAGCCCAGCAGTAGACAATTTCTTTATTGCATCAGGTCAACCAATAAATAGCAGGGATAAAGTGTTAAGAGGAAATCAGGGTGACAAGAAGCATAGCCTTGGCAGTGTTGAATCAAATGAGTGTAGAAGAAAGTGCAAGTTGTGTTGATACTAAGAATGAGATTAAAGAACCTGATACTGACTCATCAAGCTATGAAAGTGAATGTGAAGCAGATTTAACAAATGTGGTTGAGAGATAAGTAAGATTGCAAACTGTAAAAAAAAGGAGTGAGGTATGATCTTAAAGAGAGCAAATCATATTTACTAAAAGGATGACATTTGAAAATGCGAAAACTATCATGATTGCTTTTATTGGGTATGCAGTTACTACTGGGAAGGATTTTAAGATGATTAAAAATGAACCTGATAGGGTTAGGGCTAAATGCATAAATGCGAAATGCCCCTTTACTTTCTATGCAGCAAAAGAGAAAAAGAAACCGGGCTTGAAAATAAAAAACTCTACACATGTAATGTAAATGTTATAGGATTTTCAAAAATTCGAGAGTTACTACAACGTGGATTGCTGAACAGTCCAGAGATAGAATCCAGGAGAATCCAACTACTAGGGTAAGGTAGATGCAAGCTGAAGTTGAGAAAGAGATTAGAGTACATGTGTCAATTGATAAGTGTAAGAGAGCTAGGAGACTGATACTAAATAAAATGCAAGGGGATTATAAGGATGATTTTGCCATCCTTGAAGCTTATACAAATGACTTAATTGTGTCAAATCCAAGCAGCAATATTAGTATTGAGCTATCAAATGATGCTTTACAAAAAAGAAAGAGGGTTTTTCATTGATTGTTTGTTTGTTTTGAGTAGGGATGATCACGAGGTAGAGAAGGGATCCCCGTTTCCTGCCCTATGCAATATCGGGGATTCCCCATCCCCATCTTCGTCTAGAACATGGGGAAAAAACCCTCCCCGTCCCCATCCCCACCCCGTGGGGATCGCTGTTTCCTAATGGGGATTCTCCAACCTCAATGAATCTTCGACTTGACCTGAATTAAATATATCCTATAAATTTTATTTCATTTTTTTTAAATTTCATATAAAATTAAAATACAAATTTTAACAATTAATAACTTAAAGTTAAAAATATTCCATATCATTCAAATAAAAATATTTATAAACATCTCACATGATTCAAATTATAAAATAATATTCATCCATTAACAATTAATAACTTCACTTGAAACACTTTCATCCTAACAAATATCAACCTAAAATATCAATTAATCAAACATAACAAATTACTTCTATATTTATATATAGATTGAAAGTAAACTGAAATTGATGACAACAATTATTATTATAATATTTAAAATAAATACATTTATAATTTACCTCATCATGGATATCAATACCTTCAATCATTGTGTAACACTGTGAATGGGCAATTGAAGAACCTAAAAGTATAATTGTGCAATTTATAACATTTATATAGATTTATATTTGCTGCAGCAGTAGTATGCATGTGTATGTTTGCGATTTTACATTGTGCAGCAATTTATAACATTTATATTGATTTACTTTTGTTGCTGCAGTAGTGTGCATGTGTATAAATGAAGACTTCTTTGATTCAAAGCTCAATTCCATTCAACCATAGCAAGTGTAACGTATTGGTGGGACTTATTTATTATAAATAAAGATTTCTTTGTCATTTTCTTAATTGTTTTATTTAATTTATGTATGGATATTTGAATCTGTAGCCTTTTGCTGAGGATTTAAGATTTAAAAAATTCGATCTTTTTAGTGTAATATAAGTAGTTAATCAAAAAATTAGGCACAACCTATAAAATTGAATCTGTATATTAACTTCCCTACCCATGCCATAGAACATATTGAAGCAGCTAAGTGATTAACTTCATCTTATATTAGAACAGCTATATTACAATAGCTAAGTGATTCACGTTAACTTCCCCATGTTAACTTCATCTTATATTAGAACAGCTAAGTGATTCATAATTTATGTTGTATGATAACTACACTACGATGTGATCAGTTGACTTGTATTAATAAGCAAACAATGTATTAATGCATAGCTCCATAATCTGTGACGAAAAGCAATAACTATAAAATAGTAAACTTTTTGGACTAAAACATGCAAACATTCTCTAATAATAACTAAGCATGAATGCAATATGTGAAGCCACTAACTTGATTAAATTGGCCAAACTGCTGCCTTAGACTTTTCTATTTACATACATATGAAACTCCACCTTATACTCTTCTTATAGGAATTAATAAGCTAGCTAGACTTCATCAAGCCAAAAAAAAAAAATGTAAATTTCATGTCAATATTTTAAAGCGAACCTCAAAACTGAAAATCATGAAAGCTCAAAAAATTAAAGAAAATAATAAAAATCTCCCTTACAGGAGAGGGGGCCGAAAGAGATTCCTCTGCCTGATGTGCTTGCTACTATTCAGCCTCCTTTTCCCCTGCTTATAGCTATTTCTCCTCTGAAAAATGCAAACACGGATCGATCCAAATTAACAACAGTAAACCATAATCAGATATTGTCAATTACAAATTTTGGATGCCGACTTATACTTTTTTTTTGTCTGTCGAAGCCAACTTATACCTTGTATTATACAAATAATTGTAAGGATTAACTATGATCAATACAGTATTTGGACATATAATTCAACACTTAAAAACTTTAATTTCTAATAATCTTATAAATATTACCGACTTTGAAGTAAAAGCTAAAATCAAATGCAAACAAAGTCATTTTTAACTATGCACTTTGTTTTCTTTTCTTAATAAGCAAACTAGTTTTTTTAATGAAAGGCTTTAGTATCTGTACAGCAAAAAAAAAAAAAAAATCTCCAAAACCTTTATATGTGTGTCAACGTTATTATTTTAAGCACAAAAATTATTTTGTCATATACACAATATTTTTTCTCAAATATAAATATTGTGTTGGATAGATTAGTATATTATATTAATTGAGTTGGATTCAATCGTTCTATATAGAAAAGGTGAGAAAAAGCTTATATAAAGCTAAGCATACATAGTACGTTCATCCTTAGAACAGATTAACAAAAGAGAAGTTCAACTTCCAAACGTTTAGCTATTTTCAAAATACTACTACAGCTATGCTTTAATCAGAAACTAAAGATTGAAAACAAATAGTAATTTGGCCCTATTTTCGACTTGAGCAAAAAATAAAATTAATATTGAAAAAGATTTATGCTTGTAGTGTGTCAAATAGGGGATAAAACCAGACATCTGTTAGAGAGTATGCCCTAGAGCCCATGTAATAGGGATGTTTTTTTATATGTATGAAATTTATTTTCTTAATAAAGGCATCATTCATTTATTAATGTTGTGTTTGAATACATGAGTTTGTAAATCTTAAATTAATAAATGAAGTCCTAGATATTATTAACACAGTGTAAAGGCAATCATGAAGGTGTTTATGATGTGAGATGTCTATTGTATGCAAATGTGTTAATATCTAAATATCCCTAGTCATAGAATTAACAAGATAGGACATTGTTAATTCGGACAGACTAGCACATGTTATGCTTCTTGAATGGTTCAAGCAATGGTTCTCTATAATTGTGATTATGGATGATAATCAAAGCTAACATGTGGATGCTTGTTAGAGGAACAAGTTCATTGGAGACCTGCAAAGAGAATCCTCATATGGATATTAAATCTATGTCAGTGAGGAATCTCTTCATAGCGGTTGTGCAAGTATCCTTAGACTTGAGATCACCAAAGTTATCTTAAGTAGCAAGTGGTATACTTTGACTCCATAACTGATTACTTCCAACTGGGAGTGAACATAGTTAGGAGATTGGGTATATCATGACCTACTTGAAGATAGTTGAGTGATTGACAAAGGATTCACCATCCCAGATTTAACAAGGGAAGTTATCTCGCATGATTCTATAATTGCCTTGTTCAAAAGAATCTCTGGCCAGAGTAATATGCCGAGATGGATGGAGATCCATGAAGGGGCATTTTAGGAACAATGGTTAAATTAATAGAACATACATAATTAGATTTATATGAGTTGACAGAAATCCATACTCAGAATCTAATTGAGATAAGAGTGGTGAAAGGAGTAATTTGCACGGTAACTGTTTCTTTGGAAGGGTACAGTCAAACCACATGACTTTCCTGACATTTGGGTAGTCATGATGCCCTAGCTAGAGGCCAATCATGACTTGTATAATGATGTATCAAAATATCAATAGAGATTGATAAAATGATTTAAAGGAGTTTAAATCATGTGAGTTTTGAATAGAACTCACAATTACATATTATACTGCCAATATGGACAGGAACCCAATAGGTCACACACATATAGAGAAAAGGGTAAAATGGTAAAATGACAAGGATAATAATATTTGATATTATTATAAAGGTAGAGAGGAGAATATGATAATAATTAATTAAAGAGTTTAATTAATTATGATCAAATAAAATTGTCCGCGAAACTTTTGAGAAATATTCTGTAAATTGGACCTAAATGAAATAATGTATTTCATGATTAATTATTATTATCTTATAAGTGTTATAAGACTACTATAAGTGTTATAGGACTGATATAATAATTAATAGGACCATTGAAGAAATTATAAAGGGCCAAAGGAATGAAGAAGTTGGAGGAAGCCCTCCAGAAGAGGGCTACACGCCAAGTCCATACAGAAGGGCTTGGAGGGCTTTTTCTTGGACCAAATTAATTTATATATGTTACATAAGTGTTATGGAACTAACATATTTAATTTGGTTGGATTTGGAATCCATTTGGGTATTTAAATCCAATTAGATGCACAAAGGGCCTAGTTTGTGGATTTTGTGCATGGTCTTTTATGAAAAGATTTAATTTGAATTTAATTAAGCCCAAATGATTATAATTAATTCCAGAGGCCCAATTAATAATTCTTCAGCAATTTTAAAGAGCCCAATCTCATTAAGGAGTTGAAATTTTAACCTAACTATAAAAGGCCAACTAATGAGAATTAGGGTTAAGTGATTAAAACAAAAGGAAAGTCTTTTCTCCAAAAAACTCTCTCCCTTTTGCACCACTTCCCAAGCTAGCTCTTGAGAATTTTGGCCAGCCCTAGTTGAACACCAATTTGTTGGTTCAATTTACCCCTCTCTAGTGTGGATTACTCATTGGAGGTGTTCGATTTTGGACACTGTGGTTTGCGACAACCTGGTGCGAAGTAAAATCAACTGTTCAACAAAAATCAAAGGTGATTTTTCTTATTCTCATATAGTTATATTGTGTATTCATGGCAAGATCAGATCTAATGGTTAAAAAAATTTAAAATTCCGCTCATGTATGTGATGCATGTAACCGTTAAAATCCAACAACATCTTCATATACAGCGCATGTTGAAAGTTGAAACTCAACCACAAAATAAACATGCAGATTCAATTGACCATGGGAGTTTAATAAATTACTTGAAGTGATCAGTATCTGTATCTGAGAATTGCACTACGAAGTTAACAAGGCAATGACGCAGAGAATGGAGTCAGCATCGATTAACTACGCAAGATGACAACATAATCACATGCAAAGATCATACCAAATACTGAAAAATGGCACACAAAAAAGTTATTTTCTTACATTTGATGACTGAAATATATACAACAGCTTAGCTGCCAATGATTTCTCCTAAAATCAAGTAATTGTGACTAATTTACAGCTTATCAAAATCCCTGTAATTGAGAAGATTTGTTACAAATAATTAAGGAAACAAAAGATCCTCCAATACTCCCCCTCAAGTTGGAGCATGAAGAGTGGAGATGCCCAACTTGCCAAGCAACTGGTGAAACCGATCATGTCCAAGTGCTTTAGTAAAAATATCAGCCAATTGATGTTGTGAAGAAATGGGTTTAGTGACAATGGTTTTTGACTGAATATGTTGACGAATAAAATGACAATCGATTTCGATATGCTTGGTTCGCTCATGAAATACCGGGTTAGCTGCAATATGAATAGCTGCTCTATTGTCACAAAATAGTGGAACTGAGTTCTTGCATGAAACTTGAAGATCTCGCAAGAGTTGTTTAAGCCAAACAATCTCACTGGTAGTGGTGGCCATGGCTCTATATTCCGCCTCAGTAGAGGAACGAGAAACAACTGTTTGTTTCTTAGCTCGCCATGAAATGGGTGAAGAACTGAGAAATACAATATATCCAGTGGTCGACTTACGTGTCATAGGACATCCTGCCCAATCAGCATCACCCTGTAAGCTGCTTCAAGATGACGCTGACCTGGTGATCCTTTTAAGTATCGCACCACCCTGTAAGCTGCTTCAAGATGACGCTGACGGGGGTTCATGCATAAATTGACTAAGAATATGAACCACATAACTGATATCTGGGCGAGAGATATTTAAATATAACAAGCGACCCACTAATCGACGATATTCTTCTGGATTCTTACAAGGATCACCGGAACTAGTGGAAAGTTTGTGTTGTTGCTCCATTGGAGAGGAAGCTGGCTTACACCCAGTTAATCCGTATTCTGTTAAAATATCAAGAACAAATTTGCGCTGACTTAAGAAAATTCTAGTTGGAGAATGGGCCACCTCAATACCTAGGAAATACTTGAGTCTGCCAAGATCCTTGATGTGAAACTTTGTATCCAAGTAAGCTTTCAGTTTGGAAATCAGATGAGAATCTGTTCCTGCAATAATAACATCATCAACGTAAACCAGAACTGAAACAAAAGATCCTCCGGAAGCAAAGGTGAACAAGGAATAATCGGTTGTTGATTGCTTGAACCCGATATCAAGTAAAGCACGAGTGAATTTTTGATACCAATTGCGAGATGCTTGACGAAGACCGTATAGAGATTTTCGTAGTCTGCAAACTCGGTGCTCCCCCTTTTTTACAAATCCTTGAGGAATTTTCATATAAACTTCTTCCTCCAAATCACCATGTAAGAAAGCATTGTTTACATCTAGTTGGTGTATTTTTCCAATTCTTGGCGGAAGCAATGCTTAGTAGACAACGAACAGTAACCAATTTTGCAACCGGAGCAAAAGTCTCATGAAAATCAACACCCTGAACTTGGGTATATCCTTTGGCTACGAGACGGGCCTTGTGGCGTTCGATACTTCCATCTGGTCTGTATTTGATTTTATAGACCCACTTCGAGTCAATGGCTCTTTTTCCCGAAGGCAATGATTCCAAAGTCCACGTTTGATTTTCTTCCAAAGCAGCAATTTCCTTTTCCATGGCCTCTCTCCAATGTTGATGCTTGACTGCTTGAGAGAAGGAACTTGGCTCATCATTAGAAGAGTGAGTGGAACAAAATTTAGAATATGAGATGAAATAAGATAAAGGCCATACCGTCGAGTTAGCTGATGGAGAGGATGGGAAGCATAGTGTTCTCTATTGGAGCAAGGGAGGGAGGCAGGGTATATTGATAGCCAGATAAAAAATGAGACACTTGTCGTTGTCTTTTGTTAGGAATAGATGTGACTTGCTGAGTGTCTGCCTGTGAAGTTGCTGTATCTGTTTCAACATTCCCAACATCAGGAGCTGAAAGAATCGGTTCTGGTATGACTGGCTCTACTGTCTGTTCTTCTACTGGAATAGTGACAGAATTTTGGTCCCAAAAAATCATAGCTGGCAAGATAGTTGTCATTCCTTAGCTGGCGAGATTCATTGGAAACAAATTTAACATATGGATAGACATCTTCTAGGAACTGAACATCCCATTGAAACATAAATCTGTCTTCGCTCAAGATCATATATCCTATATCCCCTTTTATTATTTGGATATCCAACGAAAAAATCCTGGTTTAGCACGAGCAGCAAACTTATCACGGGGTTTATGGTTCACATGTCCATAACAAAGACAGCCAAAGTTCCTTAATATGTTCATATGCAGGTTTCTTCCCAATTAACATCTCATATGGTGTTTTATTGTTCAGATTTGCAAGTGGCATCCGGTTGATTAAATATGCGGCAGTGAGAACACACTCTCCCCAAAAGAAAATAGGAAGGTTTGCTTGAAACCTTAAGGCACGGGCTACTTCTAAGAGATGTCGGTGTTTACACTCAACGACTCCATTTTGTTGTGGAGTGTCGGTGCAACTAGTTTGATGTTCCATACCGTGATTGGAGTAATAAGTTAACAAAGCATTATGGGTGAATTCTAATCCATTGTCAGTCCGGAATCTCTTGATATGGTGCATGAAACTGTGTATGAACCCAATTAAAAAACTGTAACAAGTGATCCTTAGTTTCAGACTTATGTTGCATGAGAAAAACCCATGTGGCTCGACTGAAATCATCCACAATAGTCAGAAAAAAATGGCATCCAAAAATAGATTTTGTTTTGTATGGACCCCATATGTTGCAATGAACCAAATAAAAAATATGCTGAGTTTTATTCATGCTGATAGGAAAAGGTGCTCTGTTTGTAATTGGCTTTGTAACAAACATCACAAAAGGAAAACTTCTTGCAATCAAACTTAAACTGATAATTCTGGAATTAAAGAAATGCGATCGATAGGAAAATGGCCCAACCGTGAATGCCATAGATGTGCAGAATTTTTGGTCCTTGCTGTCAATGCCGTCCCTCCCTTTTTTCACTCCAAATAGTAGAGACCATCACGCTCCTTACCCTTCCCAATCAGCTTCCTCGAATGTAAGTCCTGTATCACAAAATAATCAGGCCAAAATGTCAGTGTACAATTGTTGTTGCGGGTTAATTTGCTAACTGACAATAAATTAAAACAAAAATCTGGAACTCCAAGAACATGATCATGGAGTAATCTTTCTCCAAGATCAATTTGTCCCAAGGCATGAACGGGAACGGCTTTTCCATTTGGTATTTGGACAGGTGACATATCATGGTGTGGTGCCACATTTGTTAAAGAAAGAATATCATGAGTTATATGATTTGTTGCACCAGTGTCAACAATCCATTCTCTTTCTGTCTTACCCGAGAAATTTGATGTCGCTATATTTGCGAAAGGGTTACCTCCAGGTGATTCTTGTTTATGCAGTAATGCCTTTAGTTGTTGCTGTTGTTGAAGCGTCAGTCTTGGAATTGTAGAGTTGTCTTCATTCATTGTTGTTGCAAGTGTAGTATTGGATGAATTATGAGATCGTTGTTTCTCGTTTCCTCTATCAGGTTTACGCCAATCTGATGGATAGCCAATCACCTTGAAGCAGTGCTCATGATCATGATTTGTCTTTCCACAGTGCCTTCCAGTGTTATTCCCTTTCACCCGCCAGTCATTTCTTTTGGTGAGCAGAGCAGCAGCCTCAACGGTCAAGGTGCGGTTTGCAGCAATCAAGCGTTGTTTCTCCTCTTGTGCTGCAATGGCATAAGCCCTTCCCACATTTGGTAAGGGGTCAATACTCAGTATTTGAGATCGTACTGTTGTATGTACCTCATCCAAGCCCATTAAAAAATCAAAGACCTTCTCTTCTTCTCGCATTACTTGCATTTTCTTTGCTGCACCACATGTGCATCCACATGTGCATATGGGTGAGGGATTCAGGCTCTGCAATTCTCCCCGCATAAACTTTTCAGCTTGCCATAATATGATGCAACTGAAACCTTTTCTTGTTGCAGCAAGGTTATGTCACGTCTCAGCTCATAAATTCTTGGAGCAACGCCTTGAGTGAAGCTTTCTTCCATATCTTTCCACACCTCTCTAGCTGTTACAGCATGCGTGGGCATTCCCTTGAAGTTCCTTCGAAAGTGCATTTGTAAGCCAAGCAAGGACCACAGCATTACATTGCATCCATACCTGAAAATCGGAAGAATTAATGGTCTGGGTCTTTTAATCGATCCATCAACAAAACCAAGCCTTGTTTTTTGGAATAAAGGGCATTGAGAAAAACTTTTTCTCCAAATGAAATAATTTTCGCCATTCTCACTAAGAGGATGTGTCACGAAAATTAAACCAGGGTGATCTGATGGATGAAGGTAATAAGGAGATGCAGTATTAACTACTGTTGACAATCTATTCACTTCATTCTCTCTTGTTTCTGACATTATGAGAAAAGAATAAAAAAAAATGGAACTTTTAGAGACCTTGCTCTGATACCATGAAAAATGGCACACGAAAAAGTTATTTTCTTACATTTGATGACTGAAATATATACAACATATACAACAGCTTAGCTGCCAATGATTTCTCCTAAAATCAAGTAATTGTGACTAATTTACAGCTTATCAAAATCCCTGTAATTGAGAAGATTTGTTACAAATAATTAAGGAAACAAAAGATCCTCCAATAAATACAAATTCAAAAAAAGCTTGCAGGGGAAGATCGGGAGGAATACCGGGAAGGGCAATGGTGGAGTGAATGAGAGAGAGAGAGGAGCGTTTGCGTCGCTACGAGGGAGAAGAGAAGAAAACGGCAGAAGAGAAAAATGAAGTTAGGATTTCAATTGGGGTAATGATATAGAATGACAGATATATAAATAACTAGAAAACTAGGGATAATAGAGTAATAATACACATTGGGTCGGAGATCCTGCGGGGTTGAAGCCCCATTCCCCGCCCCTACCCTGAAATCCAAATCTGATATTTTTTATCCCCGTCCCCGGCCTCGGGGGGATCGGGGATTCCTTAATTTGTTCGAATCAGATCCCCACCGGTACCGTGATTTTTCGTGCCTTGTGATCATCCCTAGTTTTGAGGAATGCAAAAAGCAGGTGAAATGCTAGATGCAGGCATAATAGCCTTGATAGGTGCTTTCTCAAAACAAAAGTAAAAGGCATACTTCTAACTGCAGTAGGTATGAATTCAATGAATCAAATGTATTCTATTGTATTTGTTTTTGTGAGTAAAGAGAACAAGAATAATTGGATTTGGTTTTTGCAATTGCTGGAGAAAGAGATGGACTTGGAAGAGGGATTTGGTTTGACCATAATGAGTGCTATGCACAAAGTAATTCTTTACTTTTCCTCTTTAATTTTTTAAAGTTTAAATACCGAGATTGAATGCTGAAAATTTATTACCGATATGCTCTCCTGTAAAGTATAAGTATATTTGACCAACAGCAGCCTTTTGTACAAAAAAAATAAATAATTAAACATTGTTAACTCTTATTTAATTAGTAATTAATTAAATAATTAAGGGCAGAGAAACTGACTGAAATGCCCTACAATGCCTCAAGAAATAACAGGGGTAACTAAAATCAAACGACTAACATAAGGTCACTAAAATTATCAGCACTTTCTTATTTGATAACAATTATCAAATCTTTTACAGCTACACTTGAAAGATACACAAAAGCATACTTTGAACTACATTCTAAACTCCTAAGTTGGCCGACTGTGGTTGTCCCAACACAAGATCCAACATGTAATGACAAACACCTGCATTGATTGAAACTAACACGACGAGCGTATAACTTTATATGTGCAAAGTTTTAAAAGCGCTGGTGAACAAAGTAGATATATATATATATATATTCCACGAATATGTGAGTATAACTCAATGTTCAACAGTTATCTGAGCTCCTGATATTATAACTGAAACCCAACTGGAATATTAACCAAAAGTGATTAAAGATAAAATTGAAATGGGTTTTCTATTGCTATGAATAATAATACACAAAGGAAAATTGGAAAAGGAGAATCTCATAAATTGAGATTCATGCGGAGTCTATGTTTATTATCAACACAGGGGCTCAGCTTAACAACCTATTTACAGACTATGCATAATATCAAAATATTTCTCAAAGCATCCATTAGACCAATATTCACAAATTACAAAGTTATAAAACTACAGATATAGTTATGGGACCTTGGAGGCATTAAAATAGATTTAGAAGCCAACGCAGGGTATTTAAACTGAGATCTTTCCCCAAATTCACAATTCTGCCAATTCAGAGCTTTTTAAACCTAAAATTATTTAATTCCCTTCTAATAATCTATCATAAAATGAGTACATTACCTCTTTAACTGACTCTTCAACTATCAAATCCAACAAAAGGATATATATATATTAGTTCACAGGCTTAATAAAATAAAAGCAGTCAACTAAACTTTCACATTTAGATCCCAAGCTGGAGCTCAGAAGAACTAATATACTAATAATCCCATATATTCATGTTACCCTTTAATTTATAAAGCTGCAGTAATACTAAAATAACTTTAAAGAACAGGAACAAGAATTTCAGGACGTAAAAACACAACAGAAGAAACTGACAGACCAGGTGACCTGGCTGAGCTGGGATTTGTCCCAGCCAGGTTGCTAGCCTCTGGATCAAAAATGCATCAGTGACCCGACTGAGCCAAGGGTGTCTCCGCCGGGTCGATTGATCTACCCAAAATTTTGAAATTATAACACATTCAAGACATACACATAAATATATGTTCTGTTAGCAAATATCTCAATGTGATTTAACTCCTGAAACCATGAATTCTATTCAGCCATTTAATTTAATTCAATCTATATGATTTTAACTTAAAGAGTTGCAACTATAGCAAACTAAATATAGCTACTCTATCCTTTTATTTCCGCTCATTAAAGTAAATTCAATTTACTCCCATCCAAACAAAGGGTAATTAAATTTTCAAAACAAATTAACAAATACCA